>CM053773.1:197863590-198008826 GCA_028658325.1 Potorous gilbertii
GATCACAGTGTGCGAGAGTTTTTTCTGGTAGACTTGGAACTTTGTAATAACACAAGAACTTACTGAAAAAAAAAATCCTAATGACGATTTTCTAAGGCAAAATGCCTTCCACACTCAGAGAAAGAAATATGGAAGCCATTCACAGAATACAGCAGATCATGTTTGTGTGTGGGGGGGTTTTAGTGTATTATGTTTTGATAAATGATTTCTTCCATTTATTTTAGTGAGACTACATAGTATGACTATAGTGAAAATGTGCTCAATAGGAAAGCATATGTAGAACCTAAACAGAATTGTATGCTGTCATGGGGAGGGAGGGGAGTAGCGGGGGGAAGGTGTGGGTGGATAAAATCTTAATTTTAAGGAAGTGATTGAAGAACATTTATAAATTAATTAATTAATTAATTAAAAAAATAAAAACAAAAAAAAAAGAACTGCACCTAGTGAAGTCTCATTTTCTACTAGAATTCTTCAACCAGATTTAGGAGACTTCCCTTCATGCTTTCTGAAAGAACTTTTAACTTCTGGGAGTTTCCCAGCTCCTATTTTAAATTCAATTTGAAAAATATTTATTATTTCAGCACTGTGATGAATAAAATACGGTATATTTTATGTTCTACGTCTTCTCATGGTGCTTATAGTACAGGAAGTTGAGAGGAGAAGAGGGCAGGCATATCTACAAATGATTACAATGCAAAAGATGCACTTTCCCAAAAGAATGCAATTCCCCAACTGACAAATGGTCAAATGATATGAACAGGCAGTTTTCAGACAAAAGAAAAAATCAAAGCTAGCTATAGTAATATGAAAAAATGTTCTAGATTGATTGATTATAGAAATGCAAATTAAAACAACTCTGAGGTACCACCTCACATTCATCAGACTGACTAATATGAAAGAAAAGGAAAATGATAAACACTGGAGGGGATGTGGGACAATTGGAACACTCATCTGTAAAATGAGTTGGAGAAGGAAATGGCAAACCACTAAATGCATATTTGTCATGAGGGTTTAAGTTTTTTCTTTCTGTCGTTCAAGTGGGGAAAGGAGGAATAAAAGAGAAAATAAATGTTTGTTAATTAAAAAAAAATTGAACTGTTATTTTTTAAGCCCACTAGCCAAGTCCTACAAAAGATTCAATTAAGAGAATGTCATTTAGGGCTGGAGATCAGATAAGGCCTTCAGGGAAGAGTTGGAATCTGAGCTAAATCTTAAATGTAAGAGATTTTAAATAGGCAAAGATGGGAGGAAATGGATCATATTCCACAAAAGGAAGAAAAGATAGGATGCAAAAGAAGAATAGTTAATCCCATTTAGCTGAAGTTTAAAATATAAGGAGAGGAATACTAAGCGACAAGCCTATAAAGACAAGGTGGTACCAGACTGAAGAGGGCCTTGTTGACCCAAGGCTACAGGATTCTCTACTTTTCTTGGCAGTCAATAGGGAGCCTTGGAATGGTCTTCAGTGGAGACAGGACATGACTCCTTAATGTAAGTGTCTCAAGGATTTGTCTTCCTTTCTCTCTCTAGTGGCAATTTCCAAATTCCCAAACACGTAGCAAGTTCTAACTTCTCTGCAAAACTTTGCACCCAAATCTTGAACTGTGTACAGAAGACTTCTATTTGCATGTTTTGCCAGCACCTCCAAGTTTATCTGTCCAAAACCAAACTTCATATCTTTTCTGTAAAACTTCCTTCTAACTTTGTTATTTCCATTTGCAGTATATACCACCATTCAGCTAGTCTCCTATGTTCATGACTTTGGGATTATCTCTGATATTTTCTTTTCTCTAATGTCACAAAATTAGTCAATTCCATGATCCCAACATCTCATCCCCATCCCCCCTTTTATATTTCCTCTGTCACAACCATTCATCAGCTCCTGTTATTCTCACAGGTCATGGTTATTGTAAAAGCTGTCTTAGCGGGTTTGACAAGTCTTATTTGTTCTTCATTCTTCTGGTGGAGAAATTTTTATAAATATATGTCATTATGTTGCCCCTGTGTTAGAAGTTTTTTTTAGTGACTCTACCGTCATCAAGCAGAGTTCAAACGTCTTACCTTGGTATTCAAGGCTCTACAACTCAACACCATCCTCATTTTCCAGCTTTGTCTTGAGTTATCTCACACACACACACACACACACACACACCCCTCCACACCATATGTACTGAGCTCTACTCAATACACTATACTTTCCAATTTCCAGGCCTTTCCTTATTCTATGCCCTGAAATACCATCCCTCCAAATCTTCATTACACAGATTCCAACCCTTCCTTTAAAGTTCCACTCAAATATTTCTTCTACAAAACCTTCCACAATTCCCTCAGAACTTCATATAGCACATTTTAGTATTACTATACTCTAAGGCACTTTTAACAACACAATACACAGTACACAATAACACATAATATCTATATTTATCTCTAATCCCCCTCCCAAAACCAGATTATAACCTAAATGAGGACAATAACCTAGACCTTATCTAAACTTTCTACCTCTCCAGTTCCCAGCTCAGTACTCTCTGTACATAAGAGGTACATAATAAATTACATGTCAAATGAATGATTAGATCTTTGTACAAGTAAAAATAATCTCTAGGGGTGAAGAATATTCCCTGCCTTCTTGTGCCCACTACACAAACACTTCCATCATCCTATCACAGGTGAACTTATCACTCCTTGAAAGTCTCTCTTTATTTCACGGAGGAGAAAACAGAATATATGGCTAAAATGACAACTGTTAAAGTAGTTGTCAGTCTATTTTCTTTACCTTCAGTCTTCAGTCTCTCAGCTTCAGCTGTATCTTCATCAGAGGGGGAGATGGGTTCAGAATTCCTACGGATGTAGGGCATATCTTTCTATTACAAGAAAAAAACAAGTCATTTTAGGAAGGGACATCAACAGACACCCTCGTTTTCCCCCATCCAACTTATTTTTTCCTATTAAATTCAGTCAGATTTTTTACCCACAAATGGATCTAAGAAGGAAACAAATCCCAAACTGAAAACATCATGAAATGATGAGATTGAATTTCCATTTCAAAAAGGTCCAGTATGCTCACTTTTCCTGTAGCAGCTTCAAATATTTCTGGCAGAGTTTGTGATACAGCTAAATCTCGATCTTCAACAGTCACCCCAAAAGCTGTCTCCAGGCATTGGATTGCAACTAGAAGAAATAAGATTACTTCTTTTTAAGCCTCAAAATACTTAAGAGTCACTCTGAAGTTTTATTTTTCAGGGAAAGAGAATACAGGAGTAGGGATCAGTCCTACTTTTAACATAATACCTACATACACAAATAACACTGCTATATTCTGCTTACTAAAAATATTTCTCCCCTTAGCCCCCCAAATTATCTCAGCAGTTCACTTCTACCAAAACTTATAGAAGAGAAAGAATTAGATGCGCGCAAAATTGTGGAAGACGACAAGAATCCTTTTGAGTCACCCAAATCTCCTAGACAAATGAGCAAAGAATCCATTTTGCTAACATCATCAGATCACTATGTAGTCATAATACATCCAGGAGCATATTGTGACAAAGTTACTTTGGCACAGGACAACTTCTGATCTGACATGGGAAATGTATCTCTCTACTCTTCCAGATTTCCAAATAAATGTTGATGTGACACATTTAACAAGTCAATTACAAAGCCAGATCACCACTTGATTTTTACTTAGGAGCATGGGATTTAAAGTTGAAGGGCCCTTAGACATCTTCTAGTCGGCCCCCCTTCCATTTTAGAAGGGAAAAATAAGAAAGAGGGAAGGAAAGTGACACAGCCACTAAGTGGCAGAGCAAGGCTTTGAATCAAGGTCGTCCGATTATAACCCGGGGTCTTCCCATTATACCAGCTCCTCTAGAACTAATTTTCTACATAAGATAGGGTAATCATTAGTTCACAGCACCAGAAGAAGTTGAGATTGACAACTACTCTTTATGCTGAAAGGACATCAGAGGGATCCATGCATGACTAGAATGATTTGATATGTTTGGGAGATTTCCTAGTATTAACAACTGTTTCTGAGCCAGCACTATCAATCAACATCCCTAATAGTTGAAGGAGAAAGTTCACTGATGATTCAGTAGGACTTAAAAAGACTGACAACTTCAGGTCTGTGGAAAAAATTTTGAAGTAAGTTTTTTTGATAAAGGTCTCATTTTTCAAACATATAGAGAAGTGAGTCAAATTTATAAAAATAGGAGCCATTCCCCATTTGACAAGAGATCCAAAAGATATTATTAGTTTTCAGACAAAATAATCAAAGTTATCTATAGTCATATGAAAAAATACCCTAAGTCACTATTGATTGGAGAAACGCAAATTAAAACAATTCTGAGGTACTACTTCATACCTATTAGATGAGCTAATAGGACAGAAAAAGTAAATGACAAATGTTGGAATTGATGTGGGAAAAATAAGACATTCATGCAGTTTGTTGGTGGAGTTGTGAACTCATTCAACCATTCTGCAAAGCAATTTGGAACTATGAAAAAAGTTCTATAAAACTGTGCATAATCTAGACCTAGCAATACCATTACCAGGTCTGTATCCCAAAAAGGAAAAGTCCATATATGTACAAAAATATTTATAGCAGCTCTTTTTGGAGCACAAAGAATTAGAAACTGAGAGGATGCCCATCAATTGGGGAACTGCAGTATGTGTTATGGTAGAATACTATTGTACTGTAAGAAATTATAATTAGGATGCTCTAAGAAAAACCTGAAAGACTTGCAAAGTAAAATGTACTGCATACAAAATAAAAGCAATGTTGTAAGATGATGAACCATGAACGACAGCTATTCTCAGCAATATAACAATCCAAGACAACTTTGAAGAACTTAGGATGAAAAATGCTATCCATCGCCAGAGAAAGAACTGATCACATCTGAATACAGACTAATGCATACTTTTTTAAATTTTTCTTGAGTTTTTTTTTGGTGTATCTATTTTTTTATCACAATATGACTGTTATGGAAGTGTTTTGCTTGACTACACATGTATAACATATCAAATTGCTTGCCTTCTCAATGAAAAGTAGGGGGTGAGGAGGGAGAATTTGGAACTCAAAGTTTTAAAAACAAATGTCAAAAATTGTCTTTACATGTAAATTGGGGGAAAATAAAATACTAAATAAAAGTTAAACAAACAAAGAAAACAATTTCCTTCAGGCCTGTGCTCTTTTAACTCATGGGTTTTAGTCATACTGATGTTAATGTGGCTCTGAATCAATGAAGAATCCTAACTGCAGATGCCTCAACAAGTGATTAAAACACAAATGGAAATGAACAACATCATTAAAGATAAAAAAAAAAAGGAGGTGAGCACCTCCTATGATACAAAGTTTAAAGAGCAAAATTCATCTAGAAGAACAAAAGAAGTCCAAAACCTCAAGGGAAATAACAGAGGAAAATATAAATGAAGGAGGTAGGCATCCTTTTATCAGACCTCAAACTATTATAAAGTAGTAATTGCCAAATTACTTGGTACTAGTTTAGAAAAAAAATAGAGTACATGAATGGAAAAGACTAGATAAGCAAGAAACAAAAGCATTCAAAAATAGTTCAATGTTTAATAAACTTAAGAACACAAAATAATGGAAAGTGGACTCCCTTTGTCAAACTAAAGAAGTTGGGTGAAATTAACTTTAGACCAACATTATATGTTATACAAATCGCAATAAGCTAAATATATATATATGTAAAACTTGATTACAAAAGGTCAGGAAGGTACAATTAAAAAAACCTTAGAGAACAAGATCAGGTATACTCTTTACAACTATGGCTGGGAGAGAATACTTAAGTGAAAGAAATCATTAAAAATAAAATTTAGTTTTGATAACAGAAAATTTTAAAACCTTTTCATGAATAAAATGAATTAAGATATAAATGCTAAAGAAAACAGTGGTAAAATTATACGCATAAAATATCACTCACAAAATTCCAATATTAAAATATATAGGGGACCAAGAAAATATTTAACACTAAGAACTGTACCCCAATGCACAGTGGTCCAAGCATATGAACAATTTTCAAAAGGAAAAATAGAATTTTAAATAATTCTGAGGCTTCATTTCATACCATGCAAGTTGGCAAAAAATGAAAAAAACATGGATACAATGGAGGAGGGGGAGCTATGGGAAGATAAGAACATTGATACACAATAGAGCTGAGAAACTGTCCAAATGTTTAGAATATCAATTTGGAATCATATAGAAAAAGTATTTAAACTCTCCTTACCTATGATCCAGCAAGCTCACCACTGACATGATGATGATGATATAACAATTAAAAGGTGCAATTATATAACGCTTTAAGGTCTACAAAGAGTTTTATAAATATCTCATTTGATTCTCAACACCCCTGTGAGGTAGGTACTATTATCCTCATTTTATTGTTAAAGGAAGACCCCAGGCCCCAAAAAGAAGGACCCTAAATGAAACAGTCTGATTACTTGTTACAAAGCATTTATTGTTTGAGAAAAAAACTTGCAAGGGAAAGAAGATCCTGCAAAGGGGCAGAGAGGGAGAAAGATCTCCGCTGCTCCAAAGGGAGTGGAAAAAGGGTGAGATAATATTGTTTCTAGAGCCTTTCAAACAGGGTATCTCCAGACACAATAAGCCAAGATATTCTGTCCAGAGAAAGGTCTTGAATCTACAGCTGTTGCTCAAGGTTACCCTTGAGCTAGTCTGTGGTTTCTGGCATCTCCAAATCCACCTAGAGTTCACTCACGAAAGATCACTAGTATATCAAGCAACGCTGAGCCTCAGAAATCCTTCTAACTGGCTGGCTATTATGTAACTCCACTGGCCTGCTCCCGTGTGAAGAAGGGAAGTTCTAACACATACTCCGATCATTAGAGCACCCATGTTCACAAAAATAAGGAAACTGAGGTTGAGAAAGACAAAATGATTTACCCAAGACCATAAATCTTAGTGTATAAGGTAGGGTTTGAACTCAGGTCTTCCTCATTCCTCATTCCAAGACCAGGAATCAATAAACATATTAAGCTCCTACTATGTGCCAGGGACACAAAAAGGAGGAATAAAATCACTGCCCTCAAGGAACTTACAATTTAACAGAGAAGACAACAAGCAAACAAATATACACAAAGCAAACTACATGTAGGATAAACAGGAAATAAGAGAAGGGTTAATTAAAAATTAATTAGGCAGAATTAAGAGGGATTAGTCAGAAGAGAGAGTAAGAGTGGTCCAGGCATGGAGGAAAGTCAGAAGAATGCCCAAAGTCAAGAGTTGCAATGTCTTTTTCATGGAACAGTTGGGAGGCCAGCATCACTGGATCTAAGAATATATGTTGACGCATAAGGTGTGAGAAGACTGGAAACACAGGCAGGGGATTAGGATATGAAAGGCTTTGGATACCAAACTGCATTTTGTATTTGATTCTGGAGGCAACAGGCAGTCCCTGGAGTTTATTTACTAGGAGGGTGATGTGATGGGATCATGTCACTTTAGTGGCTGAATGGAGGATGACTGGAGTGGGGAGAGACTTAAGACAAGCAGAGGAGAAAAAAGAGGTAGCATATATGAGAGATGTTGCAAAACAGGCCTTGGATTGAATATAGGGGGTGAGAGTAAGGAATTCAGATGACTCCAAGTTGTAAGCCTGAGGGACTGGGAAGATGGTGGTGATCTGAATAGTAATAAGGAAGGTTGGGGGTATGGGAGGAAGATAATTGAGTTGAAAGATGTCTACTGGAAATCCAGTTTGAGATGTCCAAAAAGCAGTCAAAGATTCAAAATCAGAGATCAGTAGAGACAGGACAGGTAAATTTGAGAATCATCAGCATAGAGATGGTCGTTAAATCCACAGGAGCTGTTGAGATCACCAAATGAAGTGGTATTGAGAGAAAAGAAAAGAGGAGCCAAGACAGAACTATGAGGGACACCTACAGTTAGAAGTCATGATCTAGAGAAGGACCCAGCAAAGAAGACCAAGAAAGAGAGGTCAGAGATGTAGGAGGAGAACCAGGAGAGAGTGGTGTCCCAAAAACCCAAAAGGAGAAGAGAGTATCAAGAGGAAGAAAGTGATCAACAGTATCAGAGGCTGCAGAGTGAACAAGAAGACTTACGATTGAGAAAGTCACTGGATTTGGCAACTAGAGATCACTGGTAACTTTGCAGAGAACAACTCTGGTGGATGATAAGGTCGGAAGCCAAACTGTAAGGAGTTAAGAAGAGAGTAAGAGGATGGAAAGTGGAGATACCTACTGTAAATAGCCTTTTCAAGTTTAGCTACAAAGGGTGTAAGAGACACAGGACAATGATAGCTTAGAGGTGCAGAATAAAACACATTCAGACTTGACCAATGTGTAAATTTGTTCTGCTTAACTAAATACACTTTTCTTATGAGGAAGGCTTTTATTTGGGGATGGAGAGGTGTGTGTGCATGCTCCCACTCTCATTCTTGTGGGTCTGGAGGGGAGGACGGAGCCGGTACTGATGAGTGATGCCAAAAATAGAAAAGAATATCAAAGAAAAGAGAGCAGAGGGAAGCTTAGACATGGACAAAGACAAGTAGGGCAGTGTGACAGTACTATCATGTTAAATTTACCATATACTTTAAAGAGAAGTCAAGCTCTTAAGTAACTGAAAAACAATGAAAGGAGAGGAGAACAAATACTGAAACAAAACTACTGGACTTTTAGCCAGGATGGCTGCCTGAACAGGAAAGCAGACCACCATGTAGGGCACCTTCGGAATCCTGAAGTTCATACCAAACCTGAAAATGACCAAAAAAATCTACTACAAAACCATACTAAATAACTTCCAGAATCAGTCAGTTAGGTCCCCAAAAGCTAAAAGAAAGGGGACCTCCAACAAAACCAGTGACAGTGCCAGACAGCTTCTGCGTCAGAAGGTGGCCTAGAGCAGGGAGTTCCTCAAAGAAAGTCCCAGGGTGGTGACCCTGGCATTTGAATGAGGTCTCCTCCACCACTAGAGTAGTACCTGATAATTTCATTCTCCACACCTCAAAGATAAAGGGACCTGAGCCTAGAAGGTGGAGATAAGTGCAGGAACCTAGGTGACTCAGGTCAAGACCAAACAGGGCTGGTCACCCTCATTCAAAGGTGCAGCCCAGGACAGAGTCAGGAACTAAAGCTATAGAGACAAGTGAAATCAAAGATAATATCAACTAGCATAAAAAACTGTTGAAAATCTAGAGCTCCCTCTAAAGGAGAGAATAACTTAATAACAACTCTAAGCAGACTCGAAAGGAAAAAAAATACTTTCAAAAAAAAATACTTTCAAAAATATATATATATATATATATATGGACTTTCCATAACAACTACATGGCTACTTAGAAGAAATTAATCAAGATATTTAAAAAATGAAATAAAAGCTCTAGAGAGAAAAACTAGGAGATAGATAAATAGAATAGAATAGAAAGTGCTAAACTTTACACAGTATCAGACTCCTCAAAAACTGTAACAGATCAATCAGAAATCAAGAACTACATGAGACAGAAAGAAATAATGAAACAATAGTATTGAAACTAAACTATTTTGGGAGGTGCTGGAACAAAAGTAGTCTTCAGCAGAAAGGTAGTCAACCCCTGTAAAAACATTAGATGTTCTTTTACTTTTTGAAGAACCCCTGAAACCACAAGATAAAAAAGTCAGAAAGGTGCTAGCACTTACCTTCCAAACTCTCCTGGGCATCAGGAGAAAGGCCTCCATGATGCAGCTGGTCATGCAGAAACTGGATGATGGAATAAGCAAGGCGCTTCTTGTCCTCCATCTTTATGGCTCTGAAGAGGGATCTTGTGATTTTCAAGATCTGTGGATTAGATCAAGTCATAAAACTATTGATGAAAAGAAATTATATGACTGCTACAATTCTTTCTTGTTCTTTCTCATTTCGTGCACGTTCTTTGGCATTTTCCAGATTGGGGGAGGGAGGGAGGGAGCATGGAAGGAAGTGCACACACTTTAATTTAAACTAAGATTTCTAGATAAATTTGAGATAGAGCTTCAAGATTAAAAACTCCCAAATACCATTACTTCAAAGAAAACTTCAGTCTTTGGTCTATTACTAACAGTGGTCATCATCATCATCCAACATCATCAGGAAATACATGCACCCATGCCAAATGGATCTACTACAAATGCCCTACATTCTGACTGGAGATAACATGTATGTATATAAATTGGTACACACAAGAAACATACAGAATAGATGAGATGAAAGGTAACCTTTAGTGCAGGTGTTGTTTTTACTTTATCTTTGTAACTCCAATGCCTTGCACACAGTAAGCACTTTTAAAATGTTTGTCAATTGGCTTCTCTGACATTTTTCTCCTCCTTTCAAAGGGTACAGTGCAGCTAAGTGGTGCAATGGATAGCATTGGGCTTGAAGTCAGTCAAATTCAGCCTCAGACAATGACTACATGACCCTGGGGAAGTCAATTAACACATGCTTCAGTCTCTTCAACTATGAAAATGGGAATCAGAACAGCACTTAACTCTCAAGGTTGTTGTAAAGATTAAACAAGAAAATATTTGCAAAGTACTTAACACAGTATCTGGCACACAGCAGGTACTTGATAACTGGTTGGTCCCCTTTCCCTTCTAACTAAGTGACTGCTCCCTCTCCGTTCCTTTACATCCATCTCATATTGACCCTCTTCTACAGTCATGGCTTCTCATGAACTCATAGGTTCAAATATTTCTATGCAGGTGATTCCCAAATCTACATACATAACAATAATCCTACTCCTGACTCCAGGCCTACATTGCCAACTGCCTCCTAAATATCCCTACCTAGACATTCTGTCAACATCCCATGCTCAGCATATAAAAAATATAATAAACGACCTTCCTCTCTTATTCAAACTTCCCAATTTCTGCTCAAACAGATATTGCTTGAATTGAGCACCAGCATGATGCCCATGATTGAAGCTCTTAATCTGAGCCATCTTTGACTCCTTCCTTTCATTCCCCAAAGCAATCAAGTGCCAAGTCTTATGGCTTCCATCTCTACTGTCCAACATCGATGGCTTCTTTCATCTTTCCGCCCACATGAAAACTAGCATCTCTTCCAGCTTGGGCTCTTGTAACAGCCTCCTTACTGGTCTCCCTGCTTCTAGCTAGTCTCTCCCCTCTCCAATTCATTCTCCAGAGAGCAAGTAGTCTGAAGACACAGACCTGACCACATAACTGCCCTGCTCAATAACCTTCAGCAGCACTGTACTGCATTTAGGAAAGAATATAAACTTTTCACTCTGGTATTTAAGACCCTCCATAGTCGAAGTTCAACCTACTTTTCTATACTTACATCAGGTTACTGTCCTTAATGAAGCCTATATTCCAGACCAGCAAGTGAGTTCTAGGAAGTGAATATGCTATCTCATTTGTGTGCATTCATACAAGTCATTCCTGGAGTCTAAGAAATACTATTTCCTCATCCCCATATTCCAATCTTTATCCTCAAAATCTGACTTAGATAGCACTTCTTCCATGGTTTCTTCCCTAACTTTCCCAGTTAAGTCTCCTCTCTCTCCACAAATTATTTTGTATTTAACTCTCAATTTGCATACTGTTTCCCCCAGAAGAATATAATTTCCTTAAAGGCAAGCACTGTCTTGTTTTTATTTGTCTTTGTATTTGAAAGGTCTAACAGAGTGACTTGTAAATATTAGGAATGTAACAGACAGTTATCAAATTGAATTGAATAACTGCTTTCATTTGTACAGTGCTTTGAACTTGAAAAATTGCTTTGACACACAATCATTCTATACACAAAACAGTAAATACTATGTGTGTGATAGGAAAGGCAGGAATTGTTAACCCCGCTTTACGGATAGATGGGAAAATGGAGGACCCAAGAAGCTAACTGCCAGAAAATCAAACAGCTTACTGATATATTGGACAGATCCCAGACTGAGCAAGAATCAGGAGACCTAAATTCTAGTCATGGCTTTGTCATTAATTACCAGTATAACCTGAAGCAAGTCACTTTACCTCAATTTCCTCAGCTGGAAAATGAGGGGGGAGAAGAAAATATTATAGCAGAACTAGATGATCTCCTAAACTCTCTTCCAGCTCTGAAACTCTCTATATAAACTCAATACTTTTTATACTCTAATAAGCTGCTTCGTAGCATTTCTTCAGGAGCAACTATGATATCTGAAAAAGAAAACACACACAGAATTTAGAGTCAAAAGACTTGGAGGCAAACCCTAACTCTTTGCCCTACCAGATGTGTGATCTTGGGCAAGTCATAAAACTCCCTCAAACTGAGGGAAGGAGGGAGGAATTTATGCCTACATGATAAGTTCTTTACAAATATTATCTCCCTTTTACAGTTGAGATTACTGAGGCAGAGGTTAAGTGACTTGCCTAGCACCACAGCTATTAAGTGTTTAAGCCAGATTTGAACAAAGGTCTTCCTGACTCCAGGTCCAGGGCTCTTTCCACTGGTAGTATGTGCCACCAGACTACCTCCATCTTAGGAGTGTTGTTATACTTACACAGCTAGATAAAAATGTATTTTCTAAAGGACAATTCACTGTAGAATCTACTGTGCTCAACAAGGCACAATTCCTGAGGAACTCTACAAAACTGCTTACTGATACTATTAGGATAAAGTTTTATATAATCTGAGACTGGGATTAGGGAATGGCTAAACAAATTGTAGTACATGAATGGAATGGAATATTACTCTTCGTAAGAAATGTCAAATACAATGAAGGCAGAAGTAGAAGCATCTATGTGAGTTGATTAAAAATGCAGTAAGGAGAGACAAGAAAACAATATACACAATGGATGATAAAATAATGCAAACAGAAAGACCAAAATAAAAGAATCAAATACGAATGTTACAAAATTAAAAGAACAAGGATAGCTTAAAAGAAGAGATAAGGGAAAATAACCACACTTTGCAAAAGTTGGATGTCCCTGCAAATATTTTCAGAATTTTTGAATGTAATTGATCAATTTTATTATGTTTTTCTTTTTTTTTTTTAATTGTTACATGGGAGGGGAAGAGAATTACTCAAGGAAATGCTGAGGATGTATAAAAAAGAATTCAATAAAAACTTATTTTTTAAAATAGTTGGGGACTCAATTTTTATAAATAAGACATATTGATAATTATATTTTTTTAAGGAGACATGCAGACATAGTAGAAAGCACAGAATTTGAGATTCATAAGAGACCTGGGATCAAATCTTGCTTTTGATAATATGTGTAACTTAGTTGTGTGACCATGGGCAAGTCATTTAACCTTGATGAAGCTCGGTTTCCTGATTTAGCAAATGGGAATAATAAAAACTATAGGACCTATCTCACAGGGTCTTTGCAGAGATGAGGTAGGTATGGAAAATACTTTTCAACCTATATTTTTCAATATAGCCCTGTATAAATGCTAGCTATTATTTTCTAAAAGCTTATCTATATCAGATAGAAGGAACTTTGTACCCAGAAAAGATCTTACCCAGAAAGGTCTTTTAAAAAGTTGACACATCAGCCAAAACTATCTTTCTAGACACTCCTCAAGAGGTTTATGAACTTTCCAAGGTGATAAGACAGAATCCCAGCTATACTGTATCAAAGCTTCACATCAGCCAAATTGCCAAAGCAGCAACAGGTCGTGGGGCACTTCAAACAGGGGAGGCTGCATATGAGAGGACTTATATCTCCTCCAACACTATCCTAGCACTAAGTAGAATGAAAGCCAACAGAACCTACTAAACTAAATGTTTTGTGAGCAGTGTTAACTGGGAAAAGTTTAATTCAATTTGATTTATAAATATGTTAAAAGCTTGCTGGATACAAGGTACTGTGATAGGTATGGGGACTACAATGACAAAAACGGAAAATATCCTACTGAGCAAGAGTATTACCACACACAGAAGTAAAATACAAGGTAGGATGTAAAAGGGACAAAGGAAAGGTTAGACAAAAATATTTTAGAAATGTCTGAGGGAGAGAGCAAAAGTAAAAGCAGGAAAGCATGGCAATACTTAGTGAAAGAGGGACGCTACTTCTAAATATAGTTCAAACTCTCCTAGAATCCTTTAAGGTCTTCTCCACAAAGTGGAGACAAGCATCTTTTCCAGACTTTTATCTCCCTAGGTCCTTACTGGAGCAAAAGACTCTGTTGTTGTTGTTGTCTCTGCGTAACCCCAGGGATGTCAAAACCTTCTATCATCCACTATCTCCCAAAGTTTGTCCAAGGTCATGTTCACTGTTTCTATGACACTATCTATTCATCTCACCTACTCCCATCTGCTTCTCCTATTGCCTTCAATCTTTCCCAACAGCAGGGTCTTTTTCAATGAATGCTGTCTTCTCATGAAGAAGTTAAGCATCAGCTTCAGTACCTGTCAATCTAATGAGTAGTCTAAATTTCTTTTTAAGTATTGACTAATTTGATCTCGTTGCTGTCCAAGGTACTCTCAAAAGTCTTCTCCAACATCACAGTTTTCTCCAGCACCACAATTCGAAAACATTGATGCTGCTGTGCTCAGCTTTCCCTACAATCCAAATCTCACAGCCAGCCGTACTTTACTACTAGAAAGACCATAGTTTTCGCTATATGAACCTTTGCTGGCAAGATGTCTCTGCTTTTTAGTATGCTGTCCAGATTTGTCATGGCTTTCCTTCCAAGGAGCAAGCACTGTTAATTTCATACATGCTGCAATGTTATTTGAGTTCAAGAATATCAAATCTGACACTGCTTCTATTTCTTCTCCTTCTACCTACTACCAGGAAGTGATGGAAGCTATTGCCATGATCTCATGATGAAATCATGATGCCATGATTTCAAGTCAGCTTTTACACTCTCTTCTTTCACCTTCATCAAGAGGCTTAACTCTTCTTTCACTTTCTGCAATTAGAGTAGTATTTTGTCTGTATATCTGAGATTATTAATATTTCTCCTAACAGCCTTAAATCTCACTTTTGATTCATCCAGCCTGGCATTTCACATGATATATTCTGTGTATAAATTAAATAAATTAGGTAACAATACACAGCCTTGTCATACTCCTTTCCCAATCTTAAATCAATTGGTTGTTCCATGTTTAGTTCCAAATGTTGCTTCTTGACCTACATACAAGGTTTCTCAGGAGACAAGTAAGATGACCTCATAGTCCCATCTCTTTAAAGACTTGCCACATTTTGTTGTGATCTACATAATCTAAGGCTTTAGTGTAGTCAATGAAACAGGAGTAGATATTTTTTTTTCTGGAACTCCTTGCTTTCTCCATAATCCAGTGAATGTTGGCAATTTGGTCTCTAATTCCTCTGCTTCCCTGAAAACCAGCTTGTAGTCCTGGTAACTCCTGGTTCCCATATTGCTGAAGTTGAGCTTACAGAATTTTAAGCACCACCTTACTGGCCTGAGAAATGCATTCAGTTATTTGGTAGTTTAAGCATTCACTGGCATTGCCCTACTTTAGGATTGGGAAATAACCCTGTGGCCACTGTTAAGTTTTCTAAATTTGCTGGCATATTGAGGGCTGTACTTTAATAGTACCATCTTTTAGGACTTTAAATAGCTCACCTGGAATTCTGACATCTTCACTAGCCTTACTGTTGGCAATGCCCACTTGACTTCATTCTTCAAAAGTTATAGTTCAGATTAGTAATCACATCATCATGATTAATGGTGATGTTAAGTTCTTTATTGCATAGTGCTGCATATTCTTGCCACCTCTTCTGTTAAGGAATCATTCTAGTCCCTTCTAATCAATCCACTCTCCCCCTCCCCTAAGCAGCTCATTTCTCATTAAGCTTCCCGTACCTTCTTCTTCACCTTCTCCCATCCTCTCTGCTGAGCATCTCAACTCATACTGAACCAAAAAAGTTGAGGTAATTCACAAGAGCTCAGTCTTCTGCCTCATCGTGAATTACTCAGAAATCTTTCCTATCTCTTAATTTCACTGAGATCTGAGAGAAAGAAGTAGCCCTGCTCCTTGCCAATACCAATCCTTTCACATGTACATCTGATTCCATTTTCCACAGATTATCCCACCACCATTCCAACTCTTTTACCTTCAATCTCTCCATATGGCTCTTTCCCCACTGTCTACCAACAAACCTCATTCTTGAAAAATCCACATCCCTTACAAGAATACAAGTTGTTCCCCAATTGATAAATGGTGAAAAAATATGAACAGGCAGTTTTCAGGAAGAAATTAAAGCTATCTATAGTCATATTAAAAATGCTCTAAATCACTACTGATTAGAGAGATGCGAATCAAAACAACACTGAGGTACCACATCACACCTATCAGATTGACTCACATGACAAAACAGGAAGATGATAAATGCTGGAGAAAATGTGGGAGAGTTGGAACACTAATTCATTGCTGGTGGAGCTGTGAGATAATCCAACCATTCTGGAAAGCAACTATCCCCAAGGGGCTACAAAAATGTGCATACCCTTTGACCCAGCAATATCACTTCTAGGACTGTATTCCAAAGAGATCATAGAAATGGGAAAGGATCCCACATACACAAAAAATATTTACAGCAGTTCTCTTTGTGGTGGCCAAGAACCAGAAATTGAGGGGATGCCCATCAATTGGGGAATGGCTGAACAAATTGTGGCATATGAATGTAATGGAATACTATTGTGCTTTAAGAAATGATGAACAGGAAGACTTCAGAGAGGCCCAGAAGGACTTATATGAACTGATGCTGAGTGAAAGGAGCAGAACCAGGAGAACATTATACACAGTAACAGTCATAAGGTGTGAGGACTGTTTCTGGTAGACTAAGCCCTTCACAGCAATACAAGAACTTAAAATATCCCCAAAGGATTCGAGGCAAAAAGCCATCCACATTCAGAGAAAGAACTATGGAATCGTAATGCAGAATGAAGCAGACTCTTTTCTCTTATGTTCTGTTTTGTTTTTTTTCTCATGGTTTCTCCCATTCGTTTTAATTCTTCTATGCAACATGACTAATGTGAAAATGTGCTTAATAAGAATGTATGTGTAGAACCCATATAATGCCGTCTTGGGGAGGAAGAAAGGGAGGGGGAAAATTTAAGAGCTATGGACGTGATTATTGAAAACTGAAAACAAATAAATTAAGTTTTTAAAAAATAAAATTCAAAAAGATTAATAAAAAAGAAGAAATGACAAATAGTCAGACTTCAGAAAAACCTGGAAAACTTATATGAACTGATGCTGAGTGAAATGAACAGAACCAGGAGAACATTATACACAGTAACAGTCATAGTACATGAGGACTGTTTCTGATAGACTTAGCCCTTCCCAGCAATGCAAGGACCTAAAACATTTCCAAAGGACTCATGATGCAAAATGCCACCCACATTCAAAGAAAAAACTATGGAATCGGAATGCAGAATGAAGCAGACTATTTTCTCTTATGTTATATTTTGCTTTGGTTTGGCTTTTTTCATAGTTTCTCCCGTTTGTTTTAATTCTTCCATGCAACATGACTAATGTGAAAATGTGTTAATAAGAATATATGTGTAGAACCCATATAAGATTGCATGCCACCTTGGAAAGGGAGGGCAGAGGGAGGGGGAAGAAATTTAAAAGTTATGGAAATGATTGTTGAAAACTGAAAACAAATAAATTAATTAAATAAAAAGATAAAAAATTTAACATCCTTGAAAAATCAGCAAATGCCCCTTGCATTATATTTCTCTGATAAAGTTTGTCAGATATCTAATACATAAAGAATCAATACAAATATATAGGACCAAAATCATTCCCCAATGGATAAGTGGACAATGGATATTAATAAATAGTTCTTCAGCACTCAGCAAGTGCTTGGCATATAATAGGTGTTAAATAAATGTTTACTAACTGATTCAAAAGATTAATTCCAAGTTGTTAGCAACCACATGAAAAGACTGCTCCAAATCCCTAATGATAACTCATATCCAACAAACTGGAAAAAATAAAAAAAGACCAGAAAATGTTGGAGAGGTTGTGGAAAGACAGGCACACTAATACACTATTTATGGAACGGTGAACTGATTTAGTCAAGATACTCATCTATAAAAAAGAAGGCAATTTCTCTTCTTTGTATAATAACCACACTTGAAACTAGAAACGTTATTTTCTGATTAGATTGCACTGTCCTACCTAGCATTACTACAAATTTTAGATTAAGTTCTGGAAAACAATTTGGAATTATGCTAAGAATATGACTAAAATGTCCATATTTTTTATTTGACCCAGAGATCACCTAAGTAGACAATGATAGTAGTAGTAATTGGAGCCCACTAAAACTGGCCAGTTAGGCAATACAGCTCTCTCTTTCCTTTCTTCCTTCTCTTCCCTTCCTCTTTCCCTCTGTCCTTATAGGGTATCATACCCTTACATGAAGGTGATCATTGAAATCTCAAGATATCTTGGGATTACCAGCTAGATTTCTTTCTTAAGAACCATACCTTAAACCCAACTTACTCTGGCTCTTGAGGATTGGCCAACAATAGGTTCGAAGCCCATCCTTACTTGGTCACTGTTTAGACCTTGATTGGCTCAGAGTAAATGTAAATGGCAATTGCTTCTGTTTTGACCAGAAACCCTCAGTCTTCCCCTCTCAGATTGACTTTTTTTTTTTTTGATTAGGTAAAAAAGGCCATTCTCTGCCTCATTTCTTACCTAGCCTTAATCATTGATTGGATGTTGTCTCAGTCAAACTGAGACCTGTTAAAGATGTTGGCTTAAAAAGGTCAAAGTGTCCCACTGCATCCAGGGCCACCTCCAGTCATCCTGATCTATATCTTGCTACTGGGCCCAAATGACTCTAGAGGAGAAAGTGAGGCTGCACAGCCCTCCTTCACTTAAATCCAATTCACCTGCATGTTTGGTTCTAAATGTTGGTCCTTTCAGAGAAGACAAACAACAACAGCCAATGATAAGAAAGATCTTAAGAGACATCAAAATATTTAAAGTAACCTTTCTCATGGTGGAAAGGAAGTGGAAACAAGCCCATCAAATTGATGCAGAACATTTAAATGGTGGTACACGAATGTAATGTGGTTAAAAAAATAAATCTGATAAATACAGAGAGACTGAGAAGACTTACACGGACCAAGTAAAGTAAGCAGAACCAGGAAAGCTACATACACGATGACTATGACCAAAACAGAAAGAACAAAACTGAAATGGAATGATGTAAAGTTATAACAACTAAACTTGGCCTCAAAGAATAGATATGAGACGGCACAACCTCCCTCCCCTTTTTCTTGTAGGCAAAGGACTACAGGTGTGGAACTCTACATCTGTCAGACTTGGCTGATATACTGGTTAGCTCTGCTCTGTTTTCTTCTTTTTAGTCTTTCCCATAAGGCATGGTTATCTGAGAGGGGAGGGATATATTGAGAAATGTAGAAGACATGAAAAGAGACAAACGGCAATAAAAAAAATTTTAAGGCACAAGAATATACAATAAATATTTTTACCCAAAATGATGAAAACATTTTAGCACTTTAAAAGAGTACTGGTAAAAACTTATTATGATACCTAACTCTAAGTTTCTGTAGAGCAAGGAAATGGAGCTCAAGCCTTGGCAGATTTCATTAAGATGTAAATATTTCAAACATAGCCAGTGGCAGACTGTACTGACATCATCCAATGTCAGACTAGCTAAAGAGGCTCAATACCAGAGTGGATATTTTTTTTTTTTGGTCAATGAAACTCATGAAATCATCTAATACCTTAATTTACCCTGTATATGAAGTGGTTTGAATGTTAACTCTATCTTTAGAATGTGAACTCCTCAAGGGTAGGCTGGTTTTGCCCTTTCTTGTATCCCCTGGGCTTAGCACATAATAAGTGTTCAATAAATGTTTGTTGACTTAAAAATGAGTGGAAAGGTTACAATCAATGTTGGAAAAGAAAAAACCATATCAATGAGACAAATCTTTTGAAATACATAGAATTTAAAAGAGGAAATTTCAGTTATCTGGAAACTTCACTTATTAGGTACCTTTATATTACCACACTCTGATAAGGATGGATAAATGGATATGTCTACATGCAAATTCATGCATAACCTACAATATGAATTCGTAAAATATCTAGAAATTAAATTTGAACCCTGGTTCTATTTACTACCTATATAACCTTAGGCAAGTCACTTAACTTCTCTGGGTCTCAGTTTTGTCACCTGTAAAATGAGGGGGCTAAATAATCTCTGAGGCTTCTTCCAGCTTTAAATTCTGTGATCTTCAGGTGCAGGATTCTACAGAAATGTAAGAAGATACTGTTCCAATTTAAATAAACTGCTGCTGAGTACAGAAGGCTAATGACATGATACAACACCACTGCTGAATCAGGTGTGAGATATAGAAAGGGAAATCATGACCTATTTACAACTCTTTAAATTCTGCTTTAAAGGCAGAAAAAGTGACTTGCCAATAGTAGGGGAAGAGAAAGTCTTCTAACAGATTCGAGAGTGAATGGAAAGAAAGAGGAAATGACCTTCCAGTTTTGTCAAAGAAAGATAAACCTAAAGATTCTTATGGGAGAAACTTTTTCCTGGAGAAACCAAGAACTAAAAGAAGGTTAAATAATTTCAATTAAGCTGGCCAACACCTACAGTCTCAGCTCACTCAGGCTCAAAATCTCGGAGTCTCCTGCTCTACATCTCCACCATCCAATTAGCTGCCAAATCCTAACACTGGCAATCCCCTCCACTCCTCACCAACATCATTCCAGCCCTGACTCTTGGATTATTATGATAGCCTGCTATCATTTCTCTTCTCCCTGTCTCTCCTCTTGCATCCATTCTGCTCACAGGTGCTAAAGTATAATTTCACAAATCTGATCACATCACTTCCCTGACCAAAAACCTGCAGTGATTGCTACTGTCTTTATTCTAGCAATTAAGGCTCTTTGCAGTCAGCACACTACTTTTCCAGTTCTATTTCAAATTATTCCCATTTATGTACTCTCTATTCTAGCCAAATTAAACTAAAAGCCATCTGCTTTCCTTATATTGTCTCTAGCCATTATTTGCTCATGACATCCCCTATGTCTGAAATGGAATTCCTACACATTGCCAGCTGTCAGATGCTCCCCTTCTTTAAGTTACAACTTAGAGGTCATCTCTTTGGTAAAATCTTCCCTGGAAATTCCTGGAAGAATTGTTTCTTCCCTCTCTCAAATTCCTTAAGTTTCTCTACCTGAACCCTTCTATGCAACTTGTTTTAATTGTTTTCTTGTTCCAATTTGTGCTATAATTAAACTTATTTAATACAATTATTAAATTTACACGTTCCTTGAAGACAGAAACTGTATCATCCGACAAATATCATCAATGCTTAATAAACACTCCTTGAATCAAAAAACAGGTTTTGGCATAGACATATCCTGTTCACAACATCTATATATATAAGCGCTATAAAATGTAGCACCGTGGTAAGAACAGTGAACTTAAAAGCTCTGCCTCTAATATAAGCTACGTGACAGGAGGCTAAGCCCCAGTTTCTTCTCTGGTGAAATGAAGATAGTACTTACACCACTGAGCTAACAAGGTGGTTGTAAGATGTGAGCATATGTAAACGGCTACCCTGAGTAACTGTAATGATGAAAGACTTGAAACAGAACTAAAAAGAAAAAAATAATTTATGAAAATGTTTCTTACACTTCCAATATGTTTATCTGGGTAGGTGTTCCACAATGCAAAACACCAACAAATTGTCAGGAAAAGAAGAAATTCTTTTGGTGAGTTTACTGAATGAACTCATCTCCTCTGGAAATACAAGTAGAAGATACTCAGGGGGGGAAGGGAGAAGAGAAGGGAGGAAATAAACCCCAAGACTATGTAATTCCATCTTCTATTCATCATCAGATCCTCTCTGAATACTACATGCCCCTAATAGATTAAATCTGTCATTCTGGTTAAGGATTTTACAAAATTACAAACCTTCAAAGCTAATGGAAAGTTATCATGGACAGGTATAGCCAGGAAACGCAGCCAGTCATAAAGTTACAGCAAAGGGTCATATAAGGGAAAGGGCAGTGGGCAGGGGCAACATTTTTTAAAAAATATTTTGATGAGAGTATTTCAACATAATTAGTGGTTCTTTTTTAAAATGTTATTCTGAGAAGGGGTCCATGCCTTCACCAGATTGCCAAAGCAGACTATGACACAAAAATAGGTGAGAACGCCTAAGTCAGAGTAAGAAAAAGAGATGAACTGTTCAAGTGTTAGTTAGACTAGCATCCAACGAAGGCCTCTAGTTCAATGGATGGATCCTTTATGAAAAGACACAGAAAAGAATTATCATATGGAACAAAAAGGCATGAATGCGTTGCAATCTGCAAAGAGACATGAAATTTAAACATTGGTTAAATCACAAATCCATGAATACCATTTGTAAGCAGGAACAAAGAGATTTCAAAGGAGTTGTATAAAATGTCTTCCTAAAATGGGAACTTCAGCACTTTAAACATCTACACTACTAAGCATATATCTCCTAATCTCGCTAACATTAATATGTTCATTCCAGAAGTGGTTTTTAACAGGAAGAATTAATGTTAATTCCTAGAAAGGCAGTTTATGGAGCAGGAAAGAAACCTTAGAGAGGTCATCCAGTCCCACTTCCTTTATTTTACAGATAAGGAAACTTGAGACCCAAAGAGAGGAATTGATCTGAGCCACATTCTCCTTACTTATAGACCAAGGCCCTTTTCCATTCCTCGAGGCTTGTCTCTCCCTGTGAGAGCTAAAATGCAACTTTCTGGGCACTGCTAGTTAAAACAATGGGGCTGGGGGCCAGAGTATTTTCAAGGAAAGTCATCAAGTATATGTTACTTGTATGTAACATGACCATTGTATGTGTGGTATTATTTCCATTTACTCTTTTATGGTTATCTAAACTTTCACTCTTCCTCAGCATTAAGTCAATGCTCTGCAACATACCAAGTGGGTGCTTTTTAAAATATTTGCTAGCAATTTTTAAAAGGCTTCAACAGTTCCCAGAAAGCATCTAAAACAGTTGCAATCAGTCAAACAGGAGAGCTTAGTGTAGACAGTTCTACCAGAAACATGCACTAAATTAACCAAAAAGTTCTTTAGAGCCTGTGAACCTTTTTGTTTCTCTTAAAGCCTTCAACCCATGAACATGAAATTTAAGGTGAAGGTAAATTTATCAGATACACTGTTGTTCTTGGAATCCTAGAGAAGGAAGGGCTTTTGGAGATTCAATTTAGCTAAATGAAGAAATTAAAATGTGGCTCAAAGTCACACAGTGAAGGCAGAACCTGGACCACAGGTTCAGGTTTCCTAATACCCAGGAGAAGACTTCAAAGGGAATTAGCTCAAGGATTATCACTGTCCACTTTCCTAGTGAGGAAACTGGAGTTTACTTTCCCACATTAAGACAGCTGGAAGAGGCCAAGTCAGCACTCAACCTCAAGTGTTCTAGCTCCTACAAGTTCCATGCACAGACTACAAAAAGGCAGGAGGCTGGAGAGCTACCAGGGTCACCTGGTTTTGGGATGGAGTCAGAAGACCTGAATTCAAATTCTGATGCTCAGGCACTTATTGCCCAAGTGGCCTCAATTTCATCATTTAAAAAATGAAAGGGTTGGACTAGATCTCTAAAGGTTCTAAATCTGTGATACTCCATGACATCTAGGGGTCTCTTCAACTTTAAAGTTGTATTACAACTCCACGAGAATATAACTTTATCCATTATTACTCTAGGATACAATTTTTGAAGCAGGGTCAGCACTCTTCTTTCAATTACTCTCTAAAACATTCAGGACACTGGGCATAAACATTATTACCAAGTCTTGGTGGTCCTCACTGTCCCTTGTATCTTTGAGTAGATCAGAAAGGAAGGCACTCCTTCAAATTATACATTGTTATTGCTACAATTTAATTTTTGTCCTTCCTGAAATTGTCAGTACCTTGAGAGAGAGAATTTTTTTTTCTTTTTATTTCTACAACATGGCATAGTAGTAGGAGCAGTGGATTTATAATCACAGGACCCGCATTATTCTGGCTCTGAAAGTTACCAGCAGTGTGGACTCACTCTCTCTTGACTTCAATGTTCTCCTCGGTAAATGGAACTGATGATCTCTAAGATCCTATGAGGTGGCCATAGTTGGAGCCCAATGAAGGCGTGCTAAGTAGAGCACCTAGGTGGTGCAGTGGCTAGAGCACTAGCCCTGGAGTCAGGAGGATCTGAGTTCAAATCAAAGTCACTTAACCCTGACTACCTTTACAAATAAAAAGAGTAAATACTTCCTTTGTTTCTTTTGGAAACAAATCAATATCTCTTCTATGCCTGTCCCTCAGCCAGTCAGAAAGACAGCCAAACCTGTTGACTATAAAAAGACTTCCACCCCACTTAGACCTTTCTTGATTTCTGCCTCACTCAGTCATCAATCAATCCTAGGCTCCCACAGCTCCACTAAATGACCAGCAGGTTCGTTATTGGTCGGGGCAGTGTGGCAGCTGTGTTAGAAATGGCACGGGACTAGGAGCTAACACAGCTTTTGAGGTCTGGCTCTGCCACTTACCGGCTAAGTGACCCCTGGTAACCCACTTCATGTCTCTGAGTCTCTGTTCTCACGTGCCCCGTGGGGCTGTCATGCCCTCCTACCTCACAGGGGTGCTATGAGCACCCAATGAGATAACACCTGGATGGGGTTTTGCTTTCAAAGCACAGCACGAGTGTGAGGGATCGACCACTAAGCCCAGTGCAAACTAAAAACCAGAATCTCTAAAAAGGCCTTTTTTTTAAAACGTGAATTAGAGTCTAAGATGGAAAAGAGCCCTCAGATTTGGGTTTAAGCGGCAGGGGTCTAATATTTAATAATGACCTCGGACAAGTCCCTTCCTCTCCACTAACGCTACAAGGGGCAGCTCCGGCCCTACCCACCTCACAGGACAGGACTGGGAGCGGGGACAAAGCCTTTGGACTGGGGGATCCGAGGCCCCAGGTTCGAATGCGGACCGGGGGATGGGGAGAGGAGAGAGACCCTGGGCAAGTCCCTTAGCTTCTCCGGGCCTCAGGCTCCTCCGTTGTAAAGGAAGGGGGTTGGCGGGGGGCCTAGGAGGGAGATTCATGGACTCTGGGGAAAGGGGAGAAAATGAGCCCTTGCTCAGTCCTCGGACCCCCCTCTCCGGGTGCGCTGCAGAGGCCGCGGCTTCTCCACTGCCTTCCGCCGGAGGAGCCCGGGCCGGGGCCTCCCTGCTGCCGCCGCCCGCTCGCCTCGGGGAGCCGGCCGCGAGGGGCAGCGCAGCCGAGGCGCACAGCTCCGACACCCAGGGCGGAGGAGGAAGGGCGTCGCGGCCTCCCGCCCTCAGCCGCCCGGCGGCCGCCAGCGCTGCAGTCGCCACTCACCTTAACAAGCTGCCGAGCCCCCGACTCCGCTCTGCCGCCCGCCGCGCCTGCGCCTGCGCCCACGCCTGCGCACCTCGCCGCTCGTCCCGCCTCTTCCCCTCTGCCATGGCGATGGCGCGGAGGCAGTGCCCGGCTCCGCCCCCTCGCGGTTCCCGCAGGCCTCGGCCAAAAGCCCTGCGGCGCAGGCGCGGGGCCCGACGGGCCCTGGATCGGGCGGAGCTTCTCTCGGGCTGTAGTACTTTAGGATGCACCACTATTCACCGACCGGAAGTGGGCAGCCCGCCTCTCGGTTCCAGGCTTTGCGTTTTATGGGCCGGAGAAAGGAGGACCGGAGTGTTGCATTGTGGGAGGACTCCATCCTCTCCTCCCCCTCCCGCTCTTTTTTTTCCCCCAAGAATGATCTCATTTTCTCTTGTTCTGTGACAAATTCGGTCACGTGCGTCCGGTGCCGTGCGCCCTGGGCTAGGGGCGTTCTGTGCCGCCACTTACTTTAACTGTAACTTTGGACAGCTCACCTTCCAGGCTAAGTTCAGTTGGGCTCAAAGAGCATTGGATTAAGCGCCTTCTCTGTAAGATGCACGTAGTGACTCAGTCACTGAGGATACACACACAGACAGACAGACACAAACGACTAACTGCCCCTGCTCCCTAGGACCTTCCGGTCTTCAGCCTCTGAACCTCGTTTTCCTCTTTTGCAAACTGTATACTCTTAAAAATTACCAACATTTGTATAATTTATAATCATATGATATATAGACATACTTTGTATTCATATATACTATCTAATTTACATTTATAACATATACGTATATAATTTATATTTGATGTATAAATGCATGTAATAAATAAGTATTCTTTTAAGTTTAATTGTATTTATATATTATGTAAATGTATAGTATATTTGTATATTGTATATTAATATACCTATATATTAGTAAAGCTTTGAAATTTGCAAAGCACATTACAGGAAATTATCCCATTTGAGTGTTGTGTCATTAGATAATATATTATTTGCATTTTACTAATGAGAAAATTAGATAATACATTATTTGCATTATACTAATGAGAAAATTGAGTGTCCCAAAGGCTAAGTGATTTGTTCAATCTCATAAACAGCATAAGAGTTCTTTAAGTTCTCACTACGTGAGCAAAGCTCTGGGCTAGGTGCTGGGGACACAAATAAAAGGAAAGAAGAGGAAACTTACCCTCAAAGAGCTTAAATTGTAACGATGAAAGACAGGACGTAATGAGAAGCAGCAGCCTACCCCACTAGATGGTTGGGAGAAATTTCACAGAATTTTGAGTTGATAGCACCACAGGGTCCACCTAGGTCAAGAGAATCTTCTTTAAAAAACAACAAAGAGCTTTTTTTAAAAAAAATTTAATATTTTATTTTTCCCAGTTACACGTAAAAACAATTTTAGCATTCTTTTTTCAGATTTTGAGTTCCAAATCATCTCCCTCTCTTTTATCCCCCACATTGAGAAGGAAAGCAATTTGACATAGGTTATACATGTGTAGTCATGTAAAGCACATTTCCATGTAAGTCATGCTGTGAAAGAAAACACAAAAAAAACTCCATAACAATAAGAAAAAGAAAGAAAAAACATCTTCAATCTGCACTCAGCTTCCATCAGTTCTTGAAAACCTTTTGGTAAGGCTGAGGTACCAGCTGCTGCTTACGTTGAGGCAACCTCTTTCATTTTAGAAATGCTAATGATTAGGAAATTTCCCTTATTTGGAGCCTGAATCTATATAAGGTATGATCCATTCAGACCCCCTCACCATCCTTGTCTTCCTCCTCTGGATCCTCTCTAGTTTATCAAATCTTTTGTCCAAATCCATGATTTCACAGAGCTCCTGGTGAGGAAATTCCCTGTGCAGATGGCGATCCCCAACTATTATGCAATTTGTTAGGGAGGCTGAGGGCACTGAGAAGTTGTAACTTGCCTAGTGAAGATCCCAGTATGTGTTCTAGGCAGGACTTAACCCCAGGCTCATTAGTAGCTTTCTTAAATTAATTTTTTTTCCTTTGCAAAACTTTTTTTTTTGTAAAACTCCTTGAAAGCAGGAGCGATGTCTTTTTTTGTCTTTGATAACCCTAGTACTGGGGACACAGAGCTACTAGGCATCTAATAATGTTTGTTGATTGTGAGTTAATAGAGCACTGATTTTAGAAAAAAACGTGGATTTGAATCACCACTCTAATCCTCCTCCATTTCCCCAACTATGAAGACTCTGGACTATATGCCACCTATGGTCTTGCCCTATGGAAATATGAAAAGTATTCAGTGTTTTAAAGCAGTATTTAAATGCAGTGATATTCAGAAAAATCAACTTTTAGCACAAAGTAAATTATGAAACAATGATATTACCTCACATTTGTATGGCACTTTGTGATTTACAAAATGCTTTCTTCACAATGGTGTTGTGAGGTAAGTAGTAGATAGTGGTAGGAGGTAGTAGGACCTAACCAAGCTGACAGGGTTATTAGGACTTCTAAAGATAGGTCTCTTCACAGCCTTTTCCCTACATCAAAGACAGTACTAAAATAAGTGGACTTGTCAAAAATTTCCCTGTTTCTGAAAAAGAAATGAAAAACAAATCAAGACTAGCAAGGGGTAGGCCAACTATGATTTTGTTACAGTTTCATGATGTATTGTGGTAGAACCGTCTCAAAAAATTCAGTGTCAGACTGATGGGTTGCTTGGGTGCCTGTGCCTGGACCCCAATTCTAAAATCACATTTCTCTCTAAAATCACATTTCTCACTAGTCTCAAAACACTATCTCAGGCAGTTTCTCCCCAGCCCAAGGACAGCCTGCCCTAGATCTCTCTTCCTGATACACTAGCCAGCTGCACCTATAAAATCATAAAAGCACTTTGAATTGTTACTATCAGCATAAAACTGAATTTCATGTGCCTTCTTACTGAGGCAGGAATCCTGCAACTCTCTAAGCATTGCTTGTACTTTGCTTTTGAGGTAATTTTGATGTAATTAAATGTATTATGTAATTGGGTTGGACTGGAGCATTTCTCATATACAACACAAAAGTGTAATCAACTTTCCTTGGATTATTTGAACAGGATTCCTAAGCAACACCACTCTCTTTTTAAAGGACTTTTTATCAATCATAGTCTAAAGCTTATTTTTGAGATTGATCAATTGGGTATCTTATCACTTATTTTAAATGAGTGAAGTGACTCCATTAGGTAGTATGGAGGCAGAACAAATATTTTCTTCACTAGAATGAGCCTTATCATATGCCCAGTAAATCAATCAATCTTACCTTTGGACCAATTAGGCATAGATCCATTGCCAGAGCTAGCTCGAGGTTTGGGAGCCTCTGAAGAAAAGTTTGGGAAAGAGATATTAGACTGACTACCAAACTGAAGGTCTACAGAGTCATTGTGCTGACCTCATTGTTGTATGCCTGTGAAATATGGACAGTCTACTAGTACCATACCAGGAAACTGAATCACTTTCATTTATACTGTCTTAGGAAGATTCTGAGGATCACCTGGCAGGATAAGGTACCAGACACTGAAGTCCTTGCTCAAGTTCAACTGCCAAGCATTCAAACTATGCTTCAGACAGTGCAACTCTGATGGACCAGCCTCAGTGTTTGAATGCAAAATGTATGCTTGCCAAAAAGACTGTTTTGTAGAGAACTCACATGGGGCAGGCTGACATGCTGGTCAGAAATGATACAAGGACACTCTCAATGTCTCTCTCAAGAACTTTGGATTTGACTGTGCAACATGGGAGACACTGGCACAGGATCTCTCAGCATGGTGTACCCACATCAGAAAGGGTGCTGTGCTCTTTGAGCAAAGCAGAATTGAGACAGCACCAAGTGAAGGCAGGATGTACAAATTTGGGATATCCACCCCAAATATTCACATGGATTATCTGTGCCCAAACTGTGGTAGAGCATTCTGAGCTCGTATTGGTCTGGTCAGCCACAATTGGACACACTGAAATTTCACTTTATCATGGTGATGTTATTTTAGTTCTCTTTGATAACAAGGGACAACAACCAAACTACACACAATAACCCTAAGAGATATGTGTTATCTCCATTTGACAGATGAGAAAACTGAGGATAAGAGGTTATATGATTTGCCCAGAATCACACAGTGTGTCAATGTCTGAGGCTAGATTTGAACTCAAGTCTTCTTGACTCCAAGCTACATTGGAACCAGAGTCAGTTTGAATAGTTTGAGTAAGCATCAGCTTCCAGTAAAATTCCTGAGGTGGAA
The DNA here is from genome assembly GCA_028658325.1 of Potorous gilbertii. Lineage (NCBI taxonomy): Eukaryota > Metazoa > Chordata > Mammalia > Diprotodontia > Potoroidae > Potorous > Potorous gilbertii. The sequence continues at coordinate 197,893,180 of CM053773.1, forward strand.
TTTCTAGGAGCTGGGGAAGAACAGGCCTTGGTTTATGCTTTGGCCAAGCTCTCCTCTTCTCCTCATCCCTTTGGACACCTTGTCCACTATCACCATTATCATTTCCAGGACACCTTGCAAACTTTCAAGAGTCTATATGATTTTGGACTTTTTATCTTCCCATCAGTGTTCTAGAAGTATCCCTAGAGCAGTTAACACTAGGGTCTACAATGGGAGCCAAGAGCAACCTGAATATAAATTTATTGTTCTGCAAAGATCCCAGCAAAGAAACTATATACTCTGTCTAAGGGTAACTTCATGAGTGCCTCAGGAAAGAAGAAAGCGATGGGGATGGAATCTGAACACCTAAAAGGAAAACACCATGTCTTTGAAAGCAAACCAGTCCCTGAATTTTCCTATACATTTCAATGGCCCAGATCACTGGTATCTCAGCATCTGGTCCACCCCAGCCCACCTTAATTACTTAATTAGCTTACTTGTCACCACTTAATCACATCCAAATCTTCCCACAGTCTTTCTGTACGTAAAAATATCAATCTCACCCTCATCAAATGCTCAGTCAGATTGTTAAAATCTGGCCCACTTGTACTGGCATCATAAATACTGCAGACTCACTAGGATTCTGGCCTGCTTCTATGGCTGTTACAATAAACTCGCTATTTGGACTGAAAGAAGGCTTGATTGGTCAAATTCTTTCAAGGCAGACTTACCCTGTGCCCTTGCATTTTGGGGTTCCCAGAACCCCTAGATTTCATCAAAAGGACTTCCAGCAAATAGAGGTATAAGTTAACCATTTGCCACATGTGCTCTCTAAACTTGAGAATGCTTTCTTCTGGACTATACATTTGTGTGACAAATGTATAACAGACCTTTAGGGGGAGTGAATTAAATTTTATTTTTTCAGTTAATAAAAATCTTCCTTCTCGCCCTACTACCCCTTTTCTTCCCATTGAGAAAGAAAAACAAAACCCTTATTATAATTGTGTTTAGCCAAGTCAAGCAAATTCAAGCAGTGGCTGAATTTTTGAAAATGTCTATCTACGCTCAATCTTTATCAACCTCTTTATCAACATGTTTCATCATGATTGTATTGAAGTTTAGGGTTTCTGGGACCCCCAAAATCGCTACACATGTGTCCTACCCGAATGAATTCGACTTAAGCCTTCTTTCAGTCAAAGAAAAACAAAGTTTATTAAAGATCTGCCATGTTGGATATTATACATTTTTGAGGAAATCTCTTGCCTCTGGTCAGCTGCTGCTCAAATATAGAACTCAGGAAATCTTATTCTATGACATCACTGCCAAGGTTAGTAGCATCTATTTCCTGACCTGTGCTAGGATAATTTCATTTTATACACACACACACACACACACACACACACGTAAGTATATTTATACGTGTGTACATATACCTATCTGTGTCTAATGGTAGCCATCTCTAAGATAGGGGGAAGAGGAGGGAAGAAAAAAAGGTAAAAAAAGAAATTTACACGATAACTTTGTGGTATATTGGGAGGGAATAGTAAGTTGCACATGGTAGATTTACAGTTTCATGGGCAATCATCTTTTTTATAGTATTGTGTGGAAATGTTTGCTTTGTTCTGTGAATTAAAAAATAAAATAAAATTTTAAAAAAGTAAGCAGAAAGACAGAAAGTAGTAGCCAGGGTCTCAAGATCTAGTCTCAGGTCCATAGAAGTAAGCACATGTTTTTGCTGTGGCTTATCATTGCTGGGGGGGAGGGGCGGTGGGGCAAGGAGGGAGAGGCGGGAGAATGGTGCTCTCTTCTTCCCCCTCCTTTCACCCCATTGCTAGTTGCTCGAGAGAAAGCATGCACAAAGGGAGAAGAGTCCAAAGGAGAGGGTGGAGTGGTTTCCACAGTTCTATAGATCACAGCAAGTTAAGGTTCTTTGACAAAAGTACATTCCTCCTGACCCTTAATCATCTTTGATGAATATTGGAGTCACGGAGGAGACTTTAGGAGCTTTCCTTTATCATCTCAACAAGGCCTGTGTCCCTCAGAAAAGAAATAGAGCACATGTCTAGCTTCAAGGGAGGTCCAGCAAATCAGAGTGTTCCTCTGATCATTCCTGTTACATTAATAAGAGAATGAACTCAATGTTTATGGGTGGAAAACCCTCTAGTTGCGAAAGGCACCATGGTGTAGTTCATAGGAAACCAGCTTCAAGATCATGAGGGATCTGTTTTCATGTTCTTCCCTGACAGTGTGACCCTGGGCAAGTCACTTAGCATTTAAGATGCCAGAACAACATCGTAAGATTATAGGTTATGGAATAATTGTCAATCTACATTGATAGAGGGAGGTTCCTCATCTAGTTTACTCTACTTAGTAAAATTTTAGGTGAGTACCAATGGTCTGTTGTTGTTATTACATGCTAATTAAATGTCTTTGTTATGGGAGAGGAAACCATTAATCAAGATCTATATGAAGGGGGTTATACTAAGTACTTGAAATACAAATATGGGGGAGGGAGAAGTCTTTATCCTCAGAGAGCTTTCAGTTTATTGGGGGGTTATGACAAGTACAAAGTTTGATGCTTAAGTAGAATACAAACTACTTGAGAATAGCAGCCATTTGTTTTAGCCTTTCTACCATAGAAAGGATGAACACAAATTCATATAGACATAATGGATGGAAGGGCCTGTTGTGTTATGGTCCATGGGGTGAGGAAGAGTCAGACATGACCAAACAACGATACAAAAGCTCCCAGAATCCAGTCAAGTGCTTTGCACATAGTGGGTGCTTAATAAATATTTGTTTAATTGAATTAAATGGTGCAAGATAGAGCTCGATGAAAGCTGAGAAAAGATATGAAAGGAAAAGCACCTCTTTCCCTCCTCAACACCCTTTGCTCTGGTTTTCCTTTTCCTTTCGTTGTACCCAACTTGAATCAACCACAGACATGGGCAATATGAGGCTATGTAGCCTTAGGGGATAATTGAACTAGGTGGTCACACTTAATGTCACACTCTAAGGCTTGGGACTTTTGAATTAGAACCTGGACTCAGGTGTGTTTTCCTCCAGCTCTTTCCTCCCTAACTAGTAGCTACTTTGGAAACTGGCAAAAAGAACCAGAGTAGAGATTGATAAGATAGATGGTAGTGACTTGAGTAGGGATTCTTTGGGGAGGAGGAATTGGCAACTTCTGAGAGAAGATTACTCTTGACCTCTGAAATCTCTGGTCCCCATCTTGTTGAAGATGTTATTATGGGAGAAATATCTCTTTGTTGAGTTCATATGGTAGGTAACTGCTCTCAAAGATATATTTATCACAGTGTAGAAATTATGGGGGTAAAAACCTAGATTTTATTACTATCCTTAAGCATAGGATTAGTCCTCAGAGAAAACCTGAACAAACATTAGGATTCTAACAAAGCTTTGAGGTCTCTAGATTGTTCTAGGAAGACTAGTCGCTCTGGTAGGAGGACTCGCCAAGCCCTTTTCAGGGTTGCTCATGCACCTGTGGTGTCCATTAGATTCACCCAACCCTCATCTCCAAAAAGTTGTAGCATGCCAGCAGCTACACTCCAGGAAACCACCTTGGTATATGGGTTAAACCAGATTGAGGGTAACCAATGGGCCTTAAATCCACAGGTAAGTTAGGAGGATGTCTGCCCTAAGTATGTGAAGACTTCCTGTGGTAGAATGGGCAGATGAGAACAATTTGTTCCAATGGCCATGAATGTGCCTGAAGCTGGAGCTGCAGAATGCTTGGAGCTTGGTCAGACATCAAAGATGCCATCATCATCCACTGCATCCCACGCCATCACCAGTTATCTTGACTTTTGTCTTGTCACTGGGCTGGAAGACTCAGAAAGAGAGAGAGACCGAATACTTTGTGAAACTCTGCCTCACTTAAAATCCAAGTCAAGATATCACCCCATGATGTCATTACTCGTCTTTGAAAACAAAGGACAAGTACAACAAAATTTTTATAGGCAAAATTATATCAGTGACAGAGAAATCATTTATATTTTGAAATCTTGTACATTCCTCTTAGGCCATAAAAATTAAAGAAAAGATAAATGCACAATCCCATACTTCTTTCAATGTCATAAAAGTTGTACAAGTTTTGTTAAAAAATAGTCAATCTCATACGTCTTCTAAGAAAACAAATTTCATCCAATAAACTCTACAGGTAAGGTAAGTTAGATTACAGATTAAACTACACTTAGAGGATTCACAAATAAGCTGATTGAGGAGGAAGGTTTACACCGGAGTCAAAAGCAGTTGAAATTCTTCTTCTGGCTTCTTATATAAGCTGAGACAAGGCTTCAAGCAGATTTTTACATCCCATGGGATAGATTTTGATCAGGTGAGGGTTTATATTAAATAAAAGGTACAGAAGGAATAAAAGAGAATAAAAAATTCCCATACCAATGTGGTAGTGAGGTTTCCCTCAGTCATCCAGGAGTAAATAGCTATGTGACAAATTTTTCTTTGTCCAATGAAACTTTTAAAGCCTGGAATGGAATACTCTTCTCTACAAAAGCATTTAGATATGCTACAAATACCAAAGATGCAGTGAAGAAAGTTGAGATTTCAGACCTCAAGAAGAGCTGGACTGTTGGCCACTCAGTATTTGTACTTTGTTTTTCACTTTTTTTCATACAGTAAAATGTTGTTTAATCTATATGAGTGACAAGACTTTCTGGGTTCCACAAAGAAGGAAAGTAGATTAGAATCTCAAATGGGATCAAGCCTAAGTAAACTTGAGAAGTTATGAATTACTGTTGGGAATCTTTAAGTTAAATCTCACCTGGAGAGGGCAGATTGGCAGTATAATAGATAGAGTTCTAGACCTGGAGTCAAGAAGACTCCTCTTCCTGAGTTCAAATCTGATCTCTGGCACTTACTAGGTGTATGACCCTGGGCAAGTCACTTATTCCCAATTGCCTCCAAAAAACCCCCAGAAACAAACCCACTGATTTCCCCAGGGAAGGGAGACTAAGAGCTGTGGGACCTATGCAACTCTAATCTGTGAATGTGCAAACTGGTTAGTTAAAGGGAAACTTTTAGAGGAATTCTGGCAGGTGCCTGCATAAAGTAAAGGAACAGGAGTAGCTTGAACTAAAGATGCCATTTGGTAGATAATGCAGAAATTTCACTGAGTTGGCCATCCCTCCAGGAAGCACCTGAAGAAAATCCTCCATCTCTTGGCTTGGGACATTCTCATTAGTTGTCCCCTGTGCCTGGAAACCTTTCCCTCCTCTGCTCTGATTACTGACCTCTCTGGCTTCCTTTGAGTTCCAACTACGATCCCATCTTCTGCAGGAAAAATTCCCTAATATCTCTTTTTTTTCTTTCTTAAAATTTATTTATTTATTTTTAGTTTACAACATTCAGTTTCACAAGCTTTCGAGTTTTAAATTTTCTCCCCCTCCTTTCCTTCCCCGAGGCAGCATGCCATCTGATATAGGTTCTACATACACATTTATATGAAACATATTTTCACATTAGTCATGTTGTAAAGAAGAATTATAACCAAAGAAGAAACAAAACAAAATCAAAAAAGAGAGAGCAAATAGTATGCTTTGATCTGCATTCAGACTTCATAATTCTTTCTCTGGATGTAGATAGCATTTTCCAACATAAGCCTTTTGAAGTTGTCTTAGAACCCTGCATTGCTGAGAAGTCTATCAAAGTTAGTCATCCCACAATATGGTTGTAACTATGTACAATGTTCTCCTGGTTCTGCTCCCTTCACTCAGCATCAGTTCATATAAGTCTTTCCAGGTTTTTCTGAAGTCCATCTGTTTATCATTTCTTGTAGCACAATAGTATTACATTACATTCATATACCCCCAACTTGTTCAGCCATTCCCCAAATGAGGGGCATCCTCTCTATCTCTAGCACTTATTAAGCACCTACTATATGCCAAAGACATAGTCTTCTGAAGATACAAAGAAAAGTAAAGCTCAGCCTCTGCTCTCAAGGAATTCACAGGTCTAATGGGGAAACAACATGAAAACAACTATGTACAAATAAGATACATACAAGATAAATTGGAGATAATCAACAGAGGGAAGGCATTAATGAAATTGAATATGATTGAGAAAGGCTTCATACAGAAGGTGCAATTTTAACTGAGATGTGAAGTAAGCCAGAGATGCTAAGAAGTAGAAGTGGAGAGAGAATTCCAGGCATAGGGACAAATCCAGTGAAAATGCATGGAGACAATGCTGTGGATGAAGAACAGAATGGAGGCCAGTGTCACTAAACCTCAGAGTATGTGGAGAGGAATAAGGTCTGAGAACAGAAAGATAAGAATGGGTCAGATGATGAAATCTATTTTAAAAGTCAAATAGAGGATTTTACGTTTGATTCTGGAAATGACATGGAGCCACCGAGTTAATTGACTAGAGGGGGCATGGTTATACTTGAGCTTTAGAAACATGACTTTGGCAGCTGAGTGTAGGGGTGGACTGGAGTGAGGAAAGTTGGGGCAGGGAGATCAAATAGCTGTTGATGGTAATAGTTCATCCGTGAGGTGATAAGGGCCTGTATCAGAGTGGGGTCAGAGGAGAGAAGAGATGCTATAGCTGTTAGAAAGGTAAAAATAGACAAGACTTGGTAACAAATGGGATGGAGCGAGAGGTGCTGTAAAAAAAAAATGAGGAGTCGAGGTGGACACTTAGGTTGTAAGCCTATGTGACTGGCAGAAGGGTGGTATTCTCTACAGTAATAAGGAAGTTCAGAAGAGAGGAGGGTTTGAGAGGTAAGGGAAGGGATAACGAGTTCAGTTTTGGACATGTTTAGTATAAGATGATCAGAGCACTTCCAGGTCCGTATTCCAGCAGGGAGTTAGAGATCAGCAGCTTATATGTGTTATGGTTCAGACATGTCCTATTCTTTGTGACCCCAGTTAGGGTTTTCTTGGCAGAGATATTAGACTGGTTTGCCATTTCCCTCTCCAGCTCCTTTTTACAGATGTGAAAACTGAGGCAAACAGGGTTAAATAACTCGCCCAGGGTCACACTGCTAGAGTAAGTGTCTGAGAGTCAGAGGATGTGGTCTGGGGCACTGAGAAGATGAAGGTCTGAAATCCCACGGCTACTATGTGTCAAAGGCAAGACTTGAACCGAGGTTTTTCTCATGCCAAGATTGGTTCTTTATTCCCTATATATCCCTGTCTTTCTCATAAAATGTAAAGAAACTAGAGGATAGATCCATTTCACGGAGTAGGGGGAGGATGTGTGGGGAGAAGGCTTCCTAGAGGAAGGTGATGCTTGAGGATGGACAAGGTAGGGCATTATCAGAGAGCCTCGTGTGTAAAATGAAAGGGCTGTTCCGCCTCTCAAATCCTGGGATCCCCAGAGGACAGCAGCCCCGATCCGGTCTCGGAGCAGGGAAGGAGGAAGCGCAGTGAGGTTTCCATGGTAACGGGCGCGCGCTTGGCACACCTAGGCGGCCTCTAGGAAACTCTCCCGCTACTAAGTGGTTTGCGTGCCGGAAGCTTGCGTCCTCCAGGATCCTAGATGGCGCCAGGCGGAAGGAAGAGGCTTGCTTCTTGTCCCTCTGTCCCCTCGCCTCTGTGGTTCCGCCGTGCTCCCAAAATTCACCGGGCGGCTGGTCTGCTTTTCTAGTCCGCGGAGGAGAAGCCGGCGGAGCTTTACCCGTCGCCGGGAGCGCTACCTGCACATCGAGTTCCGCTCCAGCCTGGGCCCCGCCGCTGTCGCCATGGCGCCCCCCACAGGTACCAGCCTTGCGCTCCCGGCCGCGGGCCTGTCTCACGCTCTCCTCTTGGTGGAGGGCTGCTGTCCACGCCGCTTCCGCCACGCATGCCCTCCTGCGCGCGAGGAGCAGGGCGGCTTCGGGGGCCGAGCCTGGGAGCCGGCTCCTGGAATATGGTCCCTCAGACCACCCCCTCTAACCCAGGAACCCCCAGCCACAGAATATAGGCACCCACACCACCCCCTTCTACTCCAAGGACTCCCCCAACTAGGGCCTCCTTGTGGTCCTGGGTGCAGTAAGCCCCTATCTTGGAATATAGCCACCCACACCACCCCCTTCTACCCCAGGAACCCCCCAGCCAGGTCCCCCTTGTAGTCCTGGATGCAGAGAGTCCCAGCCACGGAATATCCTACGCAGACCACCCTCTTCTACTCCAAGGACCCCTCAATTAGGGCCGCCTTGTAGTCCTGGGTTTAGGAAGCCCCTCAGACCCACCCCACTCCAAGGACCCGCAGCCAGAGCCTCTGGCCATGGAATATAGGCATCCACACCATCCCCTTTTACTCCAAGGACCCCCCAATTTGGGCCTTCTTGTAGTCCTGGGTGCAGGAAACCTGGGTCCTGGAATATAGCCACCCAGATCCACCCCCTTCTGCTCCAGCCACCACTAGTCAGAGCCACCTTATATTCCTGAGAGCAGGGACTAGGAGCTGGGGAGTCTGGGCCCTGTAATACTGGGGTTGCTTGCATTTACCTCCACCACCAACTCTCCCTTCTACCCCAGGGACCATTAGCTAGGGCACTCTTGTAGTCAGGAGCCGTTGAGTCTGAGTCATGTTAATACTGGGGCTGCTTAACCTCTCTAGAACCCTCCTTTTACCCCAGAGACCATTAGCCAGGGTGCTAGTCCTGGATGCATTGAACCATGAAGCCTTAATCCTATGGCTGCTCACAATCCCAAATCCTTTCTATTCCAGGGACTGGCAGCCAGGCAGGAGCTCCTTGTAATCCTGGATGCAGGGACTGAAAACTGGGGAGCCTGGGTTCTGTGACTCCACAGACAGGTGTAATAGACCAGAGCTTTAGGTTTGTTACACAGAGGTCTGAATTCTGCCATTATTACCTGTGGGATAAATCACTTCTCTGGTCCCCAATTTCCTCATCTATAAAGTAGAGGGGAGATACAATGTGGTTTAATGCCAAGAACATTGGATTTGGAGTCAAGAAGTCCTGGATTCAAATCCTTCAACTTTCATTGACCGCCTTTGTGATCTTATATGTTACTTAACCTCTCTAGGCCTAAGTTTTCATATCTGTAGAAAGGTTGATGGCCCAGAAAACCTCTTGAAATCCCTTCAAGCCTTAAAGATATGTTATGGATATACCTCTATGTCTCTTGAGATCATTACCAGGTGCAAAGCTGGGGTGTTGTGATTCTACCAGATCTCCTCATTTTTATCTCTAATACTGTCTCAATACTTCTCATGATTTAAAATTGGAAGAGACCTTATATAGGTCATTCAGTACAATCCTTTCATTTTACAGATGAGGAAACAGGTTAGGTTGTACAAGTTGGTCAGCCAGTCAACAAACATATTAAGTACTCTGTGTCCTGCACTGTGCTAAGCACTTTAGAAAAAAAGAAAGGCAAAAATAACAATCCTCTCCTTCCAGGAGCTCATCTTCTTTCTAATGGGTAGACAACATGCAAATTAACTACGTGTAAGATACGTATCTATGTCTATTTGCCTATGTTATTTATCTGATATAATTGAAAAGTGATCTTCAAGGAAAGGTGCCAGAAATTTAGAGGGCAGGAAATAGTTGAGAAAGAAGTGATAGACTCTGTATTTGGACCCAACTCCTCTGACTACAGATTTAGAACTCTGGATCACCCAGTCTCCTCATGGAGACTGAAGTTCTGTGCCCCTTTTGTTTTTTCTGGGTCCTCTCAGAAGGCACTATGCTTTCCAATCCTGAGTATTAGGCATTGGTTTGGGCTCTGGAAACAGAAGCCTAGATTCTTACCTCAGTAGAGGCAGATATACCATGTCCCACCAGATTTCCTTCTAATATCTAGGCAAAGAGCCTAGAGTTTCTCTTCCCTCTAGCCCCTCTCCTCATTTATTTTAGATGTTAGGTCCTTTCAGAAAAAGCTGAGGTTGTACATTTTCTATTCTATAGTCAAGAGACCCTAGGAACCTGGCTCCTCTCAGGGGAAACTAGAGCTTTCTGGCCATCCAGATTTCCTTCTTCCAAATGTAGGTACTCTCTGGCAATTGGGAAGCCAGGTCACCCCCAGGGAAGCCTAGGGCTGATGATTTCACTAGACCCATACTTCCTACTCCAGATATTAGACTTGGACTTATGAGCTAGTTCCTTGATTACCTGGGCTCTCATAAGAGTCTGAGACTCTGTGTCCCTCCAAACTCTTCCATCCTGCCCCAGGGCTTCTCATGATTCTGCTGGATAGCATCCTTCCATACCTGAGTGCTGAGCTTGGGCTCAGGGACCAGGGGCTGGTGATGCAGGGCAGAATGGTGGTGAAATATAAAGGAGAAGTACAGAAGATTAAGGGAAATTTGAGGAAGGAGAGATTATTTTTGGCTGGAAAGGCCAGGGAAGAGTTGGTGCCTGAGCTGAAAGAATAGGGGATCCATTCCAGGAAAGGGTGAAAAAGTGTGAGCAATATTAGGCAAGTGAGAGAAGGTGGAAGGAAAACGAGTAAAGTCCATGTTAGCTTAAATTCCGTTATGCAAGGTAAAGTTGGAATGTTAGGTTGGAGCCATATTGTCAAGGGCCTGCAACGTCCAGAGAAACAATGTGTACTTTATTATCATGTTGTTGTTAAGTCGTTTTTTTAGTCATGTCCAGGTCACCATGACCCCATTTGGCCTGTTCTTGGCAAAGGTACTGGAATGGGTTACCATTTCCTTCTGTCTCCCATTTTACAGATGAGTAACTGAGGAAAACAGTGTTAAGTGACTTGGCCAGTGTCGTATAGCTAGAAATTTGAGCTCAGGAAGGTGAATTTTGCTGACTCCAGGCTCAGTACTCTATCTACTGTACCGCCCAGCTACCCTAATTTCATTCTGTAGGCAGCTTTAATACCGGAGGGTTTTGAATAGAGGAAGGACCTCTTGAGAGAAATTGACCAAGATTACTTGGTCAAAAGGAGAAGAGTTCCATGGGGAGAGAATGGAGACAGAGAAGCCAGTTAAAAAGCAGTGACAATAGTCCAGGTAATGAGAACCTAAACTAGGATCACAGCTATGAGAATGAAAGAGGAAGTACAGAAGATTGAGAATCTTGGGAAGACTTCCATGAAATGAGGTAAAGAAAGCAGAACCAGCAACGTACACTACAGCTATAACACTGCAAATAAAAAACACCAAACAGCTACAGAATTTGAGTTAAATACAATGTTGCTACCCTCCTGTGAAAGTGAATATAAAACACATGTCCTTTTTGTTATTGTTGAACTACCAAGTAGAAAGAGATGAATACCATCAGTTACAGTCACTACTGGGAGTTTGTTTGGGATTGTCTGTTGTGTCAAAACATAACATATCCTCTTCTCCCCAACCCTTTACAATTTTTTTTTAAGATGAGGGAGCATTGAGAGAAGCAATGTTATGGAAATGGAAATATCTGAACTTGGTATCTGATTAGCTGGAGAAAAAAGGACTTGGATTCAATTGCACATTTATTTATGTCACTGCTGAGCACTGTATTCAGTGCCAGGAAGGATGTAACAATGAATGATAGTTTCTGCCCTCATGAGGATTGTAGTCTCACAGGAGCCCAGTAAGAGGGAGACATAAACAAGTTTAAATAAAAGTTAGAATGTAAGTGTATATGAAGAAGACAGTGTTATGAGATCATAGAAGGAAGAGGACACTTCTAGTTGGCTACATTTTTTCCTGTTCCGTCTCTTTAGCTAGCTTAGTTTTATACTCCCTTGTATTCTCAGTGCCCAGACAGTGCTTTGAACTTCAGTCAATGTCCTATAAATGTTTGATGGTATTTCGAGCCCCTTTCTCTTAGACCCTATTTTGTGTACTCTGGGGGAAGATGATGCCCAAGGAAATATAAAATTTGCTTCTTTCACTTCCAGAAAAAACAGTTTGTAATTCAGTTTCTCTTCTTACAGCCTAAGGAAGGGTGAGCCTTGGGTCTTCTAAGAAGTCTACAAGCTTGTATCTGGGTGATCATGAGGGGTGTCAGCAAGCAAGAACTATTTGATTATCCATTTCACTGATCCTCATGGCTTGTTTTCCTCTGTCTTTGTTGTGCAGGAGATGTCCTGGATAATGTGTCTCCGTGTTCTGTGACAAACTACTTACGGTGGGACTTAACAGCAGGACAGATTGAAAATCTTACCAATGAACTCATTGAAAAAACTAAGCGTGTGTATGATCAAGTGGGTATGCAGGAATTTGAAGACGTATCCTATGAGAGTACTCTCAAGGCATTGGCTGATGTGGAAGTGGAGTACACAGGTAAATTCCAGGCTGTGGCCCTATTTGTGATTGGCTCCTACCCAATGCAAACCAGCTAGCATAGTTCAGAGATCCAGCTCACCAGCCCCATTAGCTAAGAGCCAGGAAACTAAAAACCAGCTTGAATTACAGACTTGCACCCAAGAGCCAACTCAGTTTACGGGCTTGGAATTTGAGTCCTTTTTCGTCTCTCCAAGTCTACCTATTTCAAGATGTCAGGGAATTGTTTTCTGTTTCTCTTGCCAGATCTGGATATCTTCTGTTTTCTTTGTCCTCTTCTGCCCCCTCACCCAATTAACTTAATAATATACATGGTAATTAGGGTGCAAAAGGCACCCTGCTATTAGTTCCCCACCCATCTGTCTGTCATTAAAAAGGTTGATAGCCTTTGTTTTCGGCATCACCCTCATTTCTAGATATGTCTGACTTCTTCCCCAGATACTGACTCTTCTCTTATTAATTTGTTTGTAAATGTTCTTATTCTAGAGACTAATGAAAACCCTTAAAACCAAGGTGAAGAATCTTGTAAGAACATCTGCCAGCTTTGGTGGAATCATACAGTCCTGGGACTGAAAGGGACTGCAGAGCTTGTTGAATTCACCCACTACCTAGAGCAAAAATTCCTCTGGCCAAATAGAAGAGGTGGCATATTATCCTGGACGTATGGCTGGACGTAGAATGAGAAGGCTCAGATCTGAATTCTAGCTTTCCTGCTTTCTATCTGTGTTGTGACCTTTGGCAAATCTCGAAGTGTCCTTATATGTAAAATGAAGGGGTTGAACCAGATGATTTCCAGCAGTAAATTCCACTAGTTCATTAACCATTTAGCCCTTGCCTGAATCTCCCCTTACATTCTATTTTCCAGAACTTTCTTGGTCCATGTCCTGGAGATGTCACCACAGCAGTCATGTGACATGTCAGTAGTCACATGATATGTCAGGAGTGACTGGGCCAACTTCCTGAGGAGGCTCAAGGTTTTAGAGCAGATCTGCTTTAGTAGCAGGTGCTTCCTCATGATTCCTAATGAAATCAGAGATCTCTTCCCACCCCTGCCCCCCATAGTTTTTATTTTCTTCTAACTACCTGGCATTTTCCTGCCTATACCCCCATGCCCCCCCCCCAGCTGAATGTACACTCTTTGAAGGCAGGGGCAGTGCAAGGTGTACTTGCTTATTGGGTTGAATTAATGCCTTCCTGACCTGCTCCTGGGCAGGCTACTCCATTCTGGGATAGCTCAAGTTGCCAGGATGTTTTTCTTCTTGTGAGCAGAAATATGCTTTCCTTTTATTTGTCTCGATGTTCCTAAGCAGAGAGTCTGAGTTTTGCTGATGTTGGGACATTTCACAGAATCTCAGATTTGGAAGGGACCTCAAAGCAAATGTAGGCCAACCCATACCCTGAAAAACAATCCCCTCTTTGATCTACTTGCTAAGTGACCCCTTGACTTGGCTCTGGGGAGGTCCCAGGGAGGATGGCAGTGAGTTGGGAAGACCCCTGGACTCTGGGTCAGGAAGCAGGGAGTTAGCCCCAGTTCTCCTGCCCATCTGCTACAGGACTTTCTGGTTTTCTCATTTGTAAAATGAGACCAGGACTGTCTGCCTCAGGGCTGTTGGGAGGATCAGGTGAGGCTCTCATAATTATTCCGTGACTCACTGAGGAGGGTTTAAGATCAGTGTTTATTGCTTGACCACTTGCCCAATCTGACATACTTTCCCTTGCTTGGCCTTTTTTTCAGTTCAGAGAAACATTCTGGATTTCCCCCAGCATGTCTCCCCCTCCAAAGATATCCGAACGGCCAGTACTGAGGCTGACAAAAAGCTCTCCGAGTTTGATGTCGAGATGAGCATGAGACAGGATGTGTACCAGAGGATTGTCTGGATGCAGGTGAGTACCAGAGGAGGGGCCACTCTTTTTGTAGTTTTACTGTGGCCTTAGATTTTAGACCAATCACTTTCCCTTTAGCTCTTCCTCTGCTGAAACCATCTAACCCTTCTGGAAACAAAGAGGAACCCAGAAGCAAAACTGATCAAAAGCACCAACTGTATTGGATGGCCTGGAACACACTTTGTGTCCATAATCAGAAAAGACGTGCTTCCATGCATTCGGAACCTAACTGCTTTCTTAAGGTTATTAATAGCTTTATCTTGGGTTCTGCTTTTCTTACTGTGCATCACTTCCTGTAAGACTTGCCAGGTTTCTCTCAATTGCTCATATTTAGTGCAGTACTAGTCCATTTCATTCCTTGACCTTGATTTATTTTCAACCATTCACCCAGGGAAGAGAACTATTCATTGGCCCATGCAGAAAGGGTACAGCTGGCACACAACTGTACTGTGATAACATCTCCCTTTGGCTTAAAAAAAACACCAGTTATTCTGAACTTAAACACCAAATAAAATAGACGTGCCCATATGTCTAGTAGCATGGTAGAAGAGGATTGTACATGACACTGTGAGTCTATTGTGTACAGCAGCTGTTCTTTTTAAGTATATAATAAATTTAACACATAACTTTAAAAGCTGTCCTGCTTATCTAACTGTGATGCCCTTTGCTATCTGTTCTTTTCTACGCATTAAAAATAATGCTGCAATTACCCTTCTCTCACTCATTTCTTAAATGGCATTACTGTGTCCACTGCTCCCTTTTGATCTGTCCTCCCAAAAAACCTTTGTACCAAACGTGCAAAGTCAAGCAAAGTGAACTCCCACATTGGCTACGTCTGAAAACATCTGCCCTGTTCTGCCTTTGGAGTCTATTTTGCCATGGGTGAGAAGGAAGGCATATTTCATCAAACATCCTCCGTTGAAGTGGGCAGTCATCGTATTGATCCGAGTTCTTACATCATTCAAAGTTCTTTTGCTTTACAGTCTTGTTGTTTTTGCATAAACTGTTCTTCGGCAGTTTTCATAAGTCTTCCCAGATTTCCCTGAAACTCTCCTTTTCGTTCTTTTTTACTCTGATAATATTCCATTCATAGAATTAATATTCCATTCATAGAATTATCATTTATTCACCTATTCCCTGGGGTAGGAAAATGCTAACTGGTCCATTCAGAAAGTCCACGAGACCACAGCTGACATAGGAACTTCATGGAAGAATAAACATTTCCCCTTCAAAATCTGCCCTTCCCATCACCATAAAGTCAGTCACAATAAATGTGTTTGCTGATGGGGGAAATAGGGAGGAGCAGCTTTTGAGCTGATTTAGCAGCCGGCAGAAATCAGCTCCCCAGCCTCCAGGATGGATCAGATGCATTTGTGTCCTGGGAGTAGCTCGTTTGGGTGAAGTATTCTACTTAGAACAGCCCAGCGGGACTGTTCTTTATGAGCCCATTGGGTAGCTCAGACTGGGCCTTGCCCCTTGCTCCATGGTAGCTGTGCTCAGCTAGCCAGCCTTCCAGGTCGTCTGCTGCACCACACATTTGTGCTTTTCAGAATTACTGTCATGTGAGCAGTTGTGGGCACCTGTGCTGATTAGCCACATTTTGCAGATGGAGAAAGAGGCCCAGGGAGGTGGTAACATCCATTATTGGTCTCCTTATTCCTTGCCCACATTCCACTTTCCATCCATTATTTTGTTTGATCTCTGTAATATCCTTTTGAGGTAGGTACAGTTATGCCCATCTTATGAGGAAGCTAAGGCTGACTTAGGTTTCAGGGGGATACACACCTTCTAAATATCTGAGGCAAGATTTGAACTCAGGTCTTCTGATGCCAAGATGAGTGCTTTGGCCACAGCACCATGAGGGGAACGGGCCTTCTACTGTCCTACCTTTCTTCGTGAGACCTGCTCTGGAAGATTGTGCCCACTTCTCAATCATTATGGAGGGTAAAGAAATTATTGGGTGACTTGCATTGAGCATGTGATATTTCTATTACTGCCACAGTTTAATGGCTGTGACTGGTGTCCCCATTGTGGGCTGAGCTTCTTCCTGGAAGAGAAAGGTGAAGGGACTGGAACAACACATCTCTAGTGCAGATTGTTAGGGAGGGTGAAGGGTCCTAAAGGAGCATGAAGTGTCAGTGGAGAGGGAAGACTTGATCCTTGCCAAGATGTTAGCAAATAGAATAGGGTTACACTGGGAAGAACAAGGAGGAAAAAATCTTAAAAAGAGGTTTGATACTCTCCCCTTTGCTAAAGGAGAAGGTTCTGGATGCTCTGAGAGGAACAAGCTACTGGTCTTCCCAAGAATGATATAGTAGAAACCCAGAAAGTATCAGCTAGGAGGAAATCCTCCTGGAAGGGACAGAGTTGTTAGTGATTCCCTGCTTAGCAATACAGAGGCAGCTGGTTGCCAGTCTGACTGCTGGGGAGGTCTACTGTATTCCTGCAGTGTGTATTCAAAACACAATAGGACCTCTCCGAAGTCAAAATGGATTTCCCTCACTTCTGTTAATTTAAATGGTCACAAATAACTCCCAGAAGAAATCTAAATAGATTGCCAATGACTACAAAATACTTGGGCAAGAAACTGAAGACCATAAGGGTGCAAGCTGCGTTTTCTTCATTTTTGCCTGCTGAACGCAAGGGATACTAGAAACTTAATTTGAAAAGTGAGTATGTCCTTAAGAAGCTGTCACCTAAGAATGGGATTTGGCTTTCTGGATCCTGGCTTAAAATGTCAGGTGTTGACCTGAAAGTTTGGTTAAAGAAAAGGCAACAGGCTAAATGCATACATTTTATTATTTAATTCCCTTGTAAGTTAACAGTAAGTAGATCTATGGGGCCAAGATTATACCTGACCCTGCTCAGTACAGGAATAATCAGACTTAAATACATTTTAGGACAATCCAAGGTTGTGTATGTCCTTCAGATTTATGGTCTTCATGAGTGATTAACTAGACCATTAGAAAGGAATTTCTTAATTGCACAGGTTGTAAATACAATAAGACAACAGAATTTGACAAAGTTTCAATTGAAATTACGACCCAAGATGTCTGTGTTTTCTTTACTATTAACATACCATAACCTAGTATATGTCCACAAAATATTAAGATATGGAAAATGTCCCATTATTCAGAAAAAGTATCTTAGGTTAAAGGTCTCTTAAGAAATGCTGTCAGCCCTGGCTTTGTTGACGTAGGAAGAAGCATTCTCTGAGATTACTTTAGAGAAAAGAGTTTATTAGGTCCAGGCTTAATTCGAGCTCTGGCCCTTAAAGTCTAAAATTTACATTAAATATTATCACAGGTTAATAGACCACTGAATAGATGTGGAATATACCCATTGAAGACTGGTGAGTTCTCAAAAGAAGAATTAAAAACTATTACTTGTTGTAGGAATCACTAACAAGGGAAATGCAAATCAAATTAACCCTAAATTTTAATCTCAAACCCAGAAAATTGGCAAAGATAACAAAAGATGGACATAGTCAGTAGTGGAGCTGAGGTTTAGTACAAGTGTCCTGGAAAGCAATTTGGAGTTACAGAAATAAAGAAATGGTTAAAATGTCAATACTCTTTAACCTAGAAATTCCATTGCTAGGCCTATTTCCCAAGGATGTCATTACCAAATATTTATAGTAGCACTTTCTGTGAACTGAATAGCTAGAAAGAAAGTTGATGCCTATCAGCTTGGGAATAGCCAACCAAATGTGAATGTATTGGAATATTACTGAGCTGTAAAAATAACTATGATGAGTGCAGAGTACTATGGAGAGACTGAATGTGAAATTATGCTAAGTGAAGTAAGCAGAGCCAAGAGAACTATATACAGTGAATACAGCAATTTAAATAGAACAAGTACTAAGTAGCTGGAAATTATTGTTGCAAAATTACCGAGAAATATGCCTTTCTATTGTATTCCTGGGACATATATTCAAAAAGTAACCAGACCTCTTGGGACTTAAAAAATGCATAGTACTCCCTTCTGGTGATTGTATTAAAAAGAAATACACCTCTGCCCTCCCTGCTACCCCTACCAATTTTTTGCTCATGAGTATAGAACATTACATATGTTGTCATATTTGGGGAAATGTATCGATTAGTTCTGTTGGTTTTTTCTTCCTCTTTTTTCTTTTAAAAAATACTTTGTTATAAACAATGGCTGCCTTTCTGGGAGGTGTTGAAGGAGAGGGATACAGAAGAAAATTAGGCAGTGTAAAAACAAAATATATCTATAAATTTTATTTAAAAAAAATAATGTATTTCTTAGATTTGTTGCACATCTAATTTAAAAAGCTTTAAACTATAAAGGATAGGGGAGGAAGACTGTCTGTGTATATCCCCCAAGTTAGATACTATAGAGAGAAGCCACAAAGAAGGTTGAAGAAGTAATATTTGGTACACTCCCAAGTGCACAAAAAACAAAACCCAAGAAAAGGACCAGTAGTAGAACTGGTACCTTGAGTGTCTACACACAGATGCCCAAAGAGGAACTAGGCTGGGTTATGCTGCAAGGGAACAAATTTAGCTACCTAGTTATCACTGAGATTTGGTGGGGTTCAGTTGTGACTAGACTGACTCTAAAGAAATAGAATAGATAAATGGTGGTAGGAGCATTGTTTGTTAAAAATGTATGTTCATTGGAGGAAATCTAGGAAGCAATGGGACAAAGCATTATAGAAAGTATTTGAGGCAGAAATAGAAGTGATTTTGTTATTTGGAGTATACTACTGATCACCTGGACAGGAGGAAATAGATGAGGAGTTTGAGAAATGGGTAAGAAGTTTGGCACAGAGGTGTGAAATACCAGTGCTAGAGGACATCACTTCCCAAGACCCCTGTTGGTGGTCTCTATCAAAAGCAGAATGATTATTAACTGCTTGACCTGCTTGTAGTCATAATTTCATCCTTCAAAGGGCAGATGAACTAAAAGGGGGAGTTCTGGGTCTGATTATTGCTAATGAAGGCACTGGTTTTGGGTGGGGGAACGATGGAACCCTTCTGATTCCTAAGTGACCTGGAGTTTGTGAGAGAGTAGAAGAAATCTGGGTATAGTCTGACATGTGTCCTAGATTTCAGGAGAGCAAAGAATTTGGGCAAAAGGTCGGTAAGGTCCCGTGAACTAAAATGCTGAAGAGAACACCAGCCTCAGGGGTTAGGAGACACACAAGAAGGAAATTCTGAAGCCATAGAGGGAAATAATTGCTATGAGGAGGGGACAAATAGGATTTGTCAGAAAAGACCAATGTGTATTCACAAGGAAACTCACCAATCAAGCAGATGGAAGATGGAATCAGAGGCAGGTAACAGGATAGGAATATGTGTGGTTGAGTCCTATAAAGATATTGAGGAATGATAAAGCTCAGACTGAATTAAGAGTGACAGAGGAACCTCAGGGGAAAAATAGGTTTGGTTTGGTTTTGCTATATTGTAAGACAGAAGAGGCCCAAAGGAGAGAAGCCTTTGCTTCAGTTAGGAAGGATGACGGTAGCTGACAACTATCAGAGAGTTGATAGCCAAGCTAAATAATCATATGAGAGTCCCTGGCTGCCCTTGATAAATCCAAGTCACCTGGCTCAAATGAACTATGTCCTCATATCCTGAAAGAACTGGAAGATGTGATAGCTGAGCTTTCAGTGTTACTTGAAAGATCACAAAAAGCTGGGAGTATTGGCAAATGCCTATTATAATCCCTGCTACTAAGGAAGACTGAGACTGGTGAATCACTTGAGCTTAGAAGTTCTCAGTTGCCATAGAGCTAATCAAATGTCTATATTAAGTCTGGTACCAGTATGATAAACTCCCAGGAGCAGGGAGCACCAGGCTGTGAAGGGTGAACCAACCCACTTTGGAACCAATAGATCCAAACTTCTCTACTGAGCAACAGTGACATTCAGCCTGCCCCTGAATGCTGCAGTTCCAGGTTGGACAAGATAGGGAAATCTGGTCTCAAAAGGAGGGAAAAAAAGAGATCCTCATGGAATAAGACCCCACAAGGTTGGAGAAGGGCAATTGTATTCCTTATTTTCATAAAAAAGAGAATGTACATACTCTGGACTTGCCTTCTGGGAAAGATTCTAGGCATATTATTAAAAAGATGGTTGGCAAACATAGTAATCAAGAGAGGCAGCATGACTTCATCAAGAATAGGGTCATCCCAGAGTCTGGGATGGGGTGGGGAATCCCCTTACTAAAAGGATTTGTTCTGTGAAGTTTGACTTCTGTCAGAGGGCCACATGTGGCCTCAAGGTTTGTTTCAGATTAACCTCATTTCCTTTTTTGATTGATAGAATTACTAAGTAGGTGAGAAGAATGCCATGGACATAGTTTACCTACGTTTCAACAAAGCTTTTAATAAAAGCATCTCATACTATGTGGTGAAGATGGAGAGAGATGGATTAAACAGTGACATAATTAGATGATTTGGAACTCTTTGGATGGCTAAACTCAAAGAGTAATTGTCAGAAAGGTGAGAGATCTCCACTGGAGTGTCCCAGGGATCTGTGCTTGGCCCTGTGCTATTTAACGTTTTTTATCAATGACTTGGATAAAAGTGTAGGTGTCTGCTCATTGCAATTTTGGGCAACACAAAGAGAAATAACTAACAAATCAGAGGACAAAATCAGGATCCCAGAGGATTTTGACAGGCTAGTGCATTAGGCTGGGTCTACTAGGATGAAATTCAATAGGGATAAATGTTAAGTCTTTCACTTAGGTACAGAGAATCAGCTTCAGAAGTATAAGATGAGCAAGGCATGAATAAGCCATTCTGAAAAAGATCTGGAAGTTTTAGTGGACCAAAAGTTCAAAAGTCAGTAGTGCCATGTGGGAGCCAAAAAACTTAATTCCTTCTTGGACTTCAGGAAGAGAGTTCCTTTGAGAGATACAATAGTGAGGCACTCACTGTACTCAGCTCTTGTCAGAACTCATCAGAAATATTGTGTTCAGTTTTGGGCACCATGGTTAAGAGGGACATTAATCAGATGGGAAGTGTCCTGAGGATGACAAGCAGGATGAGAAAGGGCCTTAGTTTGTGCCACATGAGGATTGGTTGAATGAAGTGGATATGTTTATCTTGGAGAAAAGAAGACTCAGGGGCAGCATAACTGACCTGTGATATTTGAGGGGCTGTTGTGTGGGGAAGGGGTTAGTTTTGTTCTCTTGGCCCTAGAGAGAAGAACCAGTAACAATGGGGAGAAGTTGCAAAGAGTCAAAGTTAGGCTTACTTTTGGGGAAAACTTCCTAACGATTAGAGCTGTCCAAAAAAGGACTGGGCTGCCTTAGGAGGTGGTCAGCTCCTCTTACTTAGAGACCATCGAGCAGGGCCTATACAGACATTTGTTGAGTATGATCTAGTGAGACTTCCTTTTAAAAGTCTGTGGGTTGAACTAGGTAGCTGCTGAGGTCCTGTCATATTTTATGAACAACACTGAGAGAACAACCAGAGGAGTGAAAACAGTGGAAATCACTGTCCTAGGATTGGGTGAAAGAACTGAGGATATTTAACCTAGAGAAGAGAAATCTTGGGGAGCCAGTACTGCTGTATTCTGACATCTGAAGGGCTATCTTGTCCTCAGGGTTTAGGATCTTGTAGTGTAGAAGAAGAAGCAGCAGCAGATTTCAACCAAGCATAAGGGGAAAAATGTCACCATTATAGCTATTGCCAAATGGAATGAGCAGCCCTGAATAGACAGTGAACTCCCTGTCACTGAAGGTATGCAGATGGAGGCTTTTTGACTCACTGGGAGGTTCATGATTCAGGTCTTGGTTTCACTAGATCATCTTTGATGTCTCTTCCAATTTGAGCGTTTTGTGAAGTCATTTCCCCTTCTGAGCCTTGTTTTCCTCATCTGTAAAGTGGAAAGGTGACGTCAGACTCGGTGGTCTCCAAGTTCCTCCTGGTTCTAACATTCCGTAATTGTGAAATTGTATGGCTTTCTCATTTTCCTAGGAGAAAGTTTCAGCGGACTCACTGAAGCCAGAAGCCAAGAGATACCTAGATCGGTTAGTTAAGCTGGGAAAACGAAATGGACTGCACCTCCCAGAAGAAACTCAAGAAGTAAGCACTCTCACTGCTTGTTCACATGGGCACAAGCTGTGGTTGGATGGAAATTGTCACATTATTGGCAGCAGCTCTTTGGGGCTCCCTAGTGAGGAATCCATGGGGGGGTTCAATGGCATGTGCTTACTCCCTGTCTTCTTCCCTGTGCACAAAGATTGGCAGCTCCTTGCAGTCTTCGGCATTTGTATGCCTTGATGGGGCTCCTCCCGCTGTCTCGAGAGGCCCTTCTCATGGGAAATCTTGTCTCTTCTCTACCAATAACTCCCTTTGTGATCTTGGACCAATCTCTTCCTCTTTTTGGACCTCAGATGATCTCAAAGGTCTCCTGCAGCTTTGCATACCCTGTTTGAGCAGAGGTAGTCATCTTGTTTTATCTGAAAGATAGCTGGGGGTGTGATAGTCTGCCTTTTTTCCTCTCTTAAGAGACATACCAGAGTAAGAAAACTAACTTAAAAAAATAAAGGTGCTCATCCACTTCAGCATTTTCTTTACAAGTATTTGTTTCCCTTGGAGGGTTGCCATAGAATGTCAGAATAAAATCTTTGAGATGAAAGGTAGCTCAGGGGCCATGCTATCTGCCATCTGCAACATACCCAACAACTGATCTTTGCTTAAAGACCTCTAGGGGGAGAGAACCCTTCATTTTTGTTATTTTGGGGGAAAATGTTTTTATTAATGCTTTTTAAAAACATCAGTGTGACTTCCCAGTACCCCTCACAGAATCCTCTGTTTTAACAATTAAGTAAAACAAATGGACACATTGACCATGTCTAACAGTATACAGCTCATTCTTTGTCGGTCTGTCTCCCTCCCATCTCTGCCAAGAAGAGAAGTGTTTGCTTGATTGTCAGTCCTCAGGAGTTAAGAATAGTCATTGCATTCACCTGAGAGCCTAGGTCTTTTTGTGTTGTTTGCCTTTCCATTACTGTGCTTATTTTATTTTGCCTAAGTTCATGATCTTCTCAGGTCTCTTAGAAGTAGCAATGTTCTGTTACATTTACATACCACCATTCATCTAGCCATGCCCCCTTTGATGGCATCTGCTTTGTTTTCATTTCTCTTGAATCTTAAAATATACTGCTATAAACACTTTTGGGAACCCATTTTATTTCAAGAAAGCCCATCTTGTGTTATGAATGCATTGTGAGAAAGTTTTCCCTGAAATCATCTAAATCTGCCTTTTTGTTAATTCTACCCATTGTACCTGGTTCTTCCCGAACTGAGGGCAATCTTTCCTAATCAAGGCATCATGCCCCGTCAAGTCTTTTTTTTTTTTTTTTGTGAGGCAGTTGGGGTTAAGTGACTTGCCCAGCGTTATACTGCTAGTAAGTGTCAAGTGTCTGATTTGAACTTAGATTTGAATTAGGTCCTTCTGACTCTAGGAAACTTAGATTTGAATTAGGTCCTTCTGACTCTAGGACTGGTTCTCCATTCACTGAACTACCTAGCTGCCCCAATGTCTTCTTTTTTCCAAGTGAAATGGCCGCAGTTCCTTCTCATAATCGTCATGGGGCAAGATTTTGAAGATTTTGATGGTGAACATCCTGCTTGTTTTTCTTGAGAATTTCTGCAGCTCATCAATGTCCTTTCTAAATATGGCATCCAGTACTGGATACAGTCCTCCAGAGGAGATCCAGAGTGGAATGTGCTGGCGCTGTTGACTCCCAGTTTTAGACAGTTTGGCTTCTCTGTTTTTTCCAGTGGCTTCATTAGCTCTCTTTGACTACTGGAGCACCCCCTTGACTCATGTTGAGTTTGTGGGCCACTATAACACTCTGATCTTTTTCAGGTAAGCTTATGTCTAGGCTTATTGTCTAGATATCTCTTACTTGTGGTGTTAATTTATTTAGTCAAGTATAAGACTATATATTTGTGCCTATTAAATGTCATTGCTTTATAGAGAGCTTAGTGTAGTTGCTAGAGAGCCACCCTCAAAGCCAAGAAAGCCTGGATTCAAGTCCTTTATCTGACATATACTGGCTCTGTCTCCCTGGGAAAGTCATTTAACCTTTCACTGCTCCAGGTTACAGAGAAGGTGCTGTCTTGTCTTGGCAGAAGGGATTTTCACACCAGGGAGTTCCTCATATTAGCAAAATCACAAGCCTAGCCCCTCTCCTCATTCCTGCATTTCCTTTTATTAGATTTGACCAAATAATATAACTATTTAGACACCTTAGGATTCTGACTCTGTCATATAATGGAGTAACTAACTTTCCTAGCTTTGCTTCACTTGTGGATTTAATAAACATACTTGGTGTGGCTTCAGCCCCATCATTGGTGAAAATGTGGAAAAGCAGGCCAAGTGCTCTGAGGCCTCAATAAACTTAGTAGATTTGCAGAATCTTTTTTTTTTTTTTTTAAGAATTGGATCATTTGTTCTTCTCTTACCTTGTCATACTTCTCCCCCTTTTCCGTCTCTCAGAGATCACCAACGGGGGCCCAACTCTTTCAGGCCCCTGCTGGGAGTATATAGTTCACCACAGTGTAGTAACTTGAGTTCATCAAGGGCAGCATGGAGGTATCTATCTTGAGTATCTGTTCCCTATTAGCCATTGTTTTGTTCTGGCCTTGGCAGTACAAAGGTAATTCTCTTCAGGAGACAAAACAAGTAAACTACAACTAGATAAAGTTCTGTCTTTTCTCCTTTGTCCCCATCACCTCATCCACCCTAAACATCACTTGTATCCCTTCTTTGACCTTTCTCTTTTCTCCAATATAACTTTTAAAAGCATGTTTTTAACCCTTAGATTTCTTGAGCAACTTCTGTTCAGTCTGAGATTTAGCCTTCCTGACTGTCCTCCTAGGACCAAGGGCAGAAACTGTCTTACTTGTGTATTTCTATCTGCAGTGCATGATCACCATGAAGGTACTTAAGAAGTACTTACTTGATCTCCTGTTACCTTTCATTTTCCATACCTGTCTTTAAAACCTTGTTTGCATGATGGAGTTCCCCGTTTATCCTCATAGGGCTCCTTAGACAAACTATTACTTTTCCTTCTCATTGGAACTGAGAATTGAGCAGTGTTTTGTACATAGTAGAGCCTTGATAAATAATTATTTATTGAATTTCCTCTTTCTGCTTTCAGAGTTTCATTCTTGAGAACTTCCAATTCTTAGAACTTTTTGCTATCTGCTCCCCTGAATTGTCAAGTGCATGGCATAGTTGGCCCAGCCTTTCTTTCCTCCCCCAGCAGCTGTGAGGTCACATGTGTGCTCGAGGCCACAGGTTCCCCACTCCTGTTCCCATCTTTTCCATCCCAGCAGCCATCTTCTCCTTGTTGGTGAGAGTTTTGGAATAAATATTTAATTTCTTGGTTTTTCTGCTCTCTGAAGGATGAAATCATTAGGGCAAGTCAGTGAATTATTACCTGCCCTGCTTTGGATTGACAAGAATCCAGATGTTTTCTGGGTGGCGAAGTCTCCCATTACCACTTTCCGATCCCTCTGTGACAGGCCTCTGATCCCTTTGCCATACTCTGCACCTCCTTACCTGAGCAGTCATTACTTAAAACACAAATCTGGCTCTTGTTTCCCAAACCAGCCAGGTTTCCCATGATCTGATCTGTGTAGAGTGTGCCTTGCCAGAGCCATGTTCTTATGATGAGAGCGTCACCCTATAAAGTTTAAGTCAGGTTTGTGAAGTGGTATTGGACCGCTTGCTTGAGGACCTCTAGCTCACCCTGCTAATTATTTGTACTTTTATACATTTGTGATAAACGTAGGTTTTATCATTGGCTCCTTTTTTGCATTTCATGTCTATGAATTTCTGACATCTCTTCCACTCTTCCTAAGTTGTCGTCCCTGCCTGTGCTTTCTAGCTTAGTGGACTTACCAAGGCAATGTTCTTGCTCCCTTCTTAAAGTTGAATTTTTGTTGATCCCTTTGCCTAGATTTCACCATGTCCCCCTCCCTCCCAGAAAGCAATCCTTTACATCAGTTTTTTTAAAAAAGGAAAAAAAGGGGAAGAAGAGAAAAACAATTGGCCAAACCAACTGATATATAGTAAAAAAAAAAATCTGCTAAGTGCAGTCTGCACGTCTTTGGACTCCCCAGCCCCCTCTTCTGAGGAAGTGGGGAGGGAGGTGTTTTCTCCTCCTACATCTTTTCTGAAAATTTCATAACAAGTTTAAACCTTTTAATTAGGTTTGTGAGTCACCAGGTAAATTATTTCCAGTAGCCCATGGTAGATGCCCTTCACTCCTGGTGGGGCGTCTTCCATTCTTATATTCTGTTGTTGTTTTTCATTGTGGTCCAGAAATCCCAGGGCTATTCTCAGATGCCATCTTAGCCAGCTGTTCATTTTCCAGAGCTGCCATTTCTTTTTGAAGGCATCGCCTTGGATGGGCAGCAGTGAAGGAAGCAGCCCCCTCAGTCACATGATTCCCACAAGGTCTGATCCTTTCCCTCCTGTCCACCTTTGACCCTGCACAAGCCTTCTCCCATGTTTGGAGATGCATTTCCTCTTCTACTCCCCTTCTTAGAATCTCAAGGTCGGGTCAAGGGCTGTTTCCTACATGAGACATGATAGCCCTGAAACCAGGCTCACCCTCTTGCCCCTAGCTTCTAGTACCTGCCAGAAATTCCATTATATCTACTTTATGTATGTTTTGTATCTGCCTACCTGGTAGAATTTTCCTCAAAGACTATAACCTTAAGGGTAAGTACAGACTGTGTCGTATTTGCCTAACCTGGTGCCAGGATTGTGCTTGGTGCTGAGCATACAGGCCCCTACACTGGAATGGAGGCAGCAACATGTGCACAGGGGATTCAGAGGAGACTTGCAGGTAGGCTCAGAGACTGGGGACTGGGCAGGGCCTTCTGCAGAAAGTAACCTTAAAGCTAAGTTTTCCAGGAAGCCAGGTTTCTGAAAGGTCAAGGTGAAGAGGAAGAACATTCTAGGCCTGGGGACATTCTTTGCAAAGGTTTGGAGAAGGGGTGTGGTTAGGTGACTGAGGAAGGCTCACCTTGTAGGGGAGCTTAATAAGCTTAAGTGTACATAGCGTCCTTAAGTAACTAAGGGGAGTGGGGTGGGGCAGAGCACTGGTTGAGAGGGCCAAGTTGTGGGTTGTTTTTAAGTGACATTACTTTAGTGTGTACTTCATATATACCACACACACACACACACACACACACACACACACACACATTTCGCTCCCCTTCTTTTTCCTTTTTCCTTGCTCTTGCCACTGGGCTGGCAGGTACAACCAGTGGGACCAACAGGGCTACCCAGGGTAGCTGCCTATGTAACTCCTTTTCCTCGATGGCTCCCTTCTTCCTGACCCTCACTTCCTTTCTTTCTTTCCCCTTTAGAAAATAAAAAACATTAAAAAGAAGCTAAGTCTCCTTTGTATCGACTTCAACAAGAACCTGAATGAGGACACTACTTTCTTGCCGTTCACCCGAGAGGAACTGGGTAAAAAAAGGGTCCCCTGGCAATATTTGCAGGGGTGGGGGGAGAGGAGAGAGGGAGGGAAGGTCCAGTATTGACATTAACTGCCCTCAGAGTTCCTTTGGACCTAGGCATTCTAAAAGAGTAGAAGGACACACAGAAACCACCAAGGGCACCAACTACTGCTTTCTTGTGTTTAGGGCAGAGGCCAAGGTTTGTGTGTGGCCAGTTGGGGACAGTCGAGTCCTACGACTTCTGTCTTAAGCTTAGCGCTTACATCATTCAGTTCTTTGAGTTACAGATTACGTCATTAGACTATAAGCTCTTGGAGGGAGAGGCCTTGAGTTATCCTTAGAAATCATTTTATTGATAGTTTTCATTTCTATATTGCCTAAATTTCTTCTTTATCCCTTTTCCTTCCCCTTCCCAGAGAGCCATCCCATCCCACAAAGAATGTTTTTTTTAAAGAAAAGAAGTGAAAAGCAAGCAGCAGAACTGTTTAGTACATAAGAAAAAAACCCAATCTGACAGCACGAGCAGCATCTAGTCCCCAGGACTCTGTCCTCTCTAGGGCATAAGGGCAGACGTCTCTTCCGAAGCATCTCCTCTGAGACCATGCTTGGATTTTGCTATTTTGCAGTGGTTTTTTTTCTCTTGGTTTTGGGGGATTGTCCATTCCATTTACATTATGTTTTTTATTCTGTTGGCTTTGCCTGCTTCGTTCTGCATCCGTTTATGGTAGGTCTTTCCATACTTCTCTGTATTCATCATGTATGTTGTTTCTTGTATTGCTCAGTAACATCCCATTACATTAATGTACCACAATTTACTTAGCCAATCTCTAATCAACGGGCATCTCTTTTTAAAAACAAATTTTTATTGATGTCTTTTATTTTTTACACCACTGTAGTTTTCCCCAGTATTCCTTTCCTCCTTCCCAGATAGCCATACTATATGTAACAAATAGTACCTCCTCCCTACAATAGTGATGTTATGAAAGAAAACACGGAGAAAAAACCCAACAAGAAAAAGAAAGTAAAGAAAAAGTATGCTTTGCTCTACATTCAAACCCCATCAGTTCTTTTTCTGGAGATGGATAGCATTTTTCATCATAAATCCTTTAAAATTGCCTTGGATCGTTGTATTACTGAAAACGGTGAAGTCATTTACAGTCGATCCTCATACAACATTGCTGTTGCTGTGGACAGTGTTCTCCTGGTTCTGCTCATTTCACTTTGCATCAGTTCATGTACGTCTTCCCAGGCTTTTCTGAGAACATCCTTCTTGTCAATAAATAGTACTTTTTAAAACTTAAAAGAAAAGAAAAAGGAAAAAATCAGCACAATCAATACAGTTGAAAAAGTCTGGAAATATGTGCTATGTACAGCATTTGTAGATTCCTGATCTTTGCAGAGGACTGGAGAGGGAGGGTCTTCTCAGCTCTCTTCCATCAAGTTCTGCTTGAGCTTTATAATTTTGGTGCATTCACTTATGGTTTTTTTTGACTGTTTTCCTTTTCTATTGTTAATTTGTATATTGTTTTCTTGGCTCTGCTGTCTTGGCTCTGCATCAGTTCACATGAATTTCTCCATGTTTCTTTATGCATCACACACATCGTTTCTTAAAGCACAATAACATTCCAGTATGGTTGTGCTTTTTCACAGCTCCACCACCAATGCATTAGTGCACTATTTTCCCACAAGCCTTCCAACATTGATTTCCCACCTTTTGTCATTTTTGTCAATTTGCGGATTTGCATTTTTCTTACTAATGATTTGGAACATTCTTTTGTATGGTTGTTAACAATTTTCAGTTCTTCTTTAGAAAACCGTCTCTATATCCTCAGGATCTGGCTTGGTGCCTGGCCTTGAGGATTCAGAGATAAAAAAACCAAACCAAACAGTTCTTGTCCTCAAAGCTTTTACATTCTAACAGATATCTTGAAGATAACCTGTACACTTATGAGTAGATACTAAGCAAGTAAGAGTAATTGTGCTATTTGCTGCTGAGGGAGTTTTCAAAGGGCTCATGTAACCCCTGAGCTGGGCTTTGCAGAAAGCCTGGGATCCTAAGAAGTGGAGGGGAGGAATAAGTGTGTCCCTGACCTGGGGACAACCTGTGCAAAGACATTGTAAGAAGGTAGGTGGAAGGTTGAGTGTGAGATAAGCAAGTGAATCATGTTGGTTAGGCCACTGAGTACTTGAAGGGGAGTAATGTGGCATAATGATGGAAAGGTGGAAAGATGGGCTAGAGCCAGATTGTGAAGGACTTTAAATGCCAAACATAGGAATCTGAATTTGATTGCAGAGGCAACAGGGAGCTCTCAGAGCTTCTTGAGCAAGGGAGTGATGTTTTCCAACCTATATTTAGTCATAAAACTTTACCATCTGTGTGACTTATGGATGTGTAGAGAGGGGAGAAGTTGGAGTCAAGAAAGCCCAGTTGGGAGTCTCTCATTAGTTTAGGTGATAGGAGATGAAGGTTTGAAGAAGGACATGAGTGGCAAGGGTGGGGTAGGATCAGTAAACTTGGCAGGGGGTTGGATATGGGGGATTAGCAAAAGTGATGATGTGAGGATGATACCAAGGCTCTGAATCTGACTGGAAGGTTGGTGGTCCCTTCACAGAAAGGTCAATAGAGAAGAGATATCATATGACTATGAATTTATCTTAACCCTTCTTTTGCCTAGGAAAATTTTTAGCCTGTATCTCAATCTCTCTAGAGATTCTTTGGCATATCTGTAAAATGAATTAATTATAAGTTATTTAGCATTCTGTTTTATTCTAGGATTCTATGAGTTCCTCCCCTAAGGAGTCACTTATTAAAGCAGGGGGGTAGCTTGATAGGTGCTGTAGGTCTAAACAGGTCAGAAAACAGAATCCAGGACATCTCAAAAGGTCTTCAAGGACAACACCAGAGCTTGGGCCACACCACAGCTGTATGTATGAGCCTCTGTGTGTATTCATTTGTTTATCTGACCTCTGGGTATTTGTCTCTGAGTTCAGGAGGAGATCTTGAAAGTAAGCCCTGCCTCTGAAGAGGGAAGGGGGCTTAGGTGCCAGCAGCACTAGGCTGGCCTAGAACGCAGAGCCGGAAGGACAATAAAAATCACTGAATCCCACCTCCCCATGTCCGGATGGGTATGGCACAAAAGGGAAAGGCCTTTGGGGTCCTAGCCTTTAGAACCGGACGGTCACCGCAGGTACAGGTGGACTGAAGTCATTGGTCTGCTGGTTCTTGGTCAGGTGCTCTTACCTTTGTGCTCCGTTGGCGTTTGTCAGTGTGTTTGACCTTTATGGAAGCCTGGGATGTAGACAATAACTTGAGGTTTATATTTTAGCCAAAACCCTCCTTTTCACACTCTCTTAGTTCTTTCCTCTGACTCCATTTTTCCTTCTGTGGATCCTCTCATTGCCCATTTGCATTTGCTTTTTGGACTCCTTCCTCATCCTCAGCCCTAGTAATCTTGCACTTTGTATGGTAGGGTTATGGGCATTCTTCTCCATTTTCTCATTTGAGTCTCCTTCCTGCCATGGAATGAGAACCAGTCAGTGATTGTTTTCCTGTTGAACAGAAAAGAATCTTGACTCGTTAGTCACCCAGTGTCATAACTAGGAGACTGTAGTGGACACAGCATGAGGCAGCAGACTCACTCTTCCAGTGGATTGAACATTTCTAAGAATTTTACGTAACTGTTAATCCAGCCAGGTAACCTCATCTGCCTGGCAGGTATAGACTACACAGTATCAGAACATAAGAAGACCTTCAGGGGTCAGAGGTAGGAGGGTTCTTGAGGTGACTAATTACATTCAAATGCCTTTCCTTTTGCAAGGGGAGAACTTACTGGGGCTAACTGGAGAAATGAAATGCCATCAGCCCCTCAAGTCAGAAGTAGAGCCAGAACTGTAGATCCCAGTGTCTGTTGTTCCTCCCTCTGGAGTATGCCATCACTCACACTTAACCTTAAAGCAGGGAGGAAATGAGCCCTTCCCCCATGCCTACCTACCTTTCCCTGCCTTTGTTTCCACAGGTGGCCTTCCCGAGGACTTTCTGAATTCTTTGGAGAAGACGAAGGATAATAAGTTGAAAGTCACTCTCAAGTACCCTCATTACTTTCCTCTCCTAAAGAAGTGTTATGTTCCTGAGACCCGGAGGAAAGTTGAAGAGGCTTTCAACTGTAGATGCAAGGAGGTAAGAGGGCTCCCAGGTCCTCCAGCTCAGCAGCAGAGTTCTCATCTACTTCCTTTACCTTCCCCTCATCCTCTTTTTGCCTGCAGTGTGTCTAAGACCAGGACTGACCTTACAGGGATTCAGCTCATCATTGTGAATGCCATATGGGTAATGAGTCTGGTATTCTCCTAGGGCTCTGAAGGCAGTTCCCTAACAGTAGTAGAGATTGTTGGGATGAGCATGTTGTTTCCTGGGGGGACCCCTTTGGGAGGAATCACGCTGACCTGTTAAAAGCTTTCTATTTTATAGTCCTATCTTACTAGGGATAAGGGAACCTGATATTCCTCATTGGGCTTTGTCCCCAGTGGTTCTGGAGACTCATGTTGAGCTAAACTTCTGTCCCTCTCCAGGTTCTCCATTTAAAATGCAAATTCCTCTGGGAATTAGAGACCCTACCTTCTGAGGTGAATGAGGTTACTCCTCATTAAGAAATGACCAAGGAACCATCTGGTCCTGGTCATCACCTAAAAGTCCTCCATGTGTCCAAGATCTTATTTAGCCACTGGTTATTTGTGGAAGAACTCCCTTCAGGAGGGCCTGGAAACATGGAAAGGTTATCTTCACATCCAAGCTAGTCAGCAGAGAATTCTGCCTTCATGACATGGGTCTCTGTCCCCTCCATTCCCACAGTCACCGCCCTTGTCCAGCCCCTCTTTTCCACCAGCTCTTGTAGCAGTGTCCTCCCTAATCTCTTTCACCTTCAGTCCATTCTGCAGTAGCTGCTAGGATAACCTTCCTAATGCACGACTCTGATATCCCTCCTCTCCTGATACTGTCAGTGGCTGTTGGCTACAAGATAAAGTCCAAACTCCTCAGCCTAGTGTTCAAGGCCCTTCCCACTCTGCTTCTACCTTCCAGCCTTCTTATACTAATCTCCCTCAAGCCACGCTAGTCACACATCCCAGACATACAGTGTTTCTTGGCATTAAGGTCATTTCTGGAATTCACCACCATCTCCTAGAGAAGTTCTACGAACCCCTACTGGCAGCCTCACCTCTTCCCCTTGATTAGAATAGAGCTCTTCCATTCTCTCAGCTCTCATGAATTTTTAGAAGAGGATGTTTGGTGTCTCAAATGGATCTCTAACTAGTAGGATTTCAGGCCACATAAAACAAAATGACCCATTCAAGCAAGTGAGGAAAAAGATATTTGGTAGACCACCCCTCATCCTTGTCTGAAAATCAACCTCTTCTCTCATCTATTTCTGTTTTTCAGTTCAACAAACATTTACTAAAATTGTACATCCTGGTGCAGAACATAGTCCCTAGCAGCGAGGAAGGGGAAAAAGCTTAGCTAAGGTGAGGGTCCTGCCCTCATGGAGCTTCCAGTCTCATAGCAGAACAAAACATGTAAACAAATAACTAGGCTGTAGAGAGGAAAAGGGCAGCTCAGTGGCGCTATAGTGCACAGAGTGCTGGACCTGAAACCAGGAAGCCTCATCTTCCTGAGTTTAAACCTGGCCGCAGACACTTAGCTATCTGTGTGACCGTGGGCAAGTCACTTCACCCTGTTTGCCTCAGTTTTCTCTTCTGTAAAATGATCTGGAGAAGGAAATGGCAAAGCACTGGAGTGCTTTGTATCTCTTGGCAGTATCTCTGCCAAGAAAACCCCAAAATGGGGTCACAAAGAGTTGGATATGACTGAAAATAACTGAACAACCAGAACTGGATTCCCCAGCTCTAGTACTACAAGATCTTTAGGGCCTTATCTCTTCATTGCTAAGCTAAGGAGGTCAGATGAGAGGGACTTGAAGATCCTTTCTCAAGGCTTGGCATCCTTTCCTGCTCATCTGAGTCTCCAGCTCTTACCTTCCCTCATTTCTCACCAGCAGGATGCTGGAGTTGTGAGCCCTGCTTGTGGTTGGGAGCCTGACCCTGGGCAAGCCCAGGATGACTTCA
Source organism: Potorous gilbertii (assembly GCA_028658325.1). Lineage (NCBI taxonomy): Eukaryota > Metazoa > Chordata > Mammalia > Diprotodontia > Potoroidae > Potorous > Potorous gilbertii. The sequence continues at coordinate 197,926,840 of CM053773.1, forward strand.
CCATGCATGCTCTTTGATCTCTCCTAGGAGAACTGTGTGATCCTCCAGGAGCTAGTGGATCTCCGGGCTCAGAAGTCCAGCCTGCTAGGATTTAACACACATGCCGACTATGTCCTGGAGATGAATATGGCTAAAACAAGTCAAGATGTCGCCACATTCCTAGGTAACGTCCGCCACCTTCTTATCCAGCCAGGGCTTGCAGCATGCTGAGGAGTTCTGCACTTGGGGTCTGCTGTCCACTGGTTGTGACACTGGGCAAATCATATAGCATCTCGTAGCTCTAGTTATTCAGTCTAGAAAATGGAGACATTGACACTTAACCTGCTTATCTCGCAGTGTTGTTGTGGTGATCATTGAATGAGACAACACATATAAAAGCTCTGAAAAGTCTGGGCTGCTGTGGCGTGTGAGGTACTTGGAAGAATGCTGGGCACTGAGTTTGCATGGCATCCATGGTGGTATTCCAGGTCTGACACTGGATGGATGGATGGACCTGGGGACGTTTCAGCCCTGGGAGGCTTAGGTTCTTTAACTGAAAAGTTGGCATAATCGAGTCTAGGCCTTAGAGCTATAAAGGATCGTGGAGAGATTTTCTTGTCCACCCATTTCGTTCTGTAGAGCTGACATAGCCAGGCAGTGAGGGCCTGAGCCCTTCTCTTTGACATGTTTGTGCTCCTTCCTCTCATCTGCAGCCCATGATGCTTGCCCAAAGCTACCCCACTGTGGAGGCTGTGGTGAGGACAGTGCCTCATTAACATTCACTCCTTTAAATGCTGTCTTCCTTGCCAGATGAACTGGCCCAGAAACTGAAGCCTCTTGGGGAAAAAGAGCGAGCCATCATTTTGGAGTTGAAGAAAAAAGAATGTGAGAAGCGGGCCCTGGATTTCGACAACCAAATCAACGCCTGGGACATGCGCTACTACATGAACCAGGTGGAGGAGACCCACTACAATGTGGACCAGAACCTGCTAAAGGAGTACTTCCCCATGCAGGTGGTCACCAAGGGCCTTCTGGGCATATACCAAGAGCTCCTGGGTCTGACCTTTGAATTGGAAGAGAATGCCAAGGTGTGGCACGAAGATGTGAAATTGTATTCTGTGAGGGATGTTGACTCAGGCAAAGTGATAGGGAAATTCTACCTGGACCTTTACCCGCGGTGAGTATCAGTGAGGATCTCAGGCTCCCTGAAAGACTCTCAGGACAACTAGACTTAGCACGCCTATGGAGACTTGTCCCTCATTTCCCTGATTAGGCAACTATGATATTTGGGAGGTCTTTCCTCAGTGAACTCAGATTTGCTTCTTTTTCGCTTCCACTTATCACTCCTAACTATGCCTTTTCTGACCAAGCAGAACAACGAATCCCCTTTCCATCTGGCAGCCGCCAGACATTTGGTGGCAGTGAGGATATCCTCCCAATGCATCTCCCTTCTCATTGAACATCCCCAGCTCCTTCCACAGTTCTTTGTATGACAAGATGTTACTCCATCTTGTCTATGTCCATCTGGCCCCTGGAAAGGGTGCTGGGGGGCGGGGGTGTCATCATGAGTTCATTTTGGTGCTAGATTTATTTTAAGGCAGTTTAAGAGGTCACATGAACTTCCTTCACATGGTGATCTTGTGGCTTACTCAGTTCACTAAGACTTCCAGGTCCTTTTTTCCCCCTACCTGGATTTTTTTATTTAGTTACTTCCCCACTCTGTATGTTATTATTCAGTCATATCAGATTCTTTGTGTCCTGGGAGTTTTCTTGGCAAAAATACTGGGATTGTTTTTCATTTCCTTCTCCAGTGGATTAAGGCAAACAGGATTTAAGTGACTTGCCAGTGATTTAAGTCACGCAGCTAAGGTCTTCCTGATTCCAGGCCCAGCAGTCTAGCCATTGACCATAGTTTGTGCGTGACTTTATATTTCTTCTTATTATATCTGGCTCTTCATTCTGCTCTGTCCTTAGAACTTCATGATTCTAGGAGTTAGGTACTTCCTCTGGTCCAGTTTATAGATGAGGACACTGAAGAGTAGAGGGCAGCAGACTTGCCCAAGGTCACACAGTGAGGTAAAGAACTAGGGCCAAGAGGCAGTGTGTCTGACTCTCTTCACTAGAATATGTTGTTTCTCTTGACTCATTTCTCTCCCCCATCTAGGGAAGGGAAGTACGGTCATGCAGCCTGCTTTGGCCTCCAACCTGGCTGCCTCCTCAAGGATGGCAGCCGGCAGATCTCCATCGCAGCCATGGTGGCCAACTTCACCAAGCCTACACCGGATGCCCCATCCCTGCTGCAGCACGATGAGGTGGAGACGTACTTCCATGAGTTTGGACACGTGATGCACCAGCTCTGTTCCCAGGTGAGGGTGACATCCCACAGACACGCCTGGGCAGCACAGCAGCCTGTGATCAAGAGGACCCAAGTTTCAGAACGGGGGAAGGGGGGTGCGGCTGGTAGGCACCATGAGCCAGAGGTCAAGCATGGAGAGGCTAGCTCTGTAGACTGCCGGGGTTTGGTGAGCCCAGAAGACGAGAAGAGCTCGGAAGTGTCGTCAGGGATGTAGTGACTTGTGACCTTGTGACAGTCTCCCAGGTTCTGAGACTGGAGTCCTCTTGGTCATGGGGCCGTTGGGACAAAGTGACAAAACCACCAAGCCGCTTGCAGAAAACTTTTGCCAGTGACATGATCGAGAGCCAGCTTCTCTGGTAACCAGCCCCCCAAAAACTTCATCACCCTTCCACTTAGCTCCCTTGCTCTCCTTCTTCCAACCAACTCAGCTGCCTAGTTCCAGTGTAGAAGTCAGGACTGAGAACACAAGAAGCCAGCCCTTCTTTTATGTTCTGTCAGCAGGCTGCCATAGGAAAGGAGAAGTTGGCACTCTCCTTCAGGGTTTGGGGAGATGTTGCGCTCATAGCTCAACTACCCTGTTTCCCTGGTTGGGATAACATCAGAGGAGCAGATGGAGACTATAGGTTCATGTAGGACCAGGGTCAGTCCCAGTAGGTCAGTCAGGCATCAGGCACTGGGAAGCAATAGGACAGAAACCCAGGAGGAGTATATAGGCAGGAGGCTTAGGCACAACATGCCAGCAGCAACACCGGTGCTGGATTGTGAATCAGGGGTCTCCTGAACTAAGACTATTTGGCCATTTAGCTGAGCATGTTCAGGGAGAGGTGAGGGGAAAGGGACCCGGAGCCAGAACAGAGCCTGAGGAAGGTATTATTCTGTGGTAGATATGGTAAGGTTTTAAGTGAAGGGGAGAAGGGTAAAGGTGTGCTGGAGGTAAAACTGGTCATCGAATGGGATCTTAGTAATCTAGTCTAGTTCTCCGCTTTCTGACCAAGGACACTTAGACTTTCTAAGCCTAGAATCCTGGTCTCTTCACCTGCCTTAGAGACCCTTGGTCAGTCCCTGGTTTTACTGTTAAGGAAACGGACAACATGGAGATTAGTGACATCTTCAGGGTCACATCGCAGGGTCTGATGATGCTCACTCTAGAAAAACTTGAGAAACGTGGGTATCTGAAGAAAGGATTTGGAATGGAAAGTAAATGACTGGATCAGGGATGCACAAACTACAGCCTGAGGGCCAGATCCAGCCCAAAGCCAATTTCTGTGCAGCTCATAAGCTCACAGTAGTTTTTACATTTTTAAATACAATTAACATTTATTTTAAGATGTAAAAAGTCGTTCATAGCTCACTGAATCTGGTCCCTGAGCATGGCCCCCTGGTCTAGGTGATTGGCATGTACATAGAAAAACTATAAAACACTATGTCCTAAACACTTACAGATATCTTGTAATCTACAGACATATAAGAAATAGTGCCAAATGAACAGTATTCCCCAGGCTATTGCCAGGCACCTCCTGAAAGCTCATTTGTCCCCATTATTGATGTCCCCTCCTATGGTTGAAGTTGGAGACCATAGATGGCGTAGACTTAACCTAGCAGGGACTTCAGTAAAGTCCAGCCAGAAGGGGAAATGGACAAGTAGAATGTAGAGATTTCCACGTTCTAGAATTCTCATCCATGGTCTTTACCTTGTGCACATATTCACAGGCAGAGTTTGCCATGTTTAGTGGGACCCATGTGGAGCGAGACTTTGTAGAAGCGCCATCACAGATGCTGGAAAATTGGGTGTGGGAGAAGGAACCTCTGAAGCACATGTCCCAACACTACAAGACAGGAGAGCCCATCCCCCAGGAACTGTTGGAGAAACTCATCAAATCCCGCCAGGCAAATACAGGTTTGATATTCACCCCTCTCCTGTGATCTTTTCCTTCAATGCCCATTGAATTCTACATGCATGACTGTGTGGGTATGAGGGCTGTAGAAGGGAATAGACTTTAAAATTCATTTAGAGGAGAGACCGTCTAACGCAAACCTCTTAAAGAGAAAGGACTAGGCCAGTATCATGTTAATGGTAGAGCTGAGTCTGAAACCTTGGGTAGCTGACTGAGTCCATCATTTTTTGCCTACAGCACATTGCCTGTGATTTCTTCAAAGGGATAGTGTGATCCAAAGACAATAAATAAGTAGATGTTTGAAGTCCTACTTATAATATCATCAAAAAGCCAGCACTAGCCTCTGGATTCTTTTTTTTTTTTTAATTTATTTTTTTAATTCATTTTTTTTAATGTTCTACAATCACTACAATAAAATTTAGATTTTAACCCCTCCACACCTACCTCCCACCCCCCGCCTCCCTCCCCAAGATGGCATACAATTCTATATGGGATCTACATATACTTTCCTATTGAATATGTTTTCACTATAGTCATGCTGTGTAGACGAACTAAAATAAATGGAAGAAATCATATAACAAATCAAAACGTAATACACACACACACACACACACACACACACACACACACACACACAGACACACACGATCTGCTACATTCTGTGAATGAATTCCATAGTTCTTTCTCTGAGCGTGGAAGGCATTTTGCCTTAGAAAACCATTGTGATTTTTTTTTTTTAAGTTCTTGCGTTATTACGAAGTTCCAAGTCTGTCAGAAAAAACTCACACACTGTGGTCATTGCTGTGCACAAAGTTCTCCTAGCTCTGCTCCTTTCGCTCAGCATCAGATCATATAAACCTCTCCACGCCTCTCTGAAGTCTTCCTGTTCATCATTTCTTATGGCGCAATAGTACTCCATTACATTCATATAGCATAATCTATTCAGCCATTCCCCAATTGATGGGCATCCCCTTTGACTTCCAGTTTTTGGCAACTACAAAGAGTGTTGCTATAAATATTTTTGTACATGTGGGACCCTTTCCCATTTTTATGATCTCTTGGGGATACAGTCCTAGTAGTGATATTGCTGGGTCAAAGGATATGCACATTTTTGTAGCCCTTTGGGCATAGTTCCAAACCGTTCTCCAGAATGGTTGGATGAGCTCACAGCTCCACCAACAATGAATTAGTGTTCCAACTCTCCCACATCCTCTCCAACATTCATCATTTTCTTGTTCTGTCATGTTTGCCAATCTTACAGGTGTGATGTGGTACCTCAGAGTTGTTTTGATTTGCATCTCTCTCATTGAAAGTGATTTAGAGCACTTTTTCATATGATTATAGATATCTTTAATTTCTTCCTCTGAAATCTTCCTGTTCATATTCCTTGACCATTTACCAATTGGGAAATGACTTGTATTGTTGTACATTTGAGTCAGTTCTCTATATGTTCTAGAAATGAGGCCTTTATCTAACCTCTGAATTCTTCTTAAGCTAGAGGGGGCACCTGTCTAACTGGGAGTGGCTCCAGGGCAAGTGCTCTGGAGGGAATGCTGAAGGTTTCTAAGCCAGTGGTAATGGTCTGGCCTACTGAGGTCATTGTGGAGTCACTTGGTGGCCCAGCAGTATTTCATGAGTGCTTATTTTCTCCCAAACAGGTCTCTTTAACCTGCGTCAAATTGTTCTTGCCAAGGTGGACCAGGCCCTGCATACACAGACAAAAGCAGACCCAGCCGAGGAGTACTCCCGGCTGTGCCAGGAGATCTTAGGGATTCCAGCCACTCCAGGTACTAACCCCTGACTGCCGTGGGTTCACTGGAGTTAGGTACCCCAACAGTTACCCCTGGGGGCTGATATGGGCCACAGTTAGAACTGGGTCCAAAAGAGTTTACAGAAATTCCTGGGTGATGCTTCTGTAGTAGAACATGGATGTCACTCCAAGAAGTTAAGCTGGAGAGGAAGTGGGTACCATTGGAGGGTGCAGAAAAGGTCATTGTAGACTTCATTTTGGGTCAGAGTAGCTGAGGGAGGCAAGAGCCTAGAATCCTAGAACCTCAGAGTTAGAAAAGAACTTTAGAACATAGACTGTTAGGGCTCTTACTTAGAACACGTACTATTGGAGCTAGAAAGGTATTATAGAGATCATCTGTAATCTGAGCCCCTTTGTTTTCCAGATGAGGAAACTGAGGCTCTGTAAGGAGAAGGGCATGCCCACATTCAAACATGTAGCAGTTGATAGAGCAGGGCTGCCACCAAAGTCTTCCAGCTCTAGACACAAGCACTGTAGCCTTCCTCTGCTGACACTGAAGCTGGAACATGGGCATGAGAAGAGCCAGGAAAATGCAAAGCACTCTCAGAGTAGAGCCATTCTCTGACTTCCAGTTTGCCCAGCTGTTTCCAGCATAGTCCCTCATGGAGTGAGGGGCATCTGGTTTTAGCTTCTTTGTTCCTGAAAATGTTAAAAAATGTCCAAAGGCAGGGCAGCTGGCACCTGCTCCCCAAACTCACTTGGTGACATGGTCACCCAAGATGCTGGGCTGGTTGGACCATTGGTTGCCACTGAGAGGTGTCATGGCACGACAGAAAGAACAGAAGACTGGGAGTCCAGATGAACAGATTTGAGTCTAGATAGAAGAACTTAGGGCAAGGGTGGGGAACCTGTGACCTAGAAGCCACCTGTGGCCCTCTAGGTCCTCAGGTGTCGCCCCTTGAATCCAAACTTCACAGAACAAATCTCCCTAATAAAGAATTTATCCTGTAAAAGTTGGACTCAGTCAAAAGGCTATACCCAAGGACCTAGAAGGTCATATGTGGCCTTGAGGCCTCAGGTTCCCTGCCCCTAACTTAGGGAATGGGCACATCACTGAAGTGACTCATCAGGCCAAAAGCTTCTACTGGAGATGAGGCTTGGATTGGTTCTTGAGAGATCCCTCAATCATAGAGCATTGGTTGTGTTCCAGACTGTCCCACACTGGACACTGGGGGCAGGCACAAGAGGATATCTTAGAAGTAACAGTGAGTAGGAATGAGCCCCCAGGCACATTTCCACTCTCTCTTCTTGCGCAATGAATCGGAGTAACGGAAAGAAAATGGGAGTTGGTATCTTAAGAGACCTGGGTTCACATCCATCCTCCACTACTCACTGGTTGTGTGACTTTGGGGCAAGTTGCTTAACACCTCTGGGCCTCATTTCAAACCTCCTGCCCGCTAAAAGGGCACCAGAGAGGCAGAACACCCGAAGCCAAAGTGTGTCTGTGGACAAACAAAATGTACTTTAAGAATGTCAGTGGAGTCAAAGGAAAGGTAGGCTGAGGAATTCAGAGAAACTGGACAGACTTATCTGAACTGGCTAGCGACCTTCTGGGCCAGGAAGGTCACAGAGCAGAGCACTTTTACTTACGCAGTCACCTTTGAGTCACCTGTCTCATCTGAGATAGATGCTGCTGTAACTTTATCCCCACCTCATAAATGAATAAGGGAGAGGTTAAGTGATTGGCTGGGAAGTGTCCAGGATGCTGCCCACCATACCACATTGCTCCTCCTCCTCTTCTCGGGATACATTGGAAGCACCAAAGCAGTGGCCAATATTGGTTCCAGAACAATTGAAAAAATTATCCAGAGGGGCGGGTCCCTGGCAGGAGTAGGGATGGGATTTGACAGAGGCAGTCATTGTCAGTTTTTCTAGCTATTTTCTTTGTTGATGGAGGGGTGCTGGCACAAATCTCCAGAAATGATTGGTGCCATAAACCAGCATCAACAAACAAACCAGCACCCAAGGAGGGAAGGAGGGAGTGCTTGTCCAGCACAGTAGCCCTGCTAGTGACCACCAGGTGGCAGCACAGAGCTAGGGATAGCCGTGAAGGAGCCAGCCAAGCTAAGGGTGGTGACTGTGATCCCTGACTGGGGAGAGAGTGGAGAAGAATCAACCTGAATACCAGTCAGGGAGTGGCAGTGGCAGTGAAATGTGGTAGAAAAACCCTTGGGCTCAATGGCAGATGAGCTGGGTTCAAACCTCATCTTGCTTCTTTACCAGCTTTGTGACCTAGGACAAGTCTCTTCTCTTTGGACCTCAGGCACTGCACTAGGATGATCCTTGGGGTCCCTTTCATGATCCAGATTAATTCAGTTAAGCATGTATTAAGTGCCTGCAATGGGTCAGGTACTGAGGATACATAGAAACCAAATGATTCCTGCCCTGAAAACTTAGATTCTACTGAAGAGGAGGAGAGCATGAATACAGATAAGTAAATACAAACAAATACAAAGGAAGTTAAGGGGAGGGACTCTAACAGCTGGTGGTGTTAATTAAGAAGGCCTTTTATGGGAAGCAGCTTTGGAGCAGGTGTGAAGGAAGCCAGGGTTTCTAAGAGGCGGAGATGAGGAAGAAGCCAGGGTACCAGGGATAGCCCTGTATATGGCACAGATTGGTGGCTGTAGTGATGAAGAGTAATGTCAGCTCAGGTGGAAAAGCTAGTGGGGCTATGCCTTTAAATGCCCCAAGAGGAGTGAGTGTTTTCTCCCAGAGGCAGTAAAGAACCACTGAAGGTTTGTTCTAATGTTAACTTGGCAGCTGTGTGGAAGATGGATTAGAGATGAATGAGGAGGTTATTCCATCAGTGCAGGTGAGAAGTTATGAAGGCCTGAAATGGGGCTGAGGGGAGAGCAGTGAAAGTGAAGTCATTTGAACCTGGGTGACCAGAGGGACCGTGGGGTTCTTAAGAGAATTTGGAAGTTAGGTGGGGTGGGTTTAGTGGAAGAAATAATGAGGTTTGTTTTAGACATGTTACATTTCAAAGACCTATAGAACATCCACATGGAGATACTCAACAAGGCAGTTGGTAATGGGACTAGACAGATGACAGAAACAACCAATTATTTTTTTTTCAGTTAAAAGCCTATTTTTTCTCCCTCCTCTCTAACCCCCAGAAGAAAAAAAGAAAGAAAAACAAAACTTGTATAGTTAAGCAAAACCAATTCTCTCTTTGGCCATGTCCAAAAAAATATATCTTTTTCTGCATCCTGAGTCAATCATCTTTGAGTCAGGAGGTGGGAATATATTTCACCATGGATCTTCTGGAACTGTGGGTGGTCATTGCATCAATCAAAGTTTTTAAATCAGTTTTTTATCTTCACATAGTTCTTCTAGCAAACAAGTTTTTAAAAGATTTGTAAATTATAAATAATTATGTGAAAACATGCTCTAAATCACTTATAGTAAGAGAAATACAGTTAAAACAACTCTAATGTTTCACCTTACTTCATGACAAGATTAGATACAGTCAATCTTGGCAGAATTGTAGGATGACAGACACATTATTCACTGTTGGGAAGCTATGAAATAATCTAGCAGTTGTGGAAAATAATTTGCAATTATGGGGATACTGGGAATATACATATATATAAAATAGCCAGAACACAAAAGTCCATTGTATACTAAATATTAATAGCAGAACTCAGTGTCTTAGCAAAGCCTGGATATTGAGTAGGTGCCCATTGATGGGGATTTGGCTAAACATGTGGCATGTGATAGAAAGACTTATCTGAATGGGTGCAGAACCAGGAGAACAATTTCTACAGTGATTATGTATCTGAGTATAATGAAGGGACTGGAGCTTAGGAGAGAGATGAGAGCTGGATATGTAGATTTTGGAATGATCTACATTGTGATACTTGAAATCATGGAAGACTTCAAGGGGACGTGACATCTGAGTTGAAGTGTTGTGAAAGGCAGAGGGGAGGAAGGGTGTGCAACTAAGTAACTTCAATACAAAAGTGGCCATGAGGGAGGATGGCAAAAACAAAATGCTGAAGCTACTTTGGACCTCCAGGTTCAGGGGCAAGAAAGAGAGAGAGGCCAAAGGCTTACAGACTGTGCAGAATAATCATTCCTGTATGTCATGAATGCTTCAGGAATCAAACTTTGATTGATGTAATGACCAGTTCAGAAGGTACTGGACACAGAGAGCATCAAACGTTACAAAAAAACGTTACAGGTAAAAATTTATGTACAGTCTTTTAGCCTGTAAAAGAAAGAAATAGCCAGATTAGTATGTGTCCCCTTCCTCCAGGAGGATGGAGGCAGAGAGGAGGGATCCAAAGCCACCAGTGACTTTGATGGCAGCATTTGCTTTCTCTGCCATGTTGTTTCCTTCTGTGTGGTTCTGGTCAGTGCTTCAGAATATCATTCACTTCATCAATGTGAGAAGATTACTTAAAGAAGATTTTCTTAATTTAGGCCCTGCCTACAAATTTCATGGAGTCCATGACTATTTCAATAATTCATTATGCATTTAAAAAACATAGGTTTCACCAGACTGCCAAGGGGGTCCATGGCTTTTCATTGTTAGTGATATGAGACTGGGTCCCGAGAGAGAGATTGGAGGTTTATATAAAAGTATCATCTGTATAGAAAACTTGTTTGAAGCCAGGAGAGCTAATGAAATCACCAAAAGTAAGAAGGGGCTTAGGGACATACATGGTTGGGGCAAGGTAGGTCGTAGATGATGGTCCAGTATGAGAGAAAGCTGTCAAAGCCAAGAAAAGAGCAACAAGAGCATAATGGGAGAGGAGGCAAGGAGTAGTAATGGTGGCAGATGGCAAAGTGCTTGATCAGGGAGGTGAAAACAGAGAAAGGGTTTATGGCTTTACTCTAAGAGATCATTTGTCGCAGTGACCAACCATGGCTTAAGAGGACTGCTGGTGAAGAATGCCAGAACGTGATGGAGAAACAGTTCCCCCATGAGAGTTAGGGTTAGAATCGGAGGCTCTCCACTTCTTTCTCACAAGGAAGGAGGGTTCTTTTATTTATTTTTTTGGAAGGGAGAGAAAGAATTTAGAAGTGATGGTGATTTTTAAGGACAAAAATAATAATTATTTTTTTAAAGATTATTAGTAATCTTGGAGAGAGCAGTTGTAGTCCAATGTTGAAGCCAAAAGCTAGACTGCAAGGAGAGGAAGTAGAGAAAATGAGTGTGGATGGTCATTCTAGGAGCTGAGTGGACATATACAGGGTGACATCTTGAGGGTGTAGTGGGGTTGAATGAACACTTTTTTTTAGGGATAGGGGAGACTTGAATATGTTTGTAAGCAACAGGAAAGACCCCAGGAGAAGAGAGGTTGATAAAAGAGAGTGAGAGAGAAAGGGAAATGGAAGAGGTAGTCTTTCCTGGAAGAGATGAGATTAAGGGCACAGATAGAAAAGTTTAAAGAGGCAAGGACAAATCTCCTGGGAAAAGAGCCAAGAAGAAAATAACGGGGAGGGGAGGATAATGAACAGTTTTAAAGTATGGAAAGAAGGAGCTCACAACTGCTTGTTTTACAACATTGTCTTACTCTTTTTTTTTCTTTTTACTAGTGATTGTTAAGTAATATTTAAGCTTTTTCTTCTTCTTTCAGCCATTTCCTAAGCTAGCCCATCCCTAATTGAAACTTTCCCTAGCAACCAAAAAAAGGTAAACAAACTACCTCACAAGAGTCCCTTACCCTCGCTACCAAGAGGAAGAAAGTATTTCATCATCGTTTCTCTGGAACTAAAATTGGTCATTCTGATTAATCAGAGTTCATGAGGGCCTCTTGTCTTAGTGAAGTAGGAAGTGAGTTGCTCTCCTAAGGACATCCTGGGAGAAGGTACTGTAGAAGACTTGAGGGGAAAAGGTTTAGAGCAGCTGTTCTGTGGAGTGCAAGAAGGAGTCAGTCAGGTCAGAATGAAAGAAAGGATTGCCATGCAATAGTGAGGGCCCAGTGATGGTTAGAGAACAGAAATGTGTAGTTGATCCAGTTGGCACAAATGGTTTGACTTCCTTTGGTGGAGTGAGATGCGGGGGGGCTTGTCCCAGTCCTGAACTTGTGGTCTGTCTCCTTGTATTTTAGTTGTCTGTTCATATCTCTGGCCTTTTTCTCTATTATGAATCCCAGTGAGCAGGAATCATGAATTATGATTCCCACTGGAGTTTTACTCTGGTGCTTCCTGTGTGTGTGGAGGAGACCTTATGCCTCTGATGGGTGGTTCTGGGAGAGAAAAGGCCAGTCTAGCAGTGCTCAGAGAGTCTCAATACTCTGGTGGCCCCAAGGAGGGCTCTGCAAAGCAACTTTCTACTTGTGATTGGTGTCATTGAGAGGAAAATTGATGCTGCAGGCTTCCCAGGTCCTTGAAGCATCTTCCCCAGAGCTAAGCACAGTGCTCTGCACACAGTAGGAGCTTGTGGAAATTTCATGTAGTTTGGAGAAAGTGGAAAACGTGAGGTCTTCTCCTCATTCTGTGTCTGTTCTGCAGGTACTAACATGCCAGCCACTTTTGGTCACCTGGCAGGAGGCTATGATGCCCAGTACTACGGCTACCTCTGGAGTGAGGTGTATTCCATGGACATGTTCCACACACGCTTCAAAATGGAAGGGGTCCTCAACTGTAAGGTAAAACAGCTCATTCATGCTACTGGTTTCCACTGATTCTCTTCCAGTCCACTTGGTTCCCTTTCTCCTCAATAGGCAGGGCAAAGTGTTGTCTCTGGAAAACTTTTATCTACTGCTCTATCCTGTACCTCCCAGTGTGTCCCTTAAAGATCCATGTAGAACCTCAAAGAAAGACTTCTGAGTGCACCTTTTGTTAGTCCAGTTGAGCCTAGGTTTCTTCTCTCAGCAAAGTTTCTTCTACTTCCAGGGCAGGGCTGTAGGCTCCCCTTCCCTCTTGGAGCCCTTCTGATCTAAGAATCAGATGCAACATGTGGGCAGTGTGGGTACCATCTTCAAGGATGTGAAGGACTGTCATGTGACAGAGCAGTTAGACTTGCCTTTCTTGGCCTAAGGACACAAAACCAAGAGCAATGTGGAGCAGTTGTAAAGATGGAGCTAGGCTCCCCATTCAGTTCCTCCAGATGGGACTTGATGCACTGCCTGGGACGGTGGGGTTTGGAACGCTGAGCTTAGAGCATTTTGAAATAGATACTTATTTTGGGAAGTTTCCTGCTTCCCACTTTGCTGTCCCTTTTCTCTGTCTCCCATCTCTTCAGTGATGCCCACTTTGACCTTCTGCCCATACTGGTACCCAAGACATTTTCTTTCACTCTCCACCTCGACATCATTCCTGCCCCCTTAGAGCAGCCACTCTGTCAGTGTGGCTGACCTCCCTGGCTGCTTGCGGCCAGGGCAAACTGGTTATGTCCAGTAATTGGAGAGTGACTGGAAGCTGTCCTCTGAATCATTTCAGGGATGGTCAATGCTTGAGTACCTACTGGCCACAATATGTTCCTAATTGGTGTCACTTCAGATGCTTGGGGCAAGGGAATGTTTGTGAGCATCAGAGAGCCCCAGACTCCTGGGATCCAGCAGTGTTCATGGGGTGACCAAAAGAGTTATACCTCAGTTTCCCTCCCCATTAGAATTCTCTCACCACCAGCCCAATCCAGACTCCTTTGTGTTCTTGGGGGTTAAGTAACTTGCCCAGGGCCACGGATGGTGCCTGATTTCTTTGGGTCTTTTTACTGTTTTTAAAATTCAAAGCCACTTTTTTGCAAATCTACCCTTTCGATTCACAGCGTTTTAGAGGATTCACATAAACTGCATTGTCTAAATCGTTATAATTTTAACATTCTTAATGCACACAACGATTTTAAAGCATCACGTGATTACGTCAGATCTTATGTGAGCTGGAGATTTTCATAAGAAGTAGGAAGGGACCTCAGAGATCATTTAACGCAACCCATTCCTAAGGTGTAGGAATCATCTTCCTAGCCTCCCTGACAGGTGGTCATCTGGCCTCTCTTTGAAGGCCTCTGATGATGGGGATCTTCCCAAGACATTAGGAAATTTAAGTGTGCCTACCCAGGACCAAAAACAGCGTTTTGTACCAGTGCAGAGGGAAGTGGCCCATCTGCTGCCCATCTAGATTCTGTGCCTCCCAATACGGCCTAGGATTGGGGAGGTACTTCTCTTATCTCCTGTATCCCAGTCAGGGGAGGGTTAGAGGACCCCTCTAGCCCACTGTCTCTCTCCTCACTGCGTCCCTCTTCCCTCCTGCAGGTTGGCATGGACTACAGGACCTGCATCCTGAAGCCCGGTGGTTCTGTGGATGCCATCAGCATGCTGCAGCAGTTCCTTGGCCGGGAGCCCAAGCAGGATGCATTCCTCCTGAGCAAAGGCCTCCCAGTGTCAGACAGCAGTTCGCAGCCTTCTGACTGCTGATGGGCCGGCCCGGAGGCATGGGAGCTCTTTCGTGCATCTCCGTTCTTCAGAATTGAGCAAGTGTGGACATGACCTTGTGCTGGCCTCCCTGTTGCCTTAAATTCCCAACAGAGAGAGAACAGGGACTCTCCCAGAGGGGAGGGGGATGGGGAGGATTTCTACACCCTGTCCCAAACCAGCCCTGTTTGGCTTTCTACTTTTTAACCTTCCAGTCCCTTTTGAGGGTCTTTGCTCAGTCATATTAAGATGTTTGGAGAGTTCTTGTGTTGGCCGTATGGCCTGGTACTTTTTATTCCCTTGTCCATCCCACCCCAGAGTAACCAAGATCAGGTTCTCTACTGAAACTGTAACTCTAAATCTTTTTTTTTTAATGGAGTGAGACAGGGAGTCTCTCCTGCCTCCCTCTCTCTCCTCCTACCTTGAAATGGTTTAGTCTAACATTGATTGTTAAGGCAGAAATCATGCTTTAGTCTTTTGGGGATGGTTTTATCGTACACTGTTTTGGTGAAAGATGATTAGACCTCAGGGAATTGACAGCTGGGGTGAGTGTGTTTTGTGTGCGCATGTGTGCAGTAGCTGCTGTGTGAAATGAGTGAGTTGTTCTAACTGGAACCAAGGGGCCTTAGAAAGTTCTGCAGTGAGCTTTGTACAACCTTTACTCCTGGATCGGTAGGCCAGCATGTCAGCGTGGGTTTAATGCCTAGCTCACAAAATAAAGCTCGAGGAAGCCTATCGTTAGCCTGTTCAGTAAGTGAGGTCAGGTTGGAGCTCCCTGGGAGAAGGTATTTAGGAAGAACTTGGCCAAAGTGACTCCCCACTCTTACCTAGCAGACTTTCTCTAAATCCCCCAGGAGAGACTCTGCAGGCCTGGTTCTTGCCAGGGACCCTCCTGCCCTTGGCCACCCTTCCTCCTCAGCCCCTCATGAACAAGACAAGCACAGAGCATGGAACACAGCTTTTTGGCTTTCAGGCAGTAAAGGTGAGGCATGACAGCAGAGACAGAGAGAGCACTCGCAGGAAAAACTGAGAGGAAGATGGCAGCCCCTTTGACTTCAAAGTGGGAAGGAACGGGCTTTCATTTGGTGAGTGTCTGATAAATGAAAGCATGAGCTCTCCTGACATACTGCCTGCTCCTGTGCCCATCAGGGGGTCAGCATTTATTAACCATTCCTAAGACAAACCCTACCCTCAAGGAGTTCGTAGTCTAGTGGGGAAGACCATGTGCATGCAGTTTGGTACAAGCAAGCTACAGACAGTATAAACAGGAGACACTCAACCAGGGAAAGCCCTGGAAATCAGAGGGAAAGGGTTGGGATGGTGGGATTTTCAGTGAGCCTTGAAGGAAGCTGGGAGGCAGAGATGAGGCAGGAGAGTGTTCTAGGCAATCGAGACAGCCAGAAGAAGATGCCAGGGCCCAAGAGATGGGGAGCTTTGCTTACAGAGCAGCAAGCAAGCCACACCCAGCCATTTCAGTCAGAAGGCAATTTAGTGCCCTCTTTCCTTCCCACCCTCTTCCGCCAGCTCTATCCCTGACTGACTGTGTGATCTCAGGCCAACCTCACATTGGGGTGGGTGATCTTTAAAGGCCCACCCCACCATCCTAATATTCAGCACATCAGTGATGACCCGCTCTGCTTCTCAGCACAGCTTCATGCATGCTTATCCTGCTATGGGAGGAGTCAAGGCCAGGTCCTCCCCTCCAAGTACCCTCTTGCCTTTAACTGAACCAGTTAATGATGGTTAGCTTTTCATGATGACCCCAGATCATCAACCTCAGGCACCTCACCTTTGTGAGCCTGATATTTTTTAGCTGACTACAGTGGCACCCAGGCTTTGGCCTTGTTTAAAAAACCACACGCCCCCTTTCTCTTTGTTCCCCCCCCCAACCGAGGAATAACCTGAGACAGAGACTTTATTCGATCATTTCACTTAAATTAGAAACTTCTTTTCTTAATACCTTGGTTCTTGATTATGAAAGTGAAGTATGGTGCCTTCCTCTCTTCACTGTGAGTTTTTCAGTCAGTTGCTTAGAGTTCCCATGATTCTTCCAACGTTAGCTCAAGCATCTCTCTCTCTCAGTCTCAGCAGACCCCAAGGTAGAAACAGCTGACAGTGCAGTCAGCCACAGCAAGAGCCACCGGTAAAATCAAGCACTCTCCAGGCTGGCAAGGAAAGCACAGAGGAAGAGAGTGCCTGCCCCTCCTATCCCCTGCCCATGGGTCAGTGTTTGGAGGTCTTGTTCCCCTCTTTCCCTACTCCTCCCTGCTTCCCTGTCACTCACACCCAGTTTCTAAACCAGGGTGGCCAGACCTTGAGACTGTTGTACCTAATATGCACTCCCCTTTCCTAAAGCTCTTGACCAGGAAGACAGATACCTTATTTTCCTTATCCAGGGCTGGTAAGGGTGGGTCTGAAGGGTCAATATCTGTTCTCCCTAGTGTCATTCCAAGAAAGTGAGGTACTTACATTTAGATTCTGTGGCTACCATGACGGAATGTTGTAATGTCTACGGTCCTCTGGTCCAAAATACCAAATCCACAGGACAGTGGTACTGGGAGAGGAGATTGTCCCTATTCATTTCTCTGTCCAAATGCCATTCCTCTAGGCCAGCCAGACCCTTCTGGACCCTGCAGTGGCCTGGGAGGCATTTCACTACTCAGTCCTCTCAGTCCAAGCACAGCTGCCACATGGCATCAGAGAAGTCTGGAGGCCTCTTCTGGCTTCTGACCTTTGGCCTTGCTGCTCATTTCTGTTGTTGTTTTAAAGATATAGAGGTCCAAACTCATAAGCAGGGAAGTGAACTGGGAGGACTTCGGCTGCTTTTAGAACCCTGCCAGCCAGCCACGGAGAGCTTGGGAACAGGTGGGAGAGACTGTTTCAAGAGGCCATGTGTGTACTGGGCGGAGCTTGGAAAGGTAGCTAGTGTCATGGGAAGATCACTGGGTTTGAACCCTGACTCGATGACCTTGGACAAGTCCCTTCCCCATCTCCAAAATAAGATTGGACTATATCTTTAAGGGTTGGTCCTTTTACCTCTTAATCCTTGGTCTAATTAAACAGGCAAAGAATGCATTATCCGTCTAATTTATGGTTTAGCCCCAGAATTATTGCCTTCTTTGCTAGGAATTCCTCAAGGGAAGAGCAAAGGCTTGATTTGGGTGCTGTTCTCTGTGACCTCACCCACCCTATACTCTCAGCACATAGCTCTTGCTTTATCCCCTGTCTCCTGGCATGATAGGGAAAGGTCACAGGGTTTGAATTCCTAGCCTGCTTTGCCGGGTCAGCCCTGTACCCATATTGCTCATTCCTCGGGAGCTTGTGGCTTAGTGCTTAGAGATATCTGAACCTCTGGAGCTGAACGTGGCACCATCTTCCCAGTGTTCTGTCCTGTCACCCCCAAAGCCCAGGCTCCTGGGCCTCTTCTTTTGCTGCCTCTACCTGACCTCATTTCTCTTAGACTTTTCTTCCAGCATCTTAAAAGCTTTTTTTCCACGCCCTGACGTATATTGCCTGAATTGGAAGACCAGCTCAGGTACTCAGCAAAATCCCAAAGGAGAGACACATGCTCAGTGGGGATGGCTTAAAATACCTAAGGCAGGTGTGAGGCTGCTGAGTCAGCACTGGACAGCCTCGGTTCCCTAGAGGCTTCCCGCTCATCCAGAAAGGATTATCTGCCATCTTCTCTTTTTCACCCTAGCCTCTAGACATGGCAGGGCTAGCAATTGCTGGTCTGTCTCATTCAGGCTCCACTCCTACCCTAAGTCAGCAAGAGAATGTAGTCGCAGACTGGGCCCCTTGCCCCTTCCCCCTACCACAGGTACAGCAGCTGCATGGTCAGGAAATTGACTCGGTCCAGTCAGGAATGCCAGGCTGGGAAGGTGCCCAGTTCCTCCCCCCTTTCCCCCCCATCTCCATCCCTTTTATCTTTCTCAAAAGAAACTCCTGAGTGGATCCACTTCCCCCTGACTGCCTCACCGTCCCATGCAAGCCTGGCACTGAAGCTGAACTGGCTCTGTCATTCTGGGGTGGGAAAAGAAGGCAGCCCATAGCCAGGAACCACTGTCCCAGGTGCTCCGATGTCCCCTCCAGAGCCTCGTGACTGCACCAACTTTATGGAGATGGCTAAAATCAACTCACTGAGAGAGAATGTGATACTGAAGCTAGTAAAACTTGCTCCTCCATAGACTTCCAACCTCATCAAAAAAGTCCTCTTATTAATTAAGCATCTACTATGCAAGGCATTGTCCTAGGGACTCAGACAATTACCATGGTCCCTGCCCTTGAGTTTACATTCTACAGAAAGCACTGTGGTGTGCAGCTGGCCCCTTCCTCCTACCACCCACCCCTTTGGGGTCAAGTGTCGGTCTGTAGCCCGACCCCTGCCTTTCCCTCCTCTCCCAAAGAATAGTGCTTTTGAGATTTTCATGGTTCAGGTCAAACTGGCTTGTTAAGCTGGTTGTGTTTTGGCAAAGTGCTTATTACTAATAAAAAGTGGTTTCTAAAAGGATCTTTTGGGATAGCAGCAGTGTTTCTTTTAAGTTTCAGGCTCCTGCTTGGGATGCTTTTCCTTCCCACGTAGCAGGAAGTGGGGTAAGCACACTATGATGTAAGCCTGGGTTCCCTTGTATCCCTGTTTGGGGATATCAGTGAAGGATAAGGAAATACATGCTATTTCCTCACCTGTTCCCCCTACTCCCAATAGGATTTTGCAGGCTTGTCAGTAAAAAAAAATTTAGGCACCTACTATGTGCCAGATATTGTGCTGAACACTGGGGATACAATGAAAGGTAAAAGACAGGCTCTGCCCTCCAGGAGCTCCCATTCTAATTGGGAGACAACACGTAAACAGCTATGTGCAAACAAGCTGCCTACAGAGTAAATGGAAGACAATCCAGAGATAAAGCGCTGCCATGAAAAAGGCCTGGGCGTGCTCTCCGCTTCTGAATAGAGAGGTGATCCTCTCACTGTATGGAGTGAAGCTTTTTTTTTTTTTTGGACACGGCTAATGAAGGAATTTGTTTTGTTTGACTATAAAAGTTTGTAATGGATTTTATTTGTTTTGCTTTCTTAATGGGTGGGGTAGAGGGAGGTGGGGGGAGAGAATTTGTACTTGAAAATAAAATTGAATTTGAAAAGGGATTGGGAAAAGCTTTCTGTAAAAGGTGGGATTTTAGCTGGGACCAGGAGAGTCAGGAGGCATAGATGAGGAGGGAGAGCATTCCAGGCATGAGAGACAGCCAATGAAAATACTAGGAATTGATAAATAGTGTGTCTTGGTGGAACAGCAAAGAGGCCTGTGACACTGGATTAAGGAAAAAGTACATGACTGGTGTGAGACATGAGGAGACTGGAAATGGGGTTGGGGGAATGGAGGATCAAGTTAGGAAGGGCTTTGAAGACCAGAGAGATTTGATATTTCCTCGTGGAGGGGATAAGGAGCGAGTGGAATTTATTGAGTAAAGAAAGACATGGTGAAATCTGCACTTTAAGAAAATCACTTTGATAGCTGAATGGAAGATGAATTGGAGTGGGACGAGACTTGAGGCAGACAGACTCCTCAGCAGCTATTGAAGTAATCCAGTTGTGAGGAGATGAGGGCCTATACCAGGATGGTGGCAGTCGGAGAGAAGGGGGTCCAGCATCTCCTTAAAATGACTCCTGCCTCTTCCTCATGGAGAGCCAAATGGATCTGTGGACATAGGTCATCACCTCTGCTATATGAGAGCTGTGCTGGGTCCTAAGGGAGTTAGAAGAAGGCCTATGGTAGCATGGATATAGCCATAGACTGGAGACTTGGGTTTGCCATGGAGTGACTAACCCCGATGTGACCTGTCTCTCTAAAATGAGTTAGACTAGATGCTTTTTCAGGTTCCTTCCAGCTCTGACATTCCGTGTTCCGAGGCCCTTTCCAACTCTAGTTTTCACTGCCTTACAAGTGACTTGTTTGAATATACCTCATTGATTAGTTGGGGGGGTACATGCTTTAGTGGAAAATTTGGATTGTAACCTTATCTACAGACCTTTAAGCAAATCACTTAGCCTCTTATGACCTGCGTGTTGTCTTCTACAAAATAAAAGGGTTGGACTCTGTGATCTCTTAGGTTACTCTTGGCTCCAAATCTCTTACCACATGACTCTTGTTTAGCCATCCCTAATCCCAGGACCTTGGCTCATGTCATTCCTCTCCTTACCTCCAGGTGGCAGGCATTAGTCACTGGCTTCTTGTAGATTTCTCCAATTACTGGGCGTCTGTCTTGATTTGGGGGCTTTCGGCTCCAGGAGTCAGGCCAGTCTGGCAGACCATCCCCTGCCTCTTCCCAGCACTGTCTCGGCATCCCCAGACTCTGGGGGCCCGTAATAAGCCAGCGGTCCAATATTAATACGGAGGCTATTCTGAGCCAGCCCAGGGCACTACCGTCTGCTGTCTCCCCTCCGTTCCTTCTCTCAGCTCTCAAACACTCCAGACATGTACTATGGTCTCAGAAGCAAGTGCAGCCACATTCTTGGCATGGGTCAGATGTATTGTGTTCAGCCCATTCTGGATTTATTGGTCTCCATGAGGTCATCCCTGTGGCCCAAGTGAAGTCTTCTCTCCCCCCACTCCCTTTTCACCCCAGGGAACAAGAGGAGAGTAGGTTCTACTATTACTGCCTCCTGACCTACCTTCTTCAGGGCCAGCCTGTAATAGGAGAACCTGGAACTTGCCTGGGATCGGGGAGTGGGATGGGGGGAGGCCAGCTGTAATCTTTCAGGGGCTGAGCTTTTCACGGCCCCATTTTAAGAAAAGAGAATCAAACCAAATCGACAATCCAGGCCCATTTTAAAGGAGGATCTAAACTTCCCCTGCCTTTTCATGGTAGATTTGGCTTCTGAGAGAATGCAAAGGCAAAGGAACTCCAATTGGATGAATAAGGTCTGGAAATTGGGTCAAAATTCTGACGTGGACACTCAGTAGTTTTGTTATCTATTAACCTTTCCACGCCTCCATTGCTTAGTCTATAAAATGAGAAATAATAACACGTGTTCTGTTCCCTCAGTGAATGAGGAAGGTACTTTGTAAACCTTAAATTAACATAAAAATGTTATGGGTAAGCTTGGGAACTCTATGATAAATGTTTATTGAATGGAAATGATCAGAAACAAAGCATGTCTAGTAACATCTGCCCTTAAAGCTGCTAATGATCCACTGGGAAATATTCTACTTGATGGACAAACACATTTGGGTGGATTACTTGTTATTTAGTGGTGAAAATAATGCATCTTGTTACTTTGCAGTCCTAGCATGTTTTTACCAAGATCTTTTTAGACATATTCCCTTTTTTGGGGTCTTTACAGTAACCCCTATAGGTTAGTAATACAGGTATCACTTCCCTCTGTGCCTTGGTTTTCCTATCTGTAAAAGGGCTTGCAGCCAGTGATTAGAATAGCATACTTTCATCTAGCTACCTAGTTTACAAATGCACTTTATCATCTCTTTTCTCCTGTGATCATCACAATACCCTTGAGGTCTGCATTATACCCATTTTCTAGATGAAGGAAGCAAAGTCGGAGAGAAACTAAGTGGCCTCCCCAAGATCACGTGGTAAGTGGAAGAGTCAGGTTGAAGTCAGATCTTATTCCTACCCCAATGATCTTTATGTAACTACATGATCACAAAGGGCCTCCCCCAGTTCTAACACTATTTCATGAGGGGATGAAAAAAGAGAATCAAGAGTAGTGTTCCCCAAACCCCAACACCAAAAGTATAAAGAACCTTGGGGAAAAAAAGTACCTTGGGACCCATTGGTGATTGATGAGGAATCACAGTGGCAGCCTTTTCCCAAGCAAAATCGACACAGATTGTAGAAGAGTTTGGAAAAATCTCTGGATGGTTGGACCTAAACTTTGAGCATTCATGATTTCATCTGTGTAGGCCCTGGGGGCTCCTGCATCTTCCTTTCATCAAGTCCGATTTTAGCCCTCTTTTACCTGGGTCTTGGTCTTGGTTCCTTGCTGGGGTTCAGCAGCACATGGCCTGGGACCCAGATTCCTCAGGATACTTCATGCTTAGGTGCAGTGATCCTCTAACTACTCATAAGCACAAGACCAGCATTTCCAACTTGGTAGGAGCTCCCAGGTCTTGGGCTCTGCTGGTAAAGGCTTCCCTCCATCCCACCTTTTGGTTCAAGTATGTTTGAGGTCTGTTCCTGCCCCTTTGAACAAGAGGTGGTCCTCTCTAGCTCTAAAGCTGGATCATAGAAGTCAAGGACTAACCCTCCCAACCCCTTTTTGTCATCCAGTCACATCTGTTTTCTTAACAAGTAGGATTTAGATTTGGGACCAGTCCGGAATGGTCTTGAGACTTTGTCCCCTCCTCTTACAAAAATATGATTATTCTCTGTGCCCCCCTCCTCTACTCCTGGACCAGACCCTCTTTTGTTGGATTCTGGCTTGGGAAGCCACTAGAAGGCTCTGGGACATAGAACCATCCCAGCATGTCCACAAACTCGAGTAGACAACTGAAGGCCTATTAGCAGGGCCAGTGGAGAGTATAGGCTACTCTGCTCTCTGCCTTCTGACCAGCTCATGACCCATATGGGTCACCTTTGAGGCCAGCCTTACCCTACCCTCCTCGAGATCTCAGACAGCTCGGGGCTGCCCAGCTAAGTCAGGAATTCAGGCCCTGACGATTTGCTATTTCCAGCCCAGACAGATATTAAAAGCCCTGACTTGGCACGGACAGGACCAGGGCAAGGGGGGTGGGGGGGAGGTAGGGGGAAGAAAACCTTTAGAGAAATCCCTTCTGGGAGGCTGAACTCAGAAGCTCGGCTTTTTCCCTGACTCCCCTCATTGAATGAGTTTTTGAAAAATCCAGCATGGTCTCATTAATATTTCATATCCCCTGACCTCCACAGTATTCGCTCTGCTGGCCTTGCTTCCTGGCCAACTCCATGAGGGGAATATGTATGGGCAGGACTGACTTGTAGATTGTTTCTTCCTCCCCACCACCCCTCATGTACCACCTATATTAGGATACTAGGATCTTAGAGCTAGAAAGGAATTTGGAGGTCACTTAAGAGAGACATTTTGCAGATAGGGAAACTGAGGCTTGGGGAAGAAAAGAGACTTGCCTAAGTTCACATAAGTAGGCAGATGGAGAGAATCATCTTTAGATTACAAATCCAGTAGTCTTTCCCCTGCCCCATTTTACTGCCCAGGCTTCCAAACGCTGTAAACTCTGATAAGACCAGGCCAATCACAAAGACTAGGGTGATGCTTTTAGATCCTCTGGTTTCTTTTGAACCCTGATCATTGAAGTCAGGTTGTCATAGGACCCACTCAACTACTCTTCCCCTGTCATTGCTCCCTGCATGCATGGTGTGAGGGGACCAGCTTTGTCAGAAGGAAGCCTCTCCTCCCTGACCATCTTGTCCCACCCTCCCAAACAGACAACAGGATCCAATCTCAGCTTTCTATTTTAATGAAAAAGACCGTTTAGGAGATGCTCAGTCCAGTGCAGGGAGCACCTTGCAAGATGCCCTCAGCCCCATTTCAGTTCCCACCTCACCTTTTTGGCCCGGGCCTGCCTGCTCCAGGCCAGATCCAGCAGGGATCCATAGGGTCACCTGTCTTATCATCCCCTCTCCCACACTGAGCATTTAAGCAGCCATAAGATCAAACAGAGGCCCCCTCCTTGCAATATCTATCTATGATGACATGCCCCACAAAGGGAAATTTGAAGACCTCCAGAGACAGCATGCCCCCTACCCCCAGGCCAGTCCATTTCTTTGTCAGATTTCTCCTAAATTTAGTTTCTGCAACTTCCTTTCAACTTCATCGTTCTGCCCTCCAGGGTCAGGCAGAACAAGTTGAAATAAGGGAAATCATCCCCTTTCCACATGATAAACCTTCAGATATTTGGGGAAACCCAAAACGTCGTGTCTCTTCCATCCTCCACCCCATGTCTTTTCTCCTCAAGGCTGACACCCCCAAGTTCCTTTAGCTCATCTGGTATGATATAATGTTCAGACCCCTCACTGTGCTATCCATCCTTCAGATGTGCTCCAACTTACCAATGTCCTTCCTAAATCTGAACACTGTCCTCTAGATGTCCGACCAAGGCAAAGGGCAGCACGTCTCCCATCTTCTTCCTTCTCAGTGCTTTTTTCATTGTACCAAGTTTTGAGGGCTGCAATGTCTGTGTTGCTTCATATGGACCTTGTGGTCCACTGACACTCCCAGATCCTTTTTGCATAAACTTTCTGGCTGCATCTCTCCTATCTTGTTCTTGTACAGTTAATTTTTTGAACCCAAGAGCAGAGCTTTGCATTTATGCCTGTTAATTTTCACCTTTTTTTTTTCGGCCCAATCTTGGTACTGGGACAACACTAGCCCTGAGCTCAGTAGGTCCATGGTGGCCGCAGGAAGCTGCTCCAGTGATCCTGCCACTTCCTTTGTTTCTGCCCATCCTTTTGGCTCTCACTCCAGCCTTGGTAACTGCTGGTCTTCCTCAAAGTTGAGCAGCATGGGGTACGGAATAGGGCAGTGCACTGAGAGTGAGGAGCCCTGGGTTCTAGTCCTGGGTCTTCCATGCTCTGGGTCCTCATCTAAGTCCCTTCCCTTCCCTGGACCTCAGGGTCCCCATCTGTTCATTGAAGAAGTTGGCCAAGAGAGTCTCCAAAGCTTCCAGAAAATTCTCTTGAATTTTCCTTACACTGACTCACCCAAAACTCTACCTT
Organism: Potorous gilbertii; assembly: GCA_028658325.1. Lineage (NCBI taxonomy): Eukaryota > Metazoa > Chordata > Mammalia > Diprotodontia > Potoroidae > Potorous > Potorous gilbertii. The sequence goes on from CM053773.1 coordinate 197,951,964, forward strand.
CATCCTCTTTCTACTGCTCACATCCCCTCTCCTCAGCTCTTCTAGTTTCCATTTCTCCTGCATCCCTCATCCCAACCCAACCTTCAAATGATCTTGTCCCTCCTGCACCTTTGCTCCCTTAATCCCTGAGTCACCGTATCTTCCCTACTTGCAGTCTTTCCTCATGCAGCTTTTCTGCCTCTTCTCATCGGTGGGGTTTAGGGCGGCCACCCTGCAGAACCCCCCATCTCCTCCCCCTGGCACCCAGAGGGTCAAGGAAAGGGCACTAGAAGGTCCGGAGCAGGCGGAGGGTGTAGCAGAGACGCTGACGCAGGGCCTCACTGCAGCCTTGGCTCTTCAGGCTGCCAAGCAGATGTGAAGTGGCCTGTCGTTCCTGGTCAATGTAGGTGAGCAAGGGTTCTTCTCCAGCCCAACTCAGGAGCAGCTTGGTGTGGTCATGGTAAAAGTTGACCTGGTCGGGATGGACAACAAAGGACGGTAACCCTTCCCATTCTGTATCCTGCCCTAGTGCCTGGTGCCCAAAGCTGATGCCAAGGACAGATGTGGATTTAGGCACCAGTGAGTCGCAGGGACCCCTGCTCACCTCCCCCTCCGTCTAGTGCTGCAGCAGGATGATGTCCCAGAGGCTCCCTCTCACTGAGGGAATCTTAGAGTGGGAAAACATTCTGGATAGTAATCTCATTTTAATCTCTTTTTATGAATAACGAAATGGTCCCAGAAAAGTCAAGTAATTTGTCCAAGGTCACACGGCTTGTTACTAGCAGAGATGACTCCTTGCATGGGATGCTTTCTGCTATTCCTTGATGCTTCCTACTGGTTTATATGACTTTAGAGACCTGAGTCTAGAAGTCCCTTCCCAGGCATAGAGGGCAGTGGTGGCCAAGGTTGGGCTCTGCCAGCAGAGAGGACCCCTTTTCTCTCCTCTCCCTCTTTCCTTTCCCCTGAGCTCCCTACCTGCATTGTCTGATCACTGAAGAGCAGGAGCAGGGCCTGGTCTGACTTGAGGAAGTGGAGCAGGGAGAAGCCGGGGCCAGGGTTCCGAATGGGCTGGGTAGGAAGATTCCCGCCCTATAGGCAGGGAGGGCAAGAGTAAGGTGCCAAGGGCTGGAGAGACAGGAAGGGCACCAGAACTCCTCCTCAACCCCCTGTGCCCACCAGACCAAGCCTCACCTCTAACAACCAGCGTTTCATGTAACGGGTGAAGAGTTGCAGCACTGCCACTTTGGTGGCCAGGGAGTCAGGAATAACTCTCCAGGTAAAAGTCATCACCTCACCCTGAACTGGAGAGTAGCTTATGCACCTGTGGGAGGGGATCCAGAAGTAGATGTAATGCTGATGGGGTGGGGTGGGGAGATCTTCCCAGGGGACAAGTATGGGAGTCAGCAGATGGAGGAGCTAGAGACTCACCCTTTTCCTCCCTCACCAATGGACCCAAGGGCCAGGAACTCACCCCAGGGCCGGCTGGAGAGCGATGTGGGTGCCATCCCGGAGAAGGACCCCAGTGCTGCCATCAGAAAGCTCGTAGCCAAAGCCATACTTGTTGGAATAATCCACCCACTTGGTGGCCCACAGTACCGGCTGCTGCTGCCCGGGGGGGTCTTGCACCCCTGAACATAAGAGGACAAAGGTGAATGAGCAACTCTCCACTCAGGTAGCATCCCAGGAGCTGGGACACCAGAGTAAAAGCTTTAGCAAAGAGAGGAAGAGGGAAGGAAGTGTCCAAGATTGAGGACTTAGTCAGAAACCATCTCATCTGACCCTCTTGTCCTCTGGTAGAGGAAAGAGGGGTCCAGCCTGAGAAGGTGACTGACCCAAGGTCAATTGTGAAGCCTGAACCTAGACCCTTAGTCTGTATCTAGGAAGGGGGATAAGGATGGAGATTTGGGAGGGGGCAGCCTACCTGCTGGCATAAAGTCCAGGCAATTCTGCAGGAGTCTGGTAGCCACCTCAACTCCATCACCTGGGATCCCAGAGGACTCTGAAGAAATAGGAAAGATAGATAAGGAGCTCCCTGTCACTAGAAGTGTTCAAGAGGAAAGTGGGCTACCACTATCAGAAATGTTGTAGGGGGCAGCTAGGTGGCACAGTGGATAGAGTACTGGCCCGGGAGTCAGGAGGACCTGAGTCCAAATCTGACCCTAGCTGTGAGACCCTGGGGGAGTCGCTTCACCCCAATTGCCTAAACAAAACAAAATGTTGTCGACAGTTCTTGACCAGGTAGGTGTCAGATTAGACACCCTCTGCCATCTTTTCTATTTGTGAGACTCTGAAGTGCCATAGCGTCCTCAGGAAGTCTTGGAACCCAGAAGGACCCAAGATTTTGTTCACTACTAGCTGCTATAGCCAAGCATAGTTGCACAATACAGCTGTGACCCTGGCCAGTCACAGAATTGCAAGGAATATTTTTTTTAGAGTTGGAAGGAATCTGAGGTCCAATTAATTTTATAGATGGAAAAACGGAGGCCCTAGAGATTAAATGACTTGGCCAAACTCACCAGCCAAGTCAATGGCAGACCTGGTATTAGAACCAAGGACTCCTTCTTCCCTTACCCTTCCCAAGCCTCCATCCTTGTGGGCAAGGCCTTCCTCTACCTCCCCTCAGTTTCTTCCCCTTTCCCCAGGTTCAGGCAAGGGAGAAGGGAGGGATCCATGCCAGCTTACCTTCTGTGCCCGGCAGGTGACTGCGAAGGCTTCTCCGTAGGAGTAGGTGGATAGGGGTCTCCAGGTAGGGGACTTGGAGATCAGTTTCTCCCTCAGGAGCTTCAGCCTTGTGGGGAGGATGAGAAAGGCCCTAAACAATGAATAAGAAGGGAACATGCAACTATTAAGCACCTGCTGTGTGCTGGACACCGTGTTAAGAGCTTTACAACTATTATCACATTTGATCAACAACCCTGGGAGGAAGGTGCTATTCTGAGACAGCAGGAAACTGAGACAGACAGAGGTTAGGAAGTGTCTGAGGCTGGATCTGAACTCCAGTATTCCTGACTCCAGTTTTAGCACTTTATACACTGGGCCACCCAGCTGCTTAAGGCTAGACCTAATAATTTACAAGGTTTCTTCCTCAGGACAATCCTTTAAGACAGAGTCCAAGTACTAATAATACCTTTCATTTGTAGGTGAGGAAACTGACAGGTAGTGACTGACCTACGGTCACATCAAATTATGACAAAACTAGGACCAGAACCCAGGTCTCCTAACTCCCAAGGAGTTGGTACAAAGACCTAGGCTCTTTATACTACTCCAGGTTCAGAACCACATCCAATCTTCTGAGGGTCAGCTAGCTACCATCCTACTCCCTTTGAAAACCTGCCCTGAACTCTATTCTACTTCCTCTACTACCCCAGACAGTGATGGACTCTTACATGGAATGTCAGGGCTGGGAGGGCCCTTAGAACAGAGAATGTCAGGGCTGGGAGGACCCTTAGAACACAAGATGTCAGAGCTGGGTGGGCCCTTAGAAAACAGGGTGTCAGAGGTGGAAGATCTCTCACAACAAGGACTGTCTGACAGCAGAGACTATTAGGGCAAGAAGGAAACTTAGGGGTCATCATCTACCCCCTCATCTTACAACTGAGGAACCTGAAGACTGTTAATGGAAAGAGTCATGAAGGAGGGACGGAAGTCGCCTTGGACCATATGTGACAAACATTGCCCCAGCTTCCTATCCCAGGCAGGACTCCTAGGTCACTCACCTCAGTGGCTGTCTCCTGCAGAGTCTTCAGGGGATCCTCCGTGGCTGAGGCTGTTGGCATCTTTGGGACAAATGATCCTGGAATGCGAGGAGGGGGAAGAGAAGTGGTGATCGAGGGTGGCATCTCTGGCCTGCCACTGGCAGCTGGGCACAGGAACTGGCTGTGGGAATGTGGGCTCCTGACTCTTCTACAGCCATACAACTCACGTGGGTCCCGGCGCTGAGCCACAGCCAGGAACAGTTGGGTAGCCTTCTGAAAGAGTTTGTCCAAGGGCTGGGGGATGGTGAAGATGGGTGCTGTGTGGCAGGACCTCGGAGGCAATCGGTCTGGGGTGAAGCCCTGCAGGGGAAAGAAGGGGGTAAAACTATCAGTGAAATAACAGAATAAAGTCAATGATAGGGAGTGAAAAAATCCCTTGGGGGCAGCTAGGTGACTCAGTGGATAGAGCACCAGCCCTGGAATCAGGAGGATCTGAGTACAAATCTGACTTCAGACACTTACTAGCTGTGTAACCATGGGCAAGTCACTTAACCTTGATTGCCTCAAAAATCTCTCTCCAAAGAGGGTCAGGAGGCCTTAGCTCTGGAGTCAAGAAGACCTGAGTTTAAATCCTACCTCTGTCACTTACTACTTGGGTGAACCTCACTCTGGGCCTTGGTTTGCTCATCTGTTGGAGGGTTGGACAAGATGTCCTCTGAGGGTCTTTCTATGTCTAGTTATTCAATGCTATGACCCTTCCCCCTTCTCTAGGCCCCAGTATCCTCATCTGTAAAATGAAGGGATTCAAATAAACAGTTTCTAACCAGCTCTAATCCTAGGAAACCACTGACTGGCCAAGTGACCTTCCCTCCTTAGGTCTCCCTTTCCTTCTCTGTAAGAGATGCACATTCATCTCTCCCTTGCTTTTACCCCAAACCCAGGGAAATAACAGCAGTCATTCCAAAAGCAGTGCTGCCATTTATCGTCACTTCAGGCAGACAACACTTTATACTGACCACTCTCTTGTTTGAGCTTTACAGCTCTGTAAGGGAGGTAGCACAGACATTACTATACCCATTTTACAACAGAGGCTGAAAGGATATGACTCGACCAGAGTCAGTTGTTGGAAGCAGAATTTGAACTTGGGGCTCCCTTGATTCCAAGTCCAGTCTTTCTCCTTCAGCTTATGGCACATATCAGACATTTGATAAATACTTGGTGTTGACTGATTGATTGATATGGCACCATGCAGCCACTCAGGAAGGAAATTGAAAGGGCTTGGGTCATTACTGGCCTGAACCACAAGCAGGAATATGTGGGTCCCTTCAGGCCTCAGCCCCTCTCAGAGGAGGGAGGACCTTACCTGACTGGCTGAGCCCATATTCCCATACTGCGTGAGCCCACTCCCAGGTGTGAGATGGTACTGACCTGGGTGAAGAAGTCATCTTCCAGGACCTGATCAAGGCTGGGCCGGTCAGTGGGGTTAGGAGCCAGCAAGCGGGCAATGAGCCTTCGGGCACTGGGTGAGAGATGAGTGGGCACAGGATAGTGGGCATCACGAATGTTCTGATACATTTCAGGCAGTGGGCTGGCCTTGAAGGGGGGGAAGCCCGTCAGTGCTGTATACCTGGGATGAGGAAGGGTTTCTGATGGCATGAGCCTGCCATGGACTCTACCCCAATCCTCCAGCAGCCCTGCCTCTACAGCTGTGCACACACATCCATATGCACAGACATTCAGTCATACCACCATATGTTCAGTACTTACATGATGCAGCCAAGAGCCCAAATGTCTGACTGGAAGGAGTGGCCTTTTCGCGAAACAACCTCTGGGGCCAGGTAGTTGGGGGTCCCACAGAGCCCCCTGAAGAGAAAGACAGAAGCACTGATAGCACCATCCCAGACTGAAGTGTCCCATGGGAGTACACACTTGTATATCACACAGAGAGGGACACACACACATACACACACGCACACACTCAGACACCTCCTGGTACTTGTCCCCTAGTCACACATAGAGTAAAGCACACACAGTCATACCCAAAGCCACACTGACCACCATATTTGCGTAAGATCCCAAACGTAATTCCACTGGCACACAGGCAAATCACACATACACACACACATACACATACAACCTCCCAGACACTAATACACAGTTACACACGCTTACCCATGGCAGTGCCCCCCAGGTCCCACTTTTATAGCCAGTCCCAAGTCACCAACTTTCACCTCCATGTTCTTAGTAAGGAAGAAATTACCTATAGAAGGAAGGGATCAAGTATGATGGTGTATGATGGCAGGTACATGCATGTGTGTGATAGTGATAGTGTGTGGTAGTGTGTGGGGCAAGGGTCGAGATAGAGTGCTCATAAGCCACACAGAATGTTCCCGGCAGCTCTGGTCTCCTGCCTCCCAAGAGACTTTCTGTAGCTCCCTTGGGCTCTCCTCCCATCCCTCCCACCCACCCCAACTACCCTTGTTCCTTCCCCTTCACATCCCCGTACTGAGTTTGAGGTCTCTGTGGATGATTCCCTGATGGTGAAGGTATCGCAGGCCGGCTGCAATGCCCCGCAAGTAATAGCGGACCTCAGGCTCAGTCAGTGTCTTCCGGGCTTTTAGGACATGAGCCAAGGACTGGAAGGAAGGGAGGAAGGAAGGAAGGAAAGAGGGAAAGAAAAAGAAGGAAGAGGCTGGGTTTGATGAGATGTTCTTCTAAGCCTTCCCACCTACCCCATTTCCCCAGTCTTTCTATCCACATTTTCCTCACAATAGTTGAGGGGCAGAGGCTTTTATCCCTATTTTATAGATGGGGAAACTGAGGCTCAGGGAAGGGATGAGGAGGCCCTCACCTTGCGGCTGCAGTACTCTAGCACCAAATAGACATTGTCCTGGTCAGCAAAGTGCCCGTGGAAGCCAACCACATTCCGGTGCCTCAGCTGGCTGTGGAGGTCAATCTCTCGTTCCACCTGTCGGCGAGAAGGTGGCCCCCTCTGGGGCAGAAAGGGAAGCATGATGGGTCTGGGGGGAGAACTGAGGAGACCGGGAACCTGGGGGTCAGGGATGGGAAAAATGTACATGTACAGGAATCAGTGAGAAGAAGGGAGATCTCTGACAACACTGAGATTGGGAGAGTCATAGATGGGGGAGATCAGTGATAGGGATGAAGGGAATGGAACAGGAAGAAAACGGGATCAGTGATGGAGACGGAGTCAGGGGATTCATGGAGAAGGGAGAGCGGTGATGAGGGAATTAAGGATGGGCAAATTAGGGATGAAGGAAATTAGCGATGTGGTCAGTGATGAGGAGGATAGGGAACACTAGAGATTGATGAACATATGAGAAGATGAGTGATGAAGAGTCAGGATGGGGCAGGTTAGTAGCCACGGGAATGGGGAGCGAGCAGTCGAAGTGATCAGTGATGGGAACATGGAAATCAGGGACGATGGAAATCAGTAATGGGGAGAACAGGGGCCAGGATCGCTGTACTAGGGGAGGAAATTCCTCCGTTAAGGATGGGGATCAGGCATAGGGAGCTAGGGATTTAGGGTTATGGATAGAAATGGAGGACCAGGGGTGGGGTTGGGGGAAGGGCCAAGGTTAGGAGTCTCTGAAAAGGGACAGGGAGTGTTACCTTCCCCCACTGCTCCAGCCCACTGAGTCTTCCCCGGGGCACTACCTTGAGAGCGAAGACTCTGTTGGTCGACATGTCCGTCAGTTTATAGCATCTGCCAAAGGCACCCTGCGGTGGAGAGGGGGAGTCACAGGGGACATGAGACACGTTACAAATATCCCAGACACCACTCACCCGGACCCTTCTTAGGACCCAGCCTCAATTGCTCTCCAGCCTCTGACCTCAAGCAGGTGCATCCTTGGGGAGGGTCAGGGAGAAGGAGGGGGGTTCATGCACACATGAACACATTTGCACAAGTACTAATCCATACACTTCCCCACTGCCCATTTACACCTGCATGGGTCTTCCCAGGGTCCCCTACCTATACAACTTTGGGCTTGGGCCTTTCAGCTGACCACCTGCATGTGCGTACACACACACACACACACACACACACACACACACACACACATACCACGCACACACGCGCGCGCACACACACGCACACACAATCTGCAGCCTGGCTAGGGGTGAAAGACCTAGGAGGAGGAAACAGAAGAGCTAAGTAAGTAAGTCTAGGAAAGTGGGCCAGCCAGACTATGAGGATTTAAAGCTGGAAGAGACTTTAGAAATCGTCCAAGGCTAGTCCCTCTGGATACTGGCTCCCCTCCCCTCCCCTCCTCTCGAGGCTTTGCCCCCATTTATTCCTCGTTGTTCTCAGGCTTCCCTCTCTAAGCCCCAGGGACCCAGGAGCACAGTGTTCCCCAGACCCCCAGGACTCCCCCTCCCCTCAGCCCTTACCGTGCCCAGCAGACGCCCCCTCCTGTAGATGCGCCCTGTGCTCGGGTCCCGGAGGAAGGAGGCTACAGGCTCCTGGGCCCCCCGCCTCCTGGGGACTCTCAGCTCCATCCCCACCCTCCAACCCACCCCCAGCCCCTACCCAGGCCCAGCTGGGTTCTCCCACCCACCTTTCCTCCCTCCTTCCTTCTCTCCCTCTCCAGCTACTTCTCCCTCTCCCTCCCAGTCTTTGACTATGCTCGGGGGAGTCCCCGGGAAGGTTCATATACCCCCCGGGGTCAGGCCTCCGGGCCTCCCTCCCTCGGTGATTGGCTGTAGAGAAGACAAGAAGGAGGGGGAATCGGAGGAGGGTGAGAGCCCTGGTGGGGGCGGCGTGGGAGGGGGAAGGAGGGAGGCGAGCCAGGCACGCACACGGCTGATGCTAGGAGATTGTGTGTGGGAGTCTGTGTGTGTCTGAGATTCTGTAGGTGAAATCTGTGTGTGCTCACGCAGTTGTGAGCGTTAGCGAAGGTTGGGGATGTGTGAATGTGTGTCCAGTGAATATGTAAATGTGTGTCTCTCTCTGTTGTCTGTATATACGACAGTTTTTGGTTCCAAATACGTGTATTTGGGCGTGGGGATAGTGTGTGTATATGTCCTGTGTATGTGCATGAACAAAGCAATATATATGTATGTCTTGAATTCTGTGTATATATAAGATTATTTATGTAAGTGTGCATGTATGCATGCATTGTATGACTGGGTGAGTTATGCTGGCCATGTTACTTTGTGTGTTGTATGTGTGTGTTCCCTGTATATATAGGTGCTTATAAGTAAGTCCCCCTCCCCACCAACTGTGGGTCTTGGTCAAGAGTTAAGAATGCTTGGGCTGGAGGGTGTCCTCTTCTCTTTTTTCCTAGGATTTTGAGGCATGTTTTGTCACCCCTCTCCCTAAGGGTGAGGGGATGATGAACCTTGAGCCTTCAGATCCTCTGCTAGCTAGGGGGAATCTATCCTTTCCTAGCAAGGGAGGATATTGGGAATGACTGCTTATTCAGTCTCCAAGTGGCACCCAGGAAGATGCAGGGTCTCCTCCCCCTCCCAATACTTTAATACACTCAGTGAATCAAAGTCAGGTTAACATGAAGGGCCAGCTGAGGTAAGCAGACGGTAAGGGATACAATAGAACAGAGACTGTCCTGAAAGGCTTTCTCAGGTCCCTCACTTCTTTTATACCAGGAAGGAAGGCAAGTCATTTCTGTCTTCCTTCAGCTTCCTCATCTGTCAAATAGGGCTGTTTGAAAGGAAAATAAACCCAAGAACCCCACAGAAGAGAAAGCTCTCTAGATTTCTGGAGGAGGTGGGATTGGAAAGACACATAGGGACTTAGCTGAATGGGTAGCTTGGTGTCCTCAAAAAGAACGCTGGAGTCTGGACTCTGATGATCATAGATTTAGAGGTGGGAGGGACCTTAGGGACCACTGATTTCATTCCCCTCATTTAGCAGATAAGAAAACTGAGGTATAGAAAGGTTAAGTGACTTTTCTAGGTAATACAGTTTATAAGTGTTCCACTCAGGATTTGAACTCGAGTCTTCTTGATTCTAGGTCTAATATTCTATCCATAACCACTTAGCAGCTTCTAAGGTCAGAGCATCTGGGTTTACATTTGGGCTTTGATTATAACCTGTGTGGCCCCAGACAAGAAAGGCCTCCTCTCTGGAACTCAGTTACCTATGAAAAGAGGGCATTGTACCAAATGGTCTGAAGGAACCTCTCTGATCTAAATCCTTTGACTGACAGCTGAGGTCACATGAAACTGGGGGACCAATCAATACTGTCCTTTCTGTGTGAGATAATCCTGATCCTGAAGAGGGCCTGCCTCATCTGGGGCAGAAGTTTGCAAAAACTGTATGTGTTGGGCAGTTAGGTGGTTCAGTGGATAGAGCATGAGCCCTGGAGTCAGGAGGACCTGAGTTCAAATCTGCACCTCAAACACTTACTAGCTGTATGACCCTGGACAAGTCACTTAACCCCAGTTGCCTCCCAAAAAACCCTGTGTTGTCTCCTCTGTAGCTCCTTTGAGGACAGTGACTGTTTTTTTGTCTTTGTATGGAACACAGTGCCTGGTACATTGCAGATGCTTCATACCTGTTTGTTGATTGACACTGAACCTGCCCAACTCCATAGGCTGTTGACCACAGGACTTGTTCTTAGTCCACTTTTTTTAGAGCTAGAAGAAGCCTTTGAGTCCTAGTCCAGTCCACTCTTTTTACACATGGGGCTTGACCAAGGTTACAAAACAAGTGAATGATAGAACCAAAATTTTCAGAGAAATTATATAAAAGCTGATAATGCAATCAGGGGCTGAGTGGCTGGTTCCTTCTAACCCTGGAGTGGTTCTAAAATTCCAGGAAAAGACCAGTTTCCAGTTTTATATAAGAAGTGCTTAGCTTCCAACGTGATCTCGGTAGGTAAACAGTGCCCCCTAACGGCTCTCACGTCTACCATATTAAGGTACCACTGATAGGGTTTCTCCTAACAGTTTGATGAAATGGATTGATTGCTTTTTTGTGGGAAAAAAATAGATAAGAAATGCAGGATCTGGGGGATTGGGTGAGGGAAGAAAGGCCAAAGGAGCTGGGAGTAGGGTCAAAGGCATTGTGTGAGAACCCACAGCTCTGCAGGGAAGCCAAAGTATTTTTACCCTTTTATGTTCATTGTTCTCACCAGCAATCCCCAACCCACTGAGACAGTAGCTGGGGGATCTAGAGCTCTGGGTCTTCATTTTCTGCCATTTATTTGCTCCCTGACCCTGGACAAGACCTTTTATATGTCTGAGCTGTGTTCCCATCTATAAAATGATAAAGCTGGACCAGATAAGTTTCCTTGGATCTCTTTTGTAGGGTGATGTGATTGTGTGATATGATGAATTAAGTCAGAAAGAACTGGATCTGACACTTAACTATTGTGACAATCACAACCTCCGTGAGCCTCAGTGTCTTCATTTGTAAAATGGAGACGATAAGAGAACCTACCTTACAGGATTATTTTGAGAACCAGATGAGATGTATGGAAGGCAGGTGGTGTTACATGTCTGTAAACCGCTACTATTCTAAAGTCCCTGACTTCTAAGGGCTCTTTCCACCTTCAGCTATCAACCTTATAATTAGGTTCTCCCCAGTTCTAGCATTCTGTGATTCTACTGGCAAAGCCAGCACTAGAACCCAGGTGTCTGGATTCCCAGGTCAAGGCTCGTTTTCCCGTGAGAGCAGGACAGCACACCTTCTCCCTCTCCCTTCTGGGGATTCTCCTCAGTCCCTGTTTTTAGGGGCTCTGGCTCTATTTCCTATGTAGCCCTTCACCTTTTCTTCTTTAAATCTCTCTTTTTTCCCCTTGCTTCCCGACTTGTATTCTCTTCTTGTATCTTGTATCCTTTTCCTCCCCTGCTGAATCTCCCTCTCTAAGGAGGCAGGGATGGGAGCCCAGGGCTGGGGGCCCAGGGACAAGAAGAGGATTTGGGATACGGAAAGGGATCATCTGCAAACAAGAGAGCTCAGGGACAAGGACAGGGGCCTGGAGGTGCGGGCCCATGAGTCGGGCAGGGAAGCTTAACAGATGCTACCGGTGATCCAGGGCTAGGGGAGGGCTCCCCAATCTCCAACGCCTCTTTCTACTGCCCCCCACCCCCATGACGGCAGCGCCCTGGAACGCGCCTGGGGACATCCGATCTCCTTGTTTACCCAGCCCTGGTGGAGGGCAGGGCACAGTGGCGACCTAGCATGGCTCCAGCCCGGGTCCCCAGCTCTCTCGTGTCTGCTTTTCCCCCTCCTGTGACCCGCCCCCCGCAACACCTCCATTAGCTCAGAGACCAGGGCCATGCCCGGCAGAGGTCGCTGTGTAGAGCTCTCTCCTTTCTGCAGTCTCCCACTCCCCTGTTAACCCCTATCTCTGCTGCTGCTGGACGCAGCATCCTGAGATCCCCTGTCCCGCAGGGACACCCCTGGGTCGGAGTGTTAGGGGATCCTACTTGCTTTGTCCTACCCGGTCCCTGGATTCAGACTGGGGACCCAGGTGTCCGAGGCCGGAGCAGGGGAGGTCCAGTGAGTAGCTGACTAGGGTCAGGGGACTCAGCTCCGTGGACCCAGGTGTCTGGGTCACTCCCGAGGATGGGCTGAATATCCCGAGTGAGGACCAGCAGGAAGGGGGACCTCTCGATAGCACCAGCCTGGGTCCGACCCAAAGCAGCTGGGCTTCTTGCTCTGGACCTCAGTTTCCCAATCTGTAAAGCGAAGAGGTGGGACCACTCGAGGATCTCCAGAGCTCTTCTTTCGGACCCTGAGTGTTCAAAGGGGAGGGGAGCGGGGGCGAGCTTGGCCTCACCCTTCCCTTTCTCCTTCTCTCCTCCCCCCGGGAGCACCGCACCCCGCGCTCACATTTCCCGGGCCTGAGCGGGAGTTGCAGAAATAGCAACGCTCGGGGCGGGGTGGGGGACGGTGAAGGATGGAGATGGTAGTCCGGGGGTAGGAAAAATGAGATTGGGAGAGGGGCGGGGGAGGGGCTATGACGGCTCCCTCTCTCGCCCCGCCCCTCCCCTCCCCTCTTCTCCCGGGACAGTGGGGATACCCAAGGTCACTGCACGGCCCGGCAGAGCGGGGCTCCAAGTCGCCTGGGGCCCCTACTATGGTTCCGGCCCCTGGGAGGCCCGGCAGCCAGCGAGAATGAGCCCTCATACCCTGCCCCCATGCAGCTCTAGGTCCCTCTGTTGTCCCCCTTCCCACCCCCAACCCCCACCCCCAGCTGACGCTCTTGGGTTCCGGGAGCCCAGAGAGCGAACTCCGAAGGGCAATCCGACCCCGCCCCTCCCCGCCCCCGCCGAGCCGCTGGGGGAAGGGGTGGTCCCCAGGCTGAAACTGCTCCCCCACTGGGAGATACCCCAGCGCCCACAACTCCGCACCTGCCCGAGCAATCCCCTGCCGCAGAGCCCAGGGGAACAGTCGGTCCTTTTCTCCCTACTTCCTCGACCCCATATGTTTAACCCCTGAGGGGCCTGGCAGCTCTGCCTAACAGAACCAAGAGCCCCACAGTCTCAGGATGAGCTTGGAGGGGTTAATGGGACCTGGGTGGGGTGGAAGGGGTGGGGGCCTAGGAGGACGCGGGGCCCCGAAGGCGCCCCCGCCTCCCTCCTCCCGCCGGCCCGGGATGGGAGGGGCCGTTGCTCAGGCAGCACCCCACAGCTCTCCAGTCCTGGCCAGGAGAATTGCTCAGACACTCGGCCCAGGTTAGGGAGAGGTGGCACGCCCAGTCCCACGCGCGACCGCGCCCCCCCCCCCAAGATGCCACCTCCCGCGGGGATCCAAGAGGCTCGGGTTGAACACTCAGCCAGGAAGCTCTGGTAAGTCCCTGGTCCCTTCAAGGGTTCCCCTCACCCAGAGAGCAATGGGATTGGGAACCATTACCCCTTGCCTTATACCTCCCCCCTCAACAGTGTGCTGAAGCCCGGACCTTCCCATTCTCCGAAACTTCTTTCAAAGAAGCTCTGGGGAACAGGCTGTGTCCCCATCCTTTCGGTGAAGAAATGGGTGTCTCAAGGAACTTTATAGCTGGGGTGGGGAGGGCGGGGAAGGACTTCAGAAGTTAAATCTTGAAGTGGCTGAGCTGGTACGGACTTTAGAACACAGAATGTCAGAGCTGAAAGGGCCATTCAGCCCAACCTCATCTTAAAGGATGGGAAAATGGAGGCCCAGAGAGAGGAAAAAGGGACTTAGTCAAAGTCACACATCTGCCTAGTGGCAGTAGATCCTAGTAAACCCATGTTCTCTTACCATTTCACTCTCTCCTCTATAATCAGCCCCTAATTTTTTCTGGGAAGCCGGAAGAGGGGGAGATTAGGCATAGTTAGGGTGGCAGTTAGGAGGCAGGTCCCTTCAGCTGGCCCAATAACCCCCCAACGAAACCCCGTCCCCCTCATTTCCATCAACCACCTTTTATCTCCTTCCCTCTAAGACTTTCCTTCCTAAATTATCAAAGCCTCCCTAAGGTGTCAGCCTATCCCCTCTCCCCAGATTCCAGATTCCTCCCCCCTCATTCCAAGGTAAACTCCCTACCCCTGAGGGGTTGTCACCAGTATTTTCCTGCAAGGTTGTCAGAAAGTACTTTTTTAAGTAACGAGTTTCCCTTCCTTTTGGAGGAACTGGGATGGTGGGTTCTTTTCACTTATTCATCCAGAACCAGGAGGTTCTGAGGGATAGGAACTTGGGCCCAGGGGCATGATAAGCAAGGAAAACCTAGGATTTCCCAGGCCAGTGACTCTTCTCATGGAAAGTCAGGCACTCAGCCAGGAGTAGATGGGTAATCTCCCTGCCCCTTCCCCCACTCCAGCTCCCAGAATCTTTCCTCCCCTCCCCTAGGGATTCTCTGTGGGTGTTCAAAGCCTCATACACTAACCCAAGCTCATTCCTCCCTTGGCCTCCCCTACCCCACCCCCACTTTGGCCTGGCTCAAGGCTTGGTGAGTTATTTTCCAAAATGATGCTCTTGAAACCAAACTGCCTTCTTGGTGTAGCATCAGAGAACAAGGGATGTTGGAGCTGGAAATGACCTTCTTAAGAGGTCATCTAACCAAGGCCCTTTCCATCGAAGAAGGAGCAATTGAGGCCTGGAGAATTGAAGTGATGTAGTCCCTAGGAAGGCCAAGTCTCCTGAGGACAAAACCAGAGTTCTTTCCATTGCAAAACACTGCCTTATTTCTTTGAGATCCTTCCCACAATCAAGTTTCAATCCCTGAGAGTAGACATTGAGTCAGTAGAAAATGAGGAGAGAAGAGATGCACTTGGGAACCTTTAGTGTGGGCCACCCATTTGTTTGTGCATTTCTTAGTGGAGAGGACAGGCCCTCGTACCCCTTGCTCACTAAGTGACTTTGGACAAGTCATTTTCTGTTTCTGAACCTTAGATTTCCCATCTCTCATGTGACAGGACTGGACTGTAAGGTCCTTTTTAGTTCTGACATTCCATGTACTACGATCCTTTGGTGCCCTTGACAGTTGGGTTTTTTTCTGGTCATGAGGGGGTGCTATTTGCCACCCGAGCCTAAGGGAGTGTTGGTGCTTACTGGGCTGGACAATTGTAAGCCTAGATATAACTCACTGAGGAGCATGGATGTAGCCCCCAAACCCGGTTCCATTACCTAAAGGAGCCCAGTGCCCTGTTGGTGCTGCCAACTTTAGGCAGTCATTGACCACTGACCTCCTCATTCCGGAGGTCCACCCCAATCCTGCTTTCTCCACCTAGTTTCCCTACCATCCAAACACTCCCTACCAAGAGATTTAGGCAGCTGTTTATTTTCCTGTCAACATCAGATCAGTGGTCTGCCTGTGCTCAGAGATAAGGACATTGATATATGGGAGCCAGGAGGGTTTGGGGGTCTAGCGATGGGGAATCGGAGTCAGGATGAAGGTGTGGCTGATGAGGGCAAGGTGCTGCCCCCTTCCCCCAGGGGACTGTTTGACAGATGAGAAAACAGAAACTCAGATAAGGTAGGAGACCTTACTGAGTTTATATAGTCAGAAGTTACAGATTTTTACAGCGATGCTCATATGTACTTGATACTCTGACCAGAGAACAACTAAATTGCACATCCATCGTGTGTGTGTGTGCGCGTGTGCGTGTGTGTGTGTGTGTGCGTGTGCGTGTGTGTGTGCGTGTGCGTGTGCATGTGCGTGTGTGTGTGTGTAGAGGGTTAAGTCCATGTGTATCCTGCCCTGAATCCCAGTCTTCTTTCTCAGGACCCTGCATTTAGTGATCTTTCTACATTAGGTATCCCTTAGCTGAATGATAAGGATGATAGTAATAGTTTACATTCATTTATTACTTTAAGGTCAAAGTACTTTACATACATTATGTCATTTGATCCTTACAACCTCCATTATAGGAGCCCTGTGAAGCAGGAGCTGTTATTGCACCCATTTCACACATAAGGAACCCGACTCGGAGAGAATACATGATTTACCCCACTAGTAAATACAGGAGGTATAATTCAAACCCAGGTGTTCCTGACTTCAACTCTAGCAGGGGAGGGGGAGGTGGGAGAGCAGGTCCTTTCATTTTTTGTGTGTTCACTCAATCAATAAACATTTATTAAGCACCTGCTATTTGCCAGGTACTGGAGATGCAAAAAAAGGCAAAAGGGTTCACAGTCTAATAAGGGAGACACATGCAAACAAATCTATGCAAAGCAAGCTCTGTACAGGATAAACAGGAAATAATTAGCTGAGGGAAGGCACTGAAATTAAGAGAAGTTGGGGAAGGCTTCCTGTGAAAAGTGAGAGGAGGAAGGAGGGCATTGCAGGCATAGGGGACAGCCAGAGAGAATGCCAGGAATTGGAGGGTCTTTTTTGTGTAATTCTTGCACAGTGCCTGCCCCATTGTGGAAATTAACCGATCGCCAGGTTCATAATGATATTTCCCCTCCAGCCTCAGTTCATAGGATTTATAGCTAGAACTTTAGAGACCATCAAGGCCACCCCAATTCCCTCTGCTTCATTTTGTAGATAGGGAAACTGAGTCCAGGAGAGATAGAGTGCCTCACTCATGGTTTTTCAGGTAGTTAATACTGAAGCCAGGGTTTGGAGCTAGGTCTCCTGACTAAGGGCATCTAGGTAGTGCAGTGGCCTGGAGTCAGGAAGACCTGAATTCAAATGTGACCTCAGACACTAGCTGTGTGACCCTGGGCAAGTGATTGAATTCTCTTTGCTTCAGTTTCCTCATCTGTAAAATGAGCTGGTGAAGGAAATGATAAAGCACTCCAACTCTAGTATCTCTGCCAAGAAATCTCCAAATGGGGCCACAAAGAGTCAGACACGACTGAAAAATTTAGAGTTGCCCAGGCAAGATTTGAACCCACAAGTCAGTGTTATGCAATGGGAAGAGTGCTGGATTTGGAGTTAATGGGCTTTGGTTCTGATTCTACCATTTAATTTATTTTTTGGAGGCAACTGGGTTTAAATGACTTGCCCAGGGTCACACAACTAGTAAATGTCTGAGGTCAAATTTGAACTCAGGTCCTTCTGACTCTAAGGCTGGTGCTCTATCCACTGCTCCATCCAGCTGTCCCCTGCCATTTAATCCTGAAAAATTCAAGTTGGATTAGATGACTTCCTTCATATTTAAATCTGTGATCCAGACGGGTTGGAAGGTGGCCCTCAAAATACCATGTAGGCTCCCGATTGATCTCCCAGGCTTGTCTCCTCCCACTTCAACCCCTTCTCTACCTAGCTGCTTAAAGGGACTTTCCAAAAGCACTGGTCTGACCATGTCACTTTCCCCTCCCTACCAATAAGTACCAGTAGCTCCTCGTTAACTTCTGAATTCCTCTGTTCAGTTTGTAAAGTCTCATCTTACCTGGCTCCAACCTACCACTCTAGCCTTATTCTATAGTTTTATTTTGGCTGGTCAGCCAGAGAAGCCTTCTTTGTGATTCCTCTCATTTCATAGTCCATC
Source organism: Potorous gilbertii (assembly GCA_028658325.1). Classification (NCBI taxonomy): domain Eukaryota; kingdom Metazoa; phylum Chordata; class Mammalia; order Diprotodontia; family Potoroidae; genus Potorous; species Potorous gilbertii. The sequence goes on from CM053773.1 coordinate 197,969,525, forward strand.
TCCCACCTCTGTGCTTTTATACTGGCTGTCCCCCATCCTTGGAATGCTGATCTTCCTCACCTCTGCCTCTTAGAATCCCTTATTTGCTTCAAAATTTCATCTCATGCATGACTACCACCAGGAAGCCCTTCCTGACCCCATCCCCTAGCTGTTGGTGCTTTTCCCCCCCAAAAAATTTATTAATTTATTTGTTTTCAGTTTTCAACATTTACTTCCATAAGTTTTAAATTTTCTCCCCCTCCCTCCCCAAGATGACATGCAATCTTATCTGGGCTCTACACATACATTCCCACTAAACACATTTTCACATTAGTCATGTTGCATAAAAGGATTGTAGTGAATGGGAGAAACCATGAGAAAAACAAAACAAAATATACCAAAAGAGAAAATAGTCTGTTTCATTCTGCGTCCCTATAATTCTTTCCTGGATGTGGATGATATTTTGCATCATGAGTCCTTTGGAAATGTTTGAGGTCCTTGCAGTGCTGAGAAGAGCTAAGTTCATCAAAAACAGTCCTTATATACTGTGGCTGTTAGGGTATATAATATTCTCCTGGTTCTGCTCACTTTACTCGGCATCAGTTCATATAAGTCTTTCCAGGTTTTTCTGTAGTCTGCCTGTTCATCATTTTTTATAGCACAATAGTACTCTATTACATTACAACTTGTTCAGCCATTCCCCAATTGATGGACATCCCCTTGATTTCCAGTTCTTGGCCATCACAAAAAGAGTTGCTAAATATTTTTGTACATGTGAATCCTTTTCCTGTTTATATGATCTCTTTGGGATATAGCCCTAGAAACGGTATTGCTGGGTCAAAGGGTATGCACATTTTTATAGCCCTTTGGACATAGTTCCAAACTGCTCTCCAGAATGGTTGGATCAGCTCACAGCTCCACCAACAAAGAATTAGCATTCCACTCTCCCACATCTTCTCCAGTATTTTTCATTTTCTTGTTTTGTTATGTTAGCCAATATGATAGGTATGAGGTGGTACCTCAGAGATGTTTTGATTTGCATCTCTCTAACCAATAGCGATTTAGAGCATTTTTTCATATGCCTATAGATAGCGTTAATTTCTTCCCCTGAAAACTGCCAGTTCCTATCCTTTGACCATTTATCAATTGGGGAATGAGTTGTATTCTTGTAAATTTGACTCAATTCTCTATATATTTTAGAAATAAGGCTTTTATCACAGACACTAGTTGTAAAAATTCTATCCCAGTTTTCTGCTTCCCTTCTAATTTTGGTTGCATTAGCTTTATTTGTATAAAAACTATTTAATTTTATGTAATGAAAGTTATCCATTTTGCTTTTCATAATGTTCTTTATCTTTTGTTTGGTCATAAATTCCTCCATTCTCCATAAATCTGACAAATAAATATCCCTTGCTCCCCAAATTTGTTTATAGTATCAGCCTTTATATCTAGATCGTGTACCCATTTGGACTTTATTCTGGTTTATGGTGTCCGGCATTGGTCTGTGTTCGGTTTCCACCACACTGTTTTCTAGTTTTTCCCTGCTGGTGCTTTCAACCCCAAATGACCTTATATTTATTTTGGTCTTTTAAAATTTATATTTATACTTATGTATATTTACATACTTATACTTATACTTATATATGTATGATATATGCGTTTTCTCCTCAAACAGAATATAAGCTTCTTGAGGATAAAGACTTTTATTTTCATCTCTATGTGAGTAGGCCCTTAGTAAATAAATGCTTGATAGTTGAATAGTTGAAAGGAACTGTAGAACATAGAATTGGGTGGGGGCCTTTGATTGAATCCAAACTTCACAGAACAAATTCCCTTAATGAAAGGCCTCAAGGTGGAAGGTTCTCCACCCCTCATAGGACATCCACTGTCTACTGGGAGGGACCTTAGATCACAAAAGTAAAAATTCAATATTTATCAAGTACCTCCAAGAAGTATGTAGAGTACAGGCCAGGAATAGTGTCTTTGACATAGAGGCCAAGCCCAGCTAAGCTCAGAACTGTTCATCACTGTCATGACCATCTGATGAATTTTCCTGACATGGCATCTCTCAAACATCATCTGCTATCTTAAAGAGGGGTTTTAGCTCATGCTGGCAGAGGGCATGTACCCAGCCAAGGAAAGACAGATCCTGGAAGTATTTAGGAGGCACTCAGAGCTAGCCGGACGAGGCCTTTGAGGTCATTTAGTTGGAAGGTCAGAGCTGAAAGGGCCCTCAGAGGGCAGCTAGTCCAACATATAATTGAACAGGATTCTCATCGCCAAAAAGTGGTCTTGTAGACTCTCATGGCAGACCTCCAGTGATGGGGAACCCCCTGGAAACTTAGAATTGGGAGGGGGAATTGATTCTTCCAAGGCCATGTAAATAGTGAGTGGCAGATGCAGCCAAATCATGCAGTGAATAGAGTGCTGGGCCTGGAGTCAGGAAGACTCATCTTCCAGAGTACAAATCTGGCCTCAAACACTTAACACCTGTGTTACCTTGGGCAAGTCACTTAACCCTGATGGCCTCAGTTTCCTTGTCTGTAAAATGAGATGGAGAAGGAAATGGCAAACCAACCCCAAATGGAGTCACAAAGAGGAGGACAAGACTGAAATGAAACAACAGTGGCAAAAAAAGCAGATTAGGAGATGGAGGACTGGGGGTAGATTGGGCAATGGAGGGCTGGACTCAGGAAGACCTGAGTTGGAATCCTTCCCCAGATACTTTCTAGCTTTGTGATCCATGGCAAGTCACTTAATCTCAGTTAAGTCTCTCAACCTCAGTTTCCTCATTAGTTAAATTGGAATAATTAAATTGAAATTATTTTAATTTAAATTGGGCACCTCCCTGCCAGGGCTTTTCTGAGGATTGGATGAGATATGTGTAACGTGTGTAAAATGCTTTGCCAATCTTAAAGTCATACATGAATGTTAGTTATAATTATTAAGTTGGGAAGGTAAGCCAGATAGATGCCCCTTTTCCTGGCCCCCTGGGCCCCTAAATTCTGCCCTTTGTTGCCCTTAGGCCCAGACCTCGACCCATCCTGCTCCTGATCTGGATATACCTGTGCTGTGGTCTGCAGGGGATGACTCAGGTAAAGGGAACATGCCTGAGTTTTCCCAGAAGCCTCAGCCCCTCCCTGGTTATAGCTTCCTTCTTCTGGCCTGGTCCTTACCCCTTCCAGGAAGTGCTGGCCACCCCCTAAGCCCTTGAGGGGAAGTGACAACAGAAGATGTCCTATCCTGGGTGTTCGAGGTCCCAGAGGCACTTCTCCTGACCTGACGCCATGAGGGCCCTTCCTATGGTTCTCTCTTGCTCACTGGGATGGATGGAGCTCCTTGGTGGTGACCTTGTGGAGCTCTTTGAGGGAGGGGAAAGTAGCAGCCTCATATCTCATGGAGTAGGGTGTGTGTTACTGAGGGAACCCCATCCACAGAGCCAAGTCTGATCCAGGCCCCAAAGCTGGGGGTAGGAGGACTTTGTGCAGAAGGTCAGCAGCATTTTGGGGGAGGAGCTCACTCCTTATGTGTGTGTGCCTTGTTAATGTAGGCTGATTCCAGCCAGAGGTTACAAGCTGGCCTAACTCTGTGTTTATGGGCTCTTTCCAGTACTTAGAAACTCAGCCCCCGCATCTTTAGCCTCTACCCTCCATGGAATTTGGCCCAGGCAATGGCCCAGGGGAAGCAAGTTGGAGGTGGTCAGGGGCCCTTGCCAGAATCAGCACTTTTAGTGTTCTGAGGAGTGGGGGGGGGGGGGAGAGGGATGTCAACTCTCTTCTTTGCATTCCTCCCCCTCGCAGCCACTGTCACAATTTTACCAGGCCTTGAGGTGCCCTCCCTCACCTCACTTACCAATACCCAATCATCTGGACCCTACTTCATCACATCCCACTAGCCTCTACGGCCCCTCCCTTGCTTATGTCCCCTTCTTATCCCTCCCCTTTGGAAATTACATCCCCTCCTTTCCTCCTTAGGGTTGAACCAGCATCCCTGGGGGCTGGGGCTGAAGCTGGCCGAACAGGCTAGATGGCACCCAACAGCCAGGAGTTCTGGAAGTTGCCTGCATTCACTGCCTGTCTCCCCATGGGACAAAGGAAGCAGTTGGGGCTGGGCCGTGTTGACAGAGGGAGGGATTTCTCTAGGGGGATAGGGCCCCTGGGGGCTTTTCTACACTCCATAAAGGGGCCCAGAGGAAACTCCTGGGGGTGCCTGTAGGCTGGGAGCCAGGACTTCTGGGCTCATCTAACAGTCATCTTCCTCCAAGTAGGGAAGGTCTGGGGCCAGCGAGTGGACGTCCTGGGGGGCCTGGAGCGGCTGTTCCAGCACTTGTGGGCAGGGGGCTTCGGTGCGCAGCCGGAGATGTATGCGGTGAGACCCTCTGGATGATGGGAAAGGGAGAGTCAAGGAGCAGTATGCTTCCCATGGGAGGCCTGGGAGAGGATAGGAGCTTAGAGGATTTGGGGGAGCATGGGGAGTCGAGTCTCCCCAAGTAGCTCTGTATCTCCTCCAATGGGGAAGAGGGACCTGAGGCATTGGCCCTCCCCTCCCACTCCAGTATCCCCCAGGGTTTAGGATGAGAAGGTGTAGACTGATGGGAAGGGGGAGTGAGGGCAGGCCTGGGCACTGAGCACCCCCACGCCCCATCCCAGGCACACAGCCCTTTAATCCTGTCGGAATGTGGGGCTAGGCTGGGAGTGGTATATGCAGGAAGTGGGGGGAGGGTATTATAAGTCAGGCACTGTGGCTTCTTTCGTGACAGCCTTTGACCCCACCCCCCCCTCCAATCTGCCTGCAGGATTTCCCGGGAACATGCCTGTGGGGGAGAATCTCACCAGTACCGCTTATGCAGGCTCCCTGTGAGTCCCCAAAGGCCAGTGTCCCCTCTGTCCCAAAGCCTTCAGATACCTCCAATTCCAAGATGACACCTTACGCCCTGTTCCAGCTAATCATCATCCCCCCAACTACTGTTCCCCAGGAAGTCAGCTAGCATTGGGGTTAGAAAATCCAGGGTTCGGTTCCAGCTCTGTTTCTGGGCTGCTTTGTGACTCTGGGCAGGCGAGACACCTCATTTTCTGCCCTTAATTCTCCTATAAAATGAGAGGTTATTTGATGATTCCTCTGCGCTCTGACCTGTTTTTTTTTTAAAGGATCTCCTAGTCTGTGATTCTAAATCTTATTCCCTCCCTTTACCTTCTGCAGCCCTTTATGCCCCAGCCCACCCCCAAAACTTAAGGGACACCAGGCACTCTATCTCCTCTCTGTAGCCAAGATTCTATCCTAATGTTCCTCCTACCCAATTATAGCTCCAAGTGTGTTTTTCAAACATCTTACATCCTTTGTCCTAGCACACCATTTTCTGGAACCATCCCCTTCATCATTTTTTCCTATTTAAAAAAAAATTTATATTTCGTGTTACATTCATTTTCCCCTTCCTACTTAATAGTATTTTAATTTTTCCAATTACATGTAAAGATAGTTTTCAGCACTCACTTTTACAAGATTTTGAGTTCCAAGTTTTTTCTCCCTCTCTTCTGCCTTCCCCAAGAGAGCAAGCAATCTGACATTGGCTTTTAATATTCACTTTTTAAAATTTTGAGTTCCCAATTCTTGCCTTCTCATCAGCCTCTCCCTCTTATTGAGAAGGCAAGCAATATATCAATTATACACATGAAGTCATGCAAAACCTACCCTTCTATCTTTCTTATACAATAAAATATAATAGTATTTTATCACATTCACATCCCTTACCCTGCTCAGCTCTTCCCCAATGGATGGGCATCCTGCCAATTTCCACTTCTTTGAAGGACACTATTTTCTCAAGATTTCTTTCAGTGTTGCCTGCAATCCCTCTTTTTCCTCCTTCCCTTGACAGATACTTCCTTGAGCCCCTCAGAAGCTATTGGTAAAATTCCTGCCCACTAGACATCCCTGATCCCCTCAACTTCCCTTTCCCCAGTTCCTCTCTGAAACACCCTCTTCCCCTAATCCCACAGTGCCAACCCTTCCCCCTTCTCCCCAGCAACCTTGGATCTTCCAGGCCAAGGGCACTGCCCTTTCTTTCCTGTGACAGAGCCTTCCCTCCCTGCTTTGCTTGGCAGGAATGCCCCTCTGGTGCCGTGCCCTTCAGGGACCAGCAGTGTGCCCTCTACAACAGCAGGCCTGTTCTGAGTGACCAGGCCTTCTACCAGTGGATACCCTTCTATGGAGGTGAGTGGCTGTGCCTAAGGCTAAGACGCTCTAATACCTCCTCACCCCTGAGGCTTACTGCTCAGGCAGCTTAGGGATACCTAGGTATGGAAGTGGATAACTGAATAATCAGCCAGAACTTTGGACTGGAGACAGAAGGAGAAACTGGACCCTGCCCTTGGGGAGTCCCTGCTCCAGAGGTTAGGCAGGTTTGAAGTCCAGACTTCTATCTGAGGGAACTTGGGGATATGCCCCCCATAAAAATTGGAAAGGGAATTTGTGAAGTTGATTCCTGCCTGGCTTAAGGGGGTGACTTCAGCCTTATTGGAAAGGGTACATGGAACTAATTAGAGAGGCGCCTCCTCCCTACCTTTCATCCTCTTCTCCGCCAGCTCCTAACCTGTGCGACCTGAACTGCTTGGCGGAGGGCCACACTTTCTACTATACCTTTGGACGAGTGCTGGATGGGACACCCTGCAGCCCGGACTCTGAGGGCCTTTGTATCAATGGCCGATGCCTTGTGAGATCCTCTTCCTCCAGCTCAACCTGGCCTCTGCCACAAATGTCGAGGGAGTCCTTTGGCCTTCAGTAGTATCCCCTGCAGTTGGGGAGTGGAGGGGGGCTGGAAAGCTTCAGACAGTCCAAGCTGTGTCCTGGGGTGGGCACAAGAATATCCTGAAGCCCTGTGGAGGCACCAAGGGCAGTGGTACTCCTAAGTCAGGTTTCCCTCACTACCTTTGTCTCCTAGACTGCAGGCTGTGATGGGGTCCTGGGCTCCGGGACCCATGAAGACAACTGTGGGCAATGTGGTGGCACGAATAGCTCTTGTCTCTTCGTCCATCGCATCTTCAGTGAGGCTGCCCCACCCTCAGGTGATTGCCCTCTGCAGGGCTGAGTCCTTCCTTTCTGGGCTCCCCCATGACCCCTCTTCTTTCCCTTACCTGGTGCTTCTTGTCCTAGGCTTTACATGACCCAGAGTTCCCAGACCACCTGTCCCATCTGTCCCTTCTAGCTTCTAGAACATAGAATGTCAGAGCTTCGAAAAGACCTTTAGGCACAGTGTCTGAGCCAGAAGGATCAGATTTATGATTAGAAGGGACTTTATCTAACCTAATCCCTTTATTTCCTCAAGTGAAGCCCACAGAGGTGGCCTTAGAATATAGTGTCAGAACTAGGAGAGACCTTCAGACAGAATAGAAAAGTTCAGAGCGGAGGAGTTAGAAGGGACTTTGGAACATAGAATGCCAGAGTAGGGATATAGGGGGCCATATCGGAACTGGGAGGGACCACCAAATTCAACTCCTCCATTTCATAGAAAGCCCAGCTGGGGGAAAGTAAGCTCAGATAGTGACCTGGCGACAGTCATGGCTTGATGTCCAGGGTAAAGTATTTTTCTCTGCTCTTTACCCAGATGCATGCTGCCCAAAGCACACACAGGTTTGTGTGACCCATGCACTCACTCATACTGTGTATAGACTCACATGGCTGGGACACTGAGTACAAGTGTGCTAATGGCTCTTGAGAGAGGGCAGTAAGGTCACAGCTTTGAAGCTCATTTGCCTTCCTTCCCTGCACATGTCATTTCCTACTAGGTCAATCATATGGCTACTGGAATGTGACCCTAATTCCCATTGGTGCACGGCACATCAGAGTCACTGATCGGAGCCGAAATTATCTGGGTGAGAGCCAGGAGTGCCTCCTACTCCTGGAACCTGGGGCTTCCTGACCTTGCTGGGGTGGAGGGTAAAGAGAAAGTCTGGAGGTATTACCTCCTTGGCTAGAATGGGCTATCTGTAATGGATAGGGACTCCCAGGTAGCAGACCCAGCCTCTCTGGCTAAACTAACTCCACTCCCTCCCTCTGGTCTGAACAACCTCCTAGCATCCTACTGGATGTGGGAAACTGAAGCATGGGGACCTGAACCCGATAAAAAGCTCCGAGTTGGCTTCTAGTGAACTCCTTGAACTCTTTTTTTTCCTTCCCTACCACTTAGCACTAATGGGCAGTGATGGGCGCTATGTCTTCAATGGAGACTGGGCCATTGACTGGCCAGGGACCTTCCAGGTGGCTGGGACCCAGGTCCACTATAGCCGTACCAATGACCGTGATGAGAGTCTGTGGGTACCTGGGCCCACAGGTGAAGACCTCCACTTGCAGGTGATTGCAAATCCAGGGTAAGGGGCAGAGACCAATCCTGGGAAGTTATTTGTGGGCTACTGTAGACTCAGGTGTGGGAGGGATATTATCATAGGCTCTAATGAAAGATACCGTTATTGTGGCTCAGCTGAAATATTGTAGAGGCTATAAGTAATGATAGAAATAATTTTAAGTTTGGAACCAGGAGACTTGTGTTTAATTCCTGCCTCATCCACTTACTAGCTGTGTGGTCTTTGGAAAATTACTTAAGCCCTCTGTGTTTCAGTTCCTTCACCTGTAAGGTGGGAGTAATAACACTTTCCCTCCCCTCCTTCCAGGATTGTTGCATTTTCTGTGAGATAAATAAATGTTGTCCTGGACTTAAAACCATGTATTACCTTGAATGCTTGTGTGGGAGCAGGCATATATAATATAAAACTAAACTTTGTTAAGCACCTGTTATATGCTAGTCACTGTTTTGAGCTGAAGCTACCAAAAAGAAAAAAAAAAAAGACAGAAGACAAGCCATTTTTCTCAAGGAGCATACAGAATATTGGTAGAAGCCACATATCAAATATATTCAATGACAGCACCATGTTACTAGGGGCATAATGGGCAAAAGAGAATATGACCATTTAGGGAGATGCTCCATAAGATTGTTTGGGAGCCTAGAGCATGGAGAACATTGGACCACAGGTTAACTCTGTGCTTCGGTTTCCTCATCTATAAAACGGGGCTGAGGGGTAGCTAGGTGTCATGTTGAGTAGAGCACTGGCCCCAGAGTCAGAAGGACCTGAGTTCAAGTCCAGTCTCAGACACTTAACATTTACTAGCTGTGTGACCTTGGGTAAGTCACCTAACCCTGATTGCCTCACCTCTCCTCCCCCAAAAATAAATTAAATGGGGATATTTCCACTTTCCTTTTCAAATCTTAAAGCTTTATTGAAATTTGCTATTTTTGGGGTCTCACAGCCAGAACCACCCTGAAAGGAAGGCAGGGAAGGGGATCTTATATCCAGTTAACTGATAAGGAGACTGAAGCTTAAAAAATTCTCTAGATTTGCTCAGCCAGCAAGTGTGGAAGTCTGGATCCAAGCCCAGGCCTTGTATCTGCTTCTCAGAATTAGAATGGAATTTACAAAGCATCTAGACCCACCCCTTCATTGGACAAATGGGGGAAACGGAAGCCCAAGATCACAAAGTGAATGAGTGGAAGGGTCAGGACTTGAACCCAGGATTCTGCACTGGCTCCTAGGCCAGGGGCTCTCTCCATGGTGCTGACTTTGAATCAACTAGAACAAGGGATCCTTAGGAGCCAAGTTTATCTTTGGGAGTTGGGACCTTCTCTTTTTCTTTGCATCGTGATTGTTGGTTGATTGATTGTACAGCTTTTGATTGCAGAGTGAGTGTCTGCCTTATAGGATGATTTGGGGGAATAGTGAAGATTTGGGGAGCCCAGAAACTGCCCGCAGGGTGGAGAGGCTGGTGCTTGGGACAAGGTATAGATGGGAATCTGAGCCTCTCTGCTCCCCTAGGTTCTCTTCCAAGAGCCCAACCCTGGCATTGAGTTTGAGTTCTGGCTGCCAAGGGATGCCTATTATGCCCTGCAGAGCCACAGGAGTCCTCTAAGACAGCCACAGACTCGGGAGGTGGAGGTAGGGCCCCAGGAGGCTGCCCCGGCCTGGACTCAGCCAGTCCCCTTCTCTCCAGGATTCGCCCCACCTCAGGAGCAGCCCATTGAAACAGGTGCATCTCTCTTTCCCCTAACTAAGAACAGGGAAGCTCCTATTTCTTTAGTCCCCTTCCCCACAAGGTGGGATAAGGATCCATTTGTTCTGCCTGCCCCCAACTGCTTCACTGCCATCTATAGAGACCTGCAAGCCATGTCCAGGTGCCAAGGGACGGAGCCAGCGTCTGCTTCATTACTGCAGGAGTGACTTTGGTAAGATCTCCCTTCCCTCCAAGAGCTCTCTTGGTCCCAGCCTTTCTACTCCCACTCCAACTACCATCTCCTCTCACCTTTAGGTTTGGGCCCCCTGGATTCCATAGGCTTTATAGCTGAAAGGACCTCAGACATCAGCTAGTTCCACCCCCTTTATTATCTAGAGGAAGGAAATAAGGTTAATTTGTCCTAGGTCACACAAGTAACAGAGCTGAGGTTTGAACCCAAATACTCCAATCCAAAATTTAGTGCTCTCTCTTTGCACCAAACTGTCTCCTCTTCCACCTCTTAGCTACCCACAGGTTAACCTTAGACTAGCAGTCAGAACTGAGTTCTAATTCTAGTTACACAACTGGACACATCACACACAGTCCTCCAGATGTGAATTTCCCCTGAAGAGCTTGGACCAGGACATGTATCAGGTCCTCAAAATATTGTAAATGAGTGGAAGGAGCCCTGCCCTGGGTTCTTTCTATTCTTGTCTCTGCCACTGAGCTGCTGGGTTAGCCTGAGCCATCTCTGAGTCTGTCCACAAATAATGGGGCTAGGTAAACTACTTTCCAAATTCCTGAGTCTGCAATTGCTGATACCCACAGTATTCCGGGCCCGGGTCCTGGCACGGCTCCGTGTGGGTGAGGAGACCAGGTATGACATTCAGGTGCAACACTCTTACAAGAATTGGACCCCGCTAGAGCGAAGAGAGTTCCTCTGGGCCCCAGGAGCCTGCCCCTGCCCCCTGCTGGTCCCTCGAGCAGAGTACCTGGTGGCCGCCCAGAGACACATCAACTACGAGGGTACCTTGGATCGGCTGCTGCTGCCCCATGCTGGCTATGCCCGGCCCTGGACTCCCAGAGAAGACACCCGCATCCAGGAGGTGGCCAAGCAGTGTCCCCAGACCCCACCAGCGGGTTGAGGTTACCTGCCTAACCTCTGGAGAGGCCATGCCTAGCCCAGTGGACTGCCCCCACGAGAGGACTAGACTGAGTCCATCGAAAGTCCCTGGAAAGGGCAGATCCATTCTACAATAATGTTGTCCAGGATGGTAGCACTCCAGGGGGATTCTTCTAAGTCATGGGCATAGGGGAACCAGACTGGTTTCCCCATTGTTCCCTGGTGCCTGTGGTTGCCCCATCTTTAGAAGGAAGCAGGAACTCTGAGAACCAAGACTGGCCTCTGCTTTGCCCGATGGCTTATACACACACGCACACACTGGATCTCTCTCCTATGGGCACATACACTTATGGTACAATACAGTGACACAATTTGGATATAGCGTATGATGCAGGTCAAATCATAGCCACAAGGTATCCAAATGCAAGCAACACTCAAATTTCAATCATTTGTTCAAGAAACACTTTTTCAGCACCTACTGTGCACAAGGGCCTCTTGCTATGGCCAGGGATGGATACACAGACTCTGCTTCCTAGGAAGCTACAATCTAATAGGGGTAAAGATATTTATACCATTTTGATGGAGAATGAGATCATAATAAAGGAGAGAGTAAACCAGGCAAAGTGCCAGGAGAGATTTGAAGGAGAGGTTATCCTGACCTGGGAAGGATTTTGGGAGGAGACAGTATCTGGGCTGAGCCTTCAATATTTTAACAGAGAGGAGGAAAAGAAGCCCCTCTAGGAATGGAGGATGGAGTAAACTGAGGCAGAGCTGGGAGAGGGCAAGATGACAGGGCATGAGAATGGGGTGCCATCCAGATAGGCTAGAACAGTGTGAAAAATGGGTTGGAACTAGATTTGTGGAAGACCATGAATGGGGTCCCTTTTGAGCAGTGACATCACTCAACACTGGAGTCAAGGAAGACTGCCTTGGTAGGGTGAGATGAGAGGTTGAGCCAGGATAATTTGAAAGGGAGTAAAGGGGTGGAGAGAGGATAGAATAGCTTTAGGAGACAGACTCAAATTAGATCTAACAATTAGTGAAGGATATAGAGAAACATATGCCTTGGTGATACAAATGTTAATGGGGTGTATAGTACATAAATTGTTTTTTAGACATTCTTTTGAGTCCTCACTTATTTCTCCAGCCATCGAGAAGGCAAGTGATGATCCATGTGAAGTCAGAGAACACATAAGTCTTAAGACCTATTGAAATTCTGCCAATCCTTTAAAACCCAACTTGACTGCCAACTTCCCTGGGAAACCTTCCTCGATTCCCCTCCCTCCTCCTCAGAATTGTCTCATACCTGAGACACTTTAGAAGGGGTGGCTCACCCTTGGGATGGTACACCATCATTGTTGGCACATATCATCCTTGGCTCAGCGCAACAATGGTGGGGACCTTGTCCTATGTATGTAAACTACCTCCCTCAACACCAATGTTTGGGAAAGGGAACAAATAGCACGATCACTCAGTTTGGGCTGGGGTTCTGCCTAGTCCCTGTGGGAAGAAGTTGGAGCAGATGAGAGGACTGGACAATATGGGTTCAGATTCTACCTTTGACACTGACCATGTGATACCACGTAGCCTCCGAGCTTCAGGCAACTCCCTGACATGTTATCTATTAAATTAAAATCATATATGAGTAGCATATCTGCATTGATGGAGGAAGTTCCCTCTAGCACATTTCTCTAACAATTAAAAGCATCCCTTAGCTGCTCGGTGGCACTGGAGTCAGGAGGAATTGAGTTCAAATCTGGCCTCACATAAGCTGTGTGACCTTGAGCAAGTCACTTAACCCCAACTGCCTCAAAATAAAAAAGTATCTCAAAGTGGAATGGCTTCCTGCCACTGGACTTACACAAAGGTTGGGAAATTCTTGGTTGTAGATGGGATTCTTGGGTGTGGCTTGGAATGAAATGAACGAATGCCAACACAGCAGCATTTACATAGCATCCAGCATGTGCCAGGAAATGTGCTGAGTGCTCATTTGATCCTCACACCAATCCTGAGAGGTACATGTTATCGTCATTTTACAGTTGAGGAAACCGGCTGAGATTTGTGACTTTACCAGTGTCACATAGCTAATAAATGTCTGAAGCCAAATTTGAACTTCAGCTATCTACTGCATCCTCTAGCGGTTAGGAGGGTCTTACACACTGAATCAGATTTCTCAACCCTTGGTGGGTAGTCTAAGTCTTGGGAAGGCCTAGGTCTTCCCAAATCAGGCTATAGCCTGATTTGATTTTTCCCCAATACTAGTCCTGCTTCTCTCTAGTCTGTCCCTTTCCTCCCACACCCTCTTCTCCACCGTGCCACATTCTCGTGCTCTGTCTCTGGAGAGGAGCCCACTCTGCTGCTGGATATGGAGACATTGGGAAGCCCTTGTTGACAGGGGAAAGAATGATCTGGCACAGATTTCCTTGCATGGGGGAGGCTTAGATAACTTTGGAGAGTAAGGGTGGAGGATTCCCTCCACCCACATTGTATTAACCACTTAAGAAAAATTCTAATGTAGGGGATTATTAATGTTTGGATTAAGCAAGCTTCCCTCCCTTAGCATGGAACAAATTGTCATGCTCTTTCCATAGATGGTCTCTGGGGAGTGGATGAGGTGGGGCCCCAGGCCAGGGCCAGGATGTGCCTCACTAGGCAGGCAGCTGAAGCCACCCCCTGCTCTGGGACTGATACTAGAGCCTGCACTGGATAAGCAGTACCCCCTTCTGAAAACTAGAGCCTTCAGAAACCAAAGGTAGGATGTGTACCAAGGGATCACAGCATGCACCCTGGGCCCACACCCTGTCTAGGGCCACGGTGCTGTTCCCTCCCCTAAGGGAGTCACTCCTTGGAGGAAAGGCCTTAGCCAGTCTAGAAGCTGGGAGCAGACTCTAGCACCAAGAACATTTCGATAGAGCATGTCTAACTCTTGTCCGCCCCAACTCTCAGTAGCCTCTGAAATGTCCTAGTCTTCTTTCCTCTCCCTCCAATGCCACCTCTTAGCTGTATGACAAAAGTATTTATCCCAACTGCAAAAATGAAGAGTAGGACTTGAGTTCAAATCCTACTTCAGCAACTTACAAGCTGTGTGACTCTGGGCAAATCAGTTTTAAAAAAAAAAAAGGGGAGGTATCTATTATGCTTCTGATCCACCTCAGGGGCAGAAGGCAGGACTGAAAAATACACAGGCAGAAGTTGGATGGGGCCATGGCACCCTCTAGTGGCTAAATATAGCAGAACAGTCCTTTCCCAGCTCAGGCTTCACCTAACAGCCTTGGATGATGATCCCTGCTGGTTGGGTTAGACCAAGAATTTTAAAATACAGCATGTCAGAACTGGGAGGCCCCTTAGAATATGAAACCCCAAGGTGCTACAAGCACCATGGACTAGCTTACTCACATCCCCGACCCCAAAGACAGCTGAAATCCTTTTAGCCATGAACACTCCCCTTTCCCCCCATTCCCCTCCTCCCCCACAACAACAAATATACCAAAAAAACTTAAAAAGCCAAGCAAGTTGTAGGACTTTTTTTTTTTTAAATACATGGGCAGCTGAAATGGCCAGGACACATCAAGAGTCCTGTGGGAGGCCAGTGGGAGTGGAAGGGGGCCAGAGGCAGATGGTTAATAGTATACTTAGAACAGTCTAAGCACCAGGAGGCCCCTTAGCAGGTGCTGGTGGATCCTAAATGGGCAGAGGTCCCCCCATGCCCATCCCAGCTCCCAGTCTGGGGAGACATCTCTAATGCCCTAAAGCCCAAGAGGGTGGGAGTCGGTTGGAGTCATACAGCTGGGAGGGACCAGAATTGGGGGCCACAGTCCCTTGATGCTGAGGGGGCTGGGAGAAGGGTGTCCAGTCATTTGAAGCCTCTGGCTCAGGAATGGTCTCTTCACTTATTCTTCTGGAGGTGAATCGTGCCTGCCTTGGTTGCTGGGGGAGGGGGGACACAGGTGAGACTTTGGGGGAGGGGGTAGGGTGCAGTGGCTAAATAGAGACTAGGGAAAGAGAATGGAGGAAATAGGTACAGAGGGGAAATTGTGATGGGAAGGACAGTCTTGGCAGGGAAGCAGAGGTAGGGATTAGGAGAGGAAGGGAAACACTGCTTTAGGGTAATGGAGACAGAAAGGGGAGAAGAAGTCAAAGCTAAGGGTAGAGGAAGTCAAAGCTCAGGGGAAAGGGGAAGAGGTGGTTCAGAAAAGAGAAGTTGTGCCCCCTCCCCCCCAATCACACACCAAACAGGAAAAAAGGGACCTGCCACCCTCTTCCCAGCACCAAAACTGGAGAAAGGGTCCCAAAACCTGAGGTGCCTGGTGCCCTCAGATTAAATGGTTATCACCCCATCCTTGACACCCAGGGTTCATCCCCAAAAGGTTGGTACATTCTGACTCCCCAACACACACAACAGTGCTTGGGATAGGACAGAGACGTCTCATTCCTTCTCTGACCCAGAGCTGCCACTAAGGGAGCTGAGGTGGAGGGGCCATCCATGTCCACTCCCACCCCATATTACCACCATCACCACTGATTAAATGCTCTCAGAGCAGGAAAGAAGCAGGAAGTAATTTGCCCAAGGACACAAAATGAGTTAGTTGAGACAAGAAAGCAGTCCTCCTGATGCCAGGGTCAGGCTCCTTCCTTCCCGCACCACAAGCTTCTTTCCATGAATTCCCTCCTGGTTCTTCCCCCCCCCCCCAACTCCCAATCCTGGCCATGACACCCTCAGTGTGAGGTGGGCAAGATAAGTTACATACGGAGACTCTGGAGGGAGCTGAGGAGCCACCTGGGAGGTCAGCACCGTCCGGCTGTGAGCCAAGGCCTGGAGGACTGGATCCCGAGAGCATGACAGAAACAGAGACAGGCAGAGACAGAGACAGTAAGGAAAAGCAAGCAGAAGCAAAGGCTGGAGTGTCCCAGCAAGAGGCAAAAGGCAACAGGGGAGAGGGAATGGGAAAGGGGCTCACCTTCCCGCGTCAGATGGGCTGCTGTGTCCAGGGCTCGTCCACTCAGGTCAGTCACCAGGCTGTCCATGGAAGCCTGGTGCCTCAGGAAAATGGGGCGAATCAGACGATGGTACAGGATCTGGGAGCCATTGCATGTCACTGGAAGCATGCACCATAGCAAGAAGGCACACTGGACAAGGCAGGGGCAAGGGTTGGTAAGGCCCACGTGGAATCCTCACTGCCACTCCTCCCTCCCCCAACCTCACATATGGGACTCCCTGTGGTCAGATATCACATCTCCCATCACACAGAGTTGACTTTTACATCTTACTCATCCCATCCCTCCACTCTCAGACTAGAAAAAGACCCCCTTTCACTACCACCACCACCACCCAAAGTCCCCTGGTTAGGCCCACTGCTTACCTTCCCTGCATAGTAGAAGGGGAACCAGAAGAGGAAGATGTCAGAGAAAAACTCAGCCAGGCCAAATATGCTGTATACCACCCAGTAGGTTAGCCAGATGGTATCATCTTCTTTGTTGGAACTTTCAATGGCCTTGATGCTATGGGAAGGAGGAGAAAGCAGGGAATGGGGTGCCATAAGACCCTGGCCTATCACGCAGGCTTGGACTGTGGGACCTCAACTAGGTAGTCCCAGGGGGAAGAAGACTTAAGAGGAAGCCACTGAGAGATGGGGGATGTCAAAAAGGCCTTTGGGTTTCCTTTCCCTAATCTACCATAACCATCCCTTCCTCTAAAAGCCTAGCTCATTCAATACTACTACCTTGCAGGAACCCTCCCTGGATTACCTGGTACCCAGTCAGCCCTAACCACTCCTTAGTTCTGCTGTATGGCACATGTGAGGTGTAAGAAACAAGTCACAGGCAGCATGACGCTGAACCTCACAGAAGCTGTTTTCTAAGTAGGGCTCCCAAAAGAGCCAGCCAGCCAGCCAATCAGGCTGGTCTTCTCTGAATAGTCTAGACTGCTGGCCAGCCTGCTGTCTTCCTCCCAAGATCCTGCACCCCTTGAGAGCAAAGGCCCCTGTCCTTCCTCCTCCCATCTTTTCCCATAGCACCCACTCCAGGGCAGTCTCTAATCTCTAAGTCAGTCTTCTGGCTTACAGGTTCAGGTGTGCAAGGACCCTCTGGGGGAACTCATGGAGTCTCAACTAGCCTAGACCAGACAAACCCAATCCCTTGCTTAGCCAAGGATGTCCCTAGCAAGGTGTCCCACTCACGAGGCATATGCTGGGTAGATGAATCCAATGAGATTGCAGAGCAGGGAAGCCCCATAGCCAAATATGAGATAGAGGGCTAGGAAAGCAACGGAACCTGCAGGGGAGTAAGAGGGGAATGGAGGTTAGTAGGGAAGAATGCCTTAGGGAACAGGCCAGCTATATATTACTCTATCTTCCCTGCCTTCCCATCACACAAGGTAAAGTAGAATAAATACTGGATTTGAAGTCAGAAGACCTGGATTCAGACCCCAATTCTGTGACTCACTCACTTGGACAAGGCACTACCTACCCCCACAACACCTCCCCTGGCCCTCATTGCCTTATATCTAAAATGAGAGAATTGTACATTCTGACATGTGAAGTTCTGTGGGTCCGACTAACTCTACCACTGAGTGTTCTAAGGGTCCTTCCTACCAGCTCTGAGGTATCTTAGAGATCTGCTGAGTAGTGCCTGAACTCCATTAATAGAGGTACAGTGTCCAAACTCACAAACCCTCCATCAATGCTCTCTCATGGTATGTGGGTGATTCTGGGTCTTTGGAAAGTCAGGCCAGTTGAGTACAGTATCTGGCAAGTTGAAGAGGTTCTTCATACATTCCTTATGACAGGCTAAATCTGCCTCAAGGACCCAAAGACACCTAATCAGAAGGTGATTGCCAATGGTTTGGCAGCCTGTGGAGCCAAGAAAAATCACAAAATGGCCCTCTGTAATCCTGTGTGACCACAGCAGAACAAGGAACAAAGGATTCCTAAGAGCCAGTTTTTAGATCATCTATAATATCTATATATTCTAATCTAATATAACTAATCAAATATAACTATTGGTGGCCTCAAGAGAGATCCTTGCTCAATGACCAACAGAATCTCAATATCCACATTCTCATCTATTCACCCAGTAGAGATCTTATATTTATAATTTTTGTACATTGTCTCTCCTGTTAAGACTGTAAGCTCCTTCAAGGCAGGGATTGTTTTAGTTGTCCTTTTTATCTCCAGCACTTAGCACAGTGCCTGGCACATAGTAGGCTCTTGATAAATGCTTGTTGACCTACTGACCAAAAGACACAAAGACATGGTCTCTATCTGGAAAGAAGGTTCATAGCTTCTTCATGAAGAGACAAGTGAAGTAGTTTCACTCTGTACTCAAAGGCAAAAAATAAATTTTTAAATTTTTGGGTGAAAAATAATTTTATAGCCTATATGGTCAACTTGCCTTGGAGTGGTCAGAAGCAAAAAGACCATAAAGAGAACTGCAATTTAAGGGTCATCTGATACCTAAGATGAAGAGGCCAAGAAAATCCATGATGAACTTCACAAGGTTCTCAGATATGTCAAAATGCACATACATAGCTATGTGGTGATTTCAGTGTGGAAACGAAAGAGATCAAAAAACATCAGGAAATATGGTTTAGGATTAAGGGGAAAGATGTGTAGGCTGCTCGGTACCCTTGTCCTCATGTCTCATGAGCCTTTTTTTTTCTTTTTCAAAAATGGTGCCAATGGACCTTAGACATGGCAAGCACCACACTTGCTAAATCTTAGCTAGGAACGGACTGGTTACCAATGGAGGAGTTGATCCATGAGTCAGCTAGCTAGTTGTCTGTGTGCAGTCAGATGATCAAGGCATGAGAACAAGGGCCAAGAGAAAGATCCAAATGAAAAGAAAAGGGACCAAGAAAGATATCGTACTTTATGTAGCCACAACAGCTTTAGCCTGATCTACCAAAATAAGTCATTGGTGGCAGAAATGGAGAACTGACCACAGGGAAAGATATGGTCACTGAGGACAACTCTGGTTGCAAAATACCCTGGAGGAAGACGATAAGCAACAAGTTAGGGGAGAACAGAAAACAGGTTTGAGGAGAGTTTGGTAGGGAACTAGCTAATCATCCTAAAAGGATTTCTATATGAAACCAGAAGAACAAATGGAAAAAAAAAGGGTATAAGTCTCCCAGCATTTCTCAGTGACCTATATTCATCATCAGTGACAGGGGATTTGTTATTATTCACTCATTTTCAGTTGCGTCCATGACGCTGCATGGCCCCATTTGGGGTTTTCTTGGTTTGCCCTTTCCTTCTCCAGTTCATTTTATAGATGAGGAAACTGAGGCAAACAGGGTGAAATGACTTGCCCAGGATCACACTGTTTGAGGACAGATTTGAACTCAGGAAGGCCTAGCACTCTATCCATTACACCATTCTATTTCCTATGCCATGGGTAACAAGACCATATTTGGACTTAGGACACCAGTAGGCTACAAGAAAGAAGAAAAGACGAGTTTGGGTGGTGCAGTTGGACCAGATCAAGTACAAACAGGAGAATTCTATGCTGCAGGTGGCTCACTTTTGAAAGCATCAAAGGATCTATTTTGAAGAAATAGGAAAGAGGTAAATACTAAACGATTAGGGGTATGGGGAAAATCTACAGAGAGTATTTTTACCCACCAAAGGTGAATGAGATGACATCAGTAAGCATTGACTTTCTCACCTGCTTTTCTCCCTCAATTGAATGTGAGCTCATTGAGAGACAGGCCATTTTTTACTTTGCTTTGCTTTCTATTGCCAGGATTTAGCACCATTCCTGGCATACATTTAATAATAAACACTTGATAAACGTTCGTCATATTTAAAAAGATCTGTATGAGAATGATCCATGCATAGCATAGAATGCACAGCAAGGGCGGCCCAGATGAAATTTAACAATTGATTCACAAATACTTTTCAGCAGCTTTGGTCATTGAATTCACCATTTGTGGAGCACTGGGCTCAGTACAGCCTCCACAGCTTCAATAACAGGGTGGGGGCCACCTTTCATGCTTGGGAATTCCTTGATAAATACAACTACCCAGATAACCATCTGACCATCGGGTCTTTCTAGGCAAAGGTTCAGCAGAGTGAGGGAATGATTAGAATAAAGAGGTGGGTCCTATGGATGGTGAGGCTCCCCCATCCCCAGATGCTCCAGTTGGTTGGCAGGTGAAAGATGAAATGCACTCTAGGCCTTCCTCAAGGAGGTCCACAGCTACTGAGTAGGGGATGGTGAAACAATCTATATAGGAAAAACTAAGTAATCAGAGAATGCACCTTGTCTGGATTTTGGTATACAGGTGGATAGATAGACCATCCCTACCTTTCCAATGTATTCTTCTCCACAAACCAGCTATACTGGCCTCACCTGGTGTTCCTTGAACAGGACACTCCATCTCCCATCTCTGTGCCTTTGCATTGGCTGGCTGTTTCCTATGCCTGGCACATTCTCCCTCCCTCCCAACCTTAACTCAACTCCCAAGAGTTTCTGGCTTCCTTCCTCTTTCAGGACACCTTTTCTGGTCCCTCCAGCTGCTAGCGCCATCCCATCTAAGGTGTGTGTTGCTGTTACTCAGATGTTTCAGTCATGTCCAAGTCTTCATGACCCCATCTTGGGTTTTCTTGGAAAAGATACTGAAGTGGTTTGCCTTTTCCTTTTCCAGCTCCTTTTACATATGAGGAAACTGAGGCAAACAAGGTTAAGTGACTTGCCCAGGGTCACACAGCTAGCTGGGATCTGAAGTCAGATCCTGACTCCAGGTCCAGCGCTCTCTCTCTCTCCACTGTGCTGCCTAGCTCTAAGGTTACTTTCAATCTCCTCTCTTATTTATCTTGAAAGTTCTGATTTATAGATTCTCTTCTTAGAATGCCCCCTGAGGGCAAGCACTTTTATTTTTGTATTCTTAGCACAGAGTATCTGGCACAAAGAAATAATAAATGCTTGTTGACTGGTTAGAAAGGGATCACAGAACAAGGAGCTGGGCTCTGGATTGAATAAGGTAGGAAAGCATCCATTTAGGGACCCTGAGAGTGTTTTTAATGATTCTGATAACAGCTAATATTGATGTGGCATTTTAAATATATCATCTCATTCAACATCATTATCAACAGTCCACAAGGTAGATTTTATTGTTATGTCCATTTCACAGATGAGGAAACTGAGGCTTAATCTACTCCTTGCTACCTGCACAGTATAGAGTACTAATATCCCCACTGGAATACAAGAGATCCGGGGTAGGGACTACATTCTGCCTTCCTATCTCCATTGCCCAAAATGTGTTTGTTAAATAATAAAGAGTTAATATTTACAAAGAAATTTACATATAGTCCTCAGATCCATGTAACAGCCCTATGGCAGACATTCTCATTGTCCACTTTTTGCAGAAGAGAGAACTGAAGCCACAGCTACTCAGCTAGTAAGAGTCTGAGAAGATGGGATTAGGAATCAATTCTTTATGCTCAGAAAGAACCTAGTTGAAAGCCAGGCTCAGTTACTTCCTAGTTGTGTGACCCTGGGCAAGTCATCTAACCTCTGCCTCAGTTTCCTCACCTGTAGAATGGAAATAATGATAACATCAACCCCTAGGGCAGAACTGGACTCAGTTTATTACAAAAGAGATCCTAAGGAGGAACTTTCAGAAGACCAGGGAGACAGCAGGGTGTGTGCTCTTGAAGGAGGAATTCCAGAAGATGGAAGATGATGGTATGGATGGTGGGGGTGGGGTGGGGTTCAGGTTTCCCAATTTGGGAGACCTGAGGACAGAGATTCTATAGGGAAAAATTTCCTGACCACCTGCCCCCTCAACCAATTAGATCACAGAGATGATCAAAATGGCCCTGGGAATAGAGCCCTAGGCTTAGAATCGGCAACATAGGAGACCAAATCTAACCTCAATCACTTGTTTGCTAGGCAATCCTGGGCTCCTCAAAAGGAAAATGGGAATCATAGTAGTGTCCAGTACAACGGTATCTAACAGTTGTGAGGATCCAATGAGATCGTGTTGGCAAAGCATTTCTCACAGTACCTGGTGCAGAATAGGCACTTGATAAATGCTACTTTCCTTCTCCATCAACTACAGCAACAGTTCCTCTCAAACTCAGGTTCCCCTGACTCCAGGGCCAGTGAGTGCTCTGTCCAGTGCACCACCTAAACTGTTTATCAGAGAGGCTGGGCTAGGAGAAAGAAAATCAACAAGGCTTTTATAAAACCTTTCCATTGCCAGGTAGAAAAGATCCAATCAGCTCACCCCTTCCTCTTACTTCCCTTCTTCCCCACAGGGTGGCCTTCTGGATCCCAGATGGGGAATTGGAAGGAAAAAAGCCCCTAGGATTCCACCTCCACCCCCTACAGATTAAGATTCTCTTAGCCCCAATACCAGAGCTAGCTCAGGGCAGAGGGAGGGGAGAAGGTGACTAAGCCCCCAAGTCTTTAGCCAATCACCCTTCTCCAAGCAGATTTGGCTTTCAGAATGTAAATCCCAAATCCCACCTAATTCCCATTCACCTTGGTAAAGCAAACCCAGGGTCCAGGGTGAAGAGGGAAGGTCATCAGAGGCTAAAAGAGCCTCAGCCCTGCTGGGCCAGTCACAAAGAGACTCACAGCCCCTCTGGTGAAGGACCTTTGGTCTGCCACACAGGAAGTCAGAAGGGCAGATTTGAGTCCCTTTGCCCAGTGATATGAAGTCAGAACATAAAGGCCATGGCTATGTTAAGTTGCCTGACACCCCATACTGATGACTGTTTCAAGGTTATAAGGGCTATCAGAGAATGTTAAAATTGGGAGAACCCTTAGAACACAAAGTCAGAGGTGAGGGTGTCCTTAGAACAATCAGTTATTAAGAATGATTAAGGCGAAAGCTTCCTATAGAAGGTGGGGTTTTTGTTTGGACTTAAAGGAAGACAGGGAAGACAGTGGGAAAGCATTCTACACAGGGGGACAGCTCCGGGGAAAATGCCCGGAGAGAGAGATGGAGGGTCTTGTTCTGGGAAGGAGGCCAATGTCAGTGGATCAAAGTACATGAATGGGAGATATACATGGAAAGCTAAGAGAAGGCTGGGTTAAGAAAGCTTTAAAATGCCAACCAATACCAATCTGTGTTTGCTCTTGGGAATAATATGGAAGACACTGGAATTAGTGAGTGTGAGGGGAGGAGAGGAGGAGGGTATGACATGAAGTGGATCTTTGCTTTAGAAAGAGAAGGAATTGCAGTGGGGAGAGACTTGAGGCAGACACCACTCTCTCCTGGTTCTCTTCTCCCCTATCCAACCACTTCTGTTGATTTTGCTAGATCCTTTTCCAGATCATCCCTCAGCTTGTCTTGGGCCCTCAGCTCCTCTCCCTCTACATTACTTGATCTCATCAGCTACCATGGATTTAATGACTATCTCTATTCTGATGACTCTTAAATCTGCTTCCGGCCCCAATGTCTCTGCTTGCTGATCTCCAATCTTACATCTCCAGCTGCCTTTCAGACAACTGGATATCCAATGGACTTCTTCAACTCAGTATGGTGGAAGGTCAGAGGAGAGAAGGGGGCAAACTTGAGAGATGCTGCAAACGTGAAATCAACCATCCTTGGCAACAGATTAGATATTGGAGAGGGGTATGAGAGACACTGAAGAATTGAGGAGCATAAGGTAATAAGGAACAGTTTAGGGGGAAAGATGATGAATTCCATTTCAGACATATTGAGGGACATCCATGGTGAGAGGGATGGATGATCAGGAAGGGAATCTAGCAAAACAGACAGAAGTGGCCAGGTAGGTGGGAGAACCTAGAGAGAAGATTACACAAAGGAGAAGAAAATAACAATGTACAAAGTTGCAAGGAGGTTAAGGGCAACAAGGACTGAGGAATGACCATTGGTCACTTTGGAGAGAGCACTTTGAGTGGAACAAGGTTGGAAGCCAGATTGAGAGGGAGAGGAGAAAAAATGCAAGTTATTGTGGAAGCTGGCAGAAAAGATGTAGGGCAGTGGTTAGCAGGGATGAAAGGAGTTTTTTCAGAACAAGAGATATGTGAGCTTGTTTGTAGGAAGTAGGAAATAAGCCAGTTAGACAGGGAGAAATTGAACCTGGAAGTGGTGATGTGGAGCAAAGACTATCCCAACTACTCGGCCTTGGTTAGAGAGTCAAGGAGAAAGGTGCAGTCAATATTAGAAAGGGTGGCCAGGAGGGCTGTGTCATCTGGGGGGAGCCAGGTCTCAGTAAGAGCTGGCAGAGGAAGGAGTGGGAAAGAAAAGGATTTAAGATGAAAGGAAGTCTGTGGTCTATGGAACAGGCATTCCTGAGGGCACAGGGGAGGGACTGGAGAGAATTAGATTGAAGCTGAGCGGGGAGGGTAGATGGGATAGGAAATGAAGCGCTGAGGTATGGGGTGGGGAATGAGGTTTAGATAATTATCTACAGGAGTTCAGAGTCACTGGGATGAAGGATAGACCAGGTATGAGAAAATTCAGCATTGAGTGGAGGGTTCCACTCCTCCACCCTCAAAGGATAAAGCCAGGAGACTGGAGACCTAAAACTGAAGGGAGGGCTGTTTTTTGTACTACACTTTCTCCACAGTCCAGTTGGGAGACTGGGTTAGCTGCAGGAGGGAGGGGTTGCCTTGTTCTGGAACAGACATAAAATGTCCAAGTGGGAGAGCCTTTAGAATATGAAATGTCGGAGCTGGGTGGAGAAGAGAGAATACTTTTCCCCAAGGAATGTTTCATCCTTTTTGTCTGTACCTCTAAAGTACTGCACACAGTCTAGCATGGTAGGTAGTCAGATCAACAATGTACTTAATAAATGCTGGCTGTCATCTCCTTTGCTGGATCCTCACCCAGGTCAAAATACCTAACTGTGGGTGTCCCCCAAGGCTCTATCCTGGGCCCTCTTCTTTTCTCCTTTTTGCATTACTATAATGAGAGTTAAAGATCTTGCACACCCTAGAACAGGCCTCTCAGGTGGAGCCCATTACGGGAAGCTAGATTAGGGGTGGCTTTTTTTGAAAGAAGACCAACACCTTTTGTTAATTTCTAATGAGGCACTGGCTCACAAGGTACTGAAAAGTGTATATATATTTTGAGGTGAGGTTTCTTACTTTTTGGAAAGTTTGTGTACCAGATGAGACTCTGGGTAGCCATCAAGGAGCACCCCTCTTCCCCAGCCCCATTCCCACTTTCAAAACCCAGATGTTGGTGTTTATGTATGTATATAATGGTCAGACATTGGATCTGTCTGTTGAATTGTGATATATGTATTGCTTATGGTCAGACCGTTAGAAGCCTAGGCATTCTCCCTGGTTGTCCCCCAGGTCTGGAATGCTTTCCCTCCTCCTCACCACCTCCTGACTTCCTTCAAGTCTCAGCTAAAAGGTCACTTTCTACAAGAAGCCTTCCTGATCTTTCTTAACTCTAGGACTTTCCTTCTGAGATAGCTGCCACTTTATCTCATTGCTGCATTGCTGTTTGGCCTATGAGCTCCTTGAGGGTAGGGGCTGTTTTTGTCTCTTTGTATCACCAGTGTTTAGCCCAGTGCCTGGCACATAGGAAGTGTTTAATGTATGTTTAAGGATTGACTGAGATAACATCAGAACCAGGAAGGATCTTAGAACAGAAAACAGATGAGAGTTATTGATAATAGCTCGCATTTACATAATACTTTAAGGCTTGCAAATATCATCTCTTTGGATCCTCACAATCTTGGGAAGGAGGTGTTACTGTTACCCCCTTTTGCAGATGAGGAAATTGAGGCAGAGACAGGTTAAATGACTTACCTAGGGCCGTACAGTTAAAAAAATAGTCTGCAGGTGGATTTGAATTTAGGTCTTTCTGAGTCCAGGTCCAGTACTCTATCTACCGTACCACCTGGCTAGATATTACTATTAGCAATGACAAGGTCATCAGAGGGTCATGGGATGGTAAGGCATAGATGGGTTGGCATCTGCATGGTTATAGGGAACAAGGAAATAACAAGAACTCTGGTTCACGTGAGGCTTCGGTTTTGAATCCTGTCTCAGATGCTGGGCCAGTTCCTTTGCCTCTAAGGTCCCTTCCAACTCTTAAATCCATGATCCATTTGAAAATTTGAGTACTGAGACTAGGCGGTCCATGGCCACACACTGATGCTAGGCAATACAGTGAATAGATTGACTGGTTATTGTCCTCTGTTCTTGAAAAGGACCAAAATGACATCACTATGCTAGAGTCAAGTTACAGTGGTCCCACTGTGACTGATCAGACCAATACAAGACAGTAAGTAGAGCACTGGACCTAGAGTCAGGGAGATGGAAGTTCAAATCCAGCCTCAGACTTTTAATCTGCCTCCACTTCCTTATCTGCAACATGGAAATAATCACAGCAGTTACCCTCCTAGAGTTAACATAAAACTCAAAGATCAGAGCCCACAAGGGAACCTCAACCTACAATGTCAGAGATGGACAGTATTATAAAACAAAGCACCTCCCTCATCTGACAAGTGGGGCAAAGAAAACCCAGAGGGAGCAAGTTTACCACTCCAAGCTCTCAGGTCTGCCACAGGAGCTGGTAGCTGGTCAGACCCCTTCCTCCTCACCCCTCCAGATCTCCCTCAGGCCCCTCCCTCCAAGGTGCCAGTCCTTGCCACTAAGACTGATTCTTTCAAATTCAGAACTAAAATTCTAAATTCCAAGAAGAACAGTTTGCCCCAAGTGGGCAGGTCAGGGGCCAGGTGGCTCTCCAGCTGGTGCTGGCCTGGCTAGTTTCTATGGGAAATGAAGGTATAGAAAGGCACAGAGATATATTATCAGTCAGGGAGGTGGCCAGTGATGTTGACTTAGCTAAAACACACCAGAGACAGCCAGTGTCCTTGTGCTCAGAGAGATAGTAAGGCCTTGCTCCGGGGCTTAATAAATATTAATAAACAAAACAGACATTTTGCATTTCTAACCCAGACCAGTCCCTTAAGGGTATAGGAGTTGGGCTTAAGTGAAGCCGGTTCCCTAGAGTCTGAAAGACTCATTGCCCGAAAGGGGATTCTAGAACTCCTAGGACAATGGAATGGAAACAACTGGAGGGGAGGGACTGCTTTTAGTTATGTCTTTGTATCGCCAGCACAGCATGGGTTGCGTTTTTGTTGTTCATGGTCAGTTGTGTGACTCTTCTGTGATTCCATAGATCATACCATTTGTGAGGTTTTCTAGGAACAGATATTGGCATGGTTTAGCCATTTCCTTCTCCAGTGGATTAAGTTAAACAGAAGTTAAGTGACTTGACCAGGGTCACACAGCTAGTAAGTGTCTGAGGCTAGATTTGAACTCAGGTCTTTCTGACCCCCAGCACAGTGCTCTATTCCCTGAGCCACCTAGCTGCCCTCTTAAATGAATGTCAAAGGTGGGTGAGGGACCTTAGAAATTAAAGTAACAGAGCTGGAAGAGTCCTTAGAACAAAGAAAGTCAGGACTGGCAAAAAACTCTTATAATTAAAAACAGTAAGTTAGCAATATTTAGCATTTCAAGACTTCCAAAGTGTTTTATAAATATTATCTTATTTTATTCTCACAACCACCCTGGGAGGTAGATGCTATTAGTACTATCATCCCTATTTTACAAAAGAAGCAACTAAGAGAGACAAAGGTTAAGGGACTTGCCGGAAGTCTCATGGCTAGTGATGTCTGAGGTCACATTTGAACTCAGGACTCAAAGCCTGGTACTCTATCTGCTATGCCACCTAGCTGCCCATCTGGCTGCTACAAGGATTCTTTTAAGTTAGGGTCTGTGAACTTATTTTTATAAAAATATAATTGCTTTCCTCGGCAAACCTATGGTTTTACTATATGTGTTTAAAAACATCATTCTGAGAAAGGATCCGTAAGTTTCACTAGTCTGACAAAAAGATCCCAAAGAAAAAAGAGGAAAAAGTTTATGAACCCCCACCTCCATCTCCTTAGTCCAATTCCTTCATTTTACAAAAGGAAAATAAACCAAGGCCCCAATCACTCAACAAACAATTGACTTAATTAAATCTGATATTTGATCCAAATCCTTTCCAGTATCCAGGCTTAGGTACCTAGTAACTTGACCACAAAGACTCTCAAAAGGTTAGGTCTGAGGGGTCTGCCCTTTTCATAAAACTAGGCTCTTCCTAAAAAGAGATTGGTTCCTTTGCAACTGGAATTTAGGAATTCCATTTGTTCAGTAGCAGAGCACGTACCCCTTGGAAGTTTCTGGGTGGGGAAAAGAAGCACTGGTCTGGTCTGATTATGAAGTACTATGGCAAGAGACTCTAGAAGGTGGGATTTTAAGTAGGCCTTGAGAGGTCGAGGAGGGAGAGCATTCCAGGCACTGAGGACATAGCTGTGAAAATGTCTGGCATCCAGAGATGGAATGTCATGTTCAAGGACCAGCAAAGAGGCCAGTCAGGGTCATTGGATCAAAGAGTAATGTGGAAATGAATAAAGCATAAAGAAAAAGAGAGGGCTCTGGGTTACAAAGAGCTTGGCATATAAAAAATGCCAAAAAGAGGATTTTATATTTTATCTTGGAAGAAACAGGGAGCCACTGGAGTTTATTGAGCAGAAAGATGATATAGTCAGAAAGGTGTCTTAGAAAAAGAACTTGAGTGGGGAGGACTTGTGGCAGGCAGGCCAACCAGTAGGTTAATTCAATAGTCCAGGGACTGAGGTGATGGGGCCTGCACCAACATATTGGCAGTGTTAGAGGAGACAAGGGGGAAGAAAGGAGAGATGTTACACAGGTGAAATCTACATGCCTTAGCAACTGACTAGACATCTTGTGCAGGTTGTAATCCTGGGGGGCTGGGAGGATGGTGGTATCCTTGACAGAAATAGGGAAGTTTGGAAGGGGAGAGGTTTTTTTGGGAGTGGAAAAGATAACAAACTAAGCTCTGGACACACAGAGCTAATGGACATCCAGTTCAGGATGGCTCATAGGCAGTAGATTTGAGACAGGAGGCCAGCAGAGAGGTTAAGGTTAGGTAAAAAGAACTGGGAATTTACCAGCAAGAGATAATAACTGAATCCATGGTGACTGATGAGATCAGAGGGCTCAGGACAGAATTGTGGGGGATACCTATAAGCTAACAAACATGACCTGGATGAAAACCCCCAAAGGAAACTATGGAAGCAGGAGAAAGGTCAGAGAGTGGTGTACCAAAAACCTAGAGATGAGGGTGACTGCCAGTATCCAAGGCTGCAGAAAGGTCAAGAAGTATGAGGATTGAGAAATGGCCATTGGATTTGGCAACTAAGAGATCAGCGGGTACTTTGGAGAGAGTAGTTGCAGTGGAATGATAAAAGTACAAAGTGGAGATACCTGTTAGAGACAAGACTTTTCAAGGAGATTAGATGCAAAAAGGAGAGATATGGGAGCTAGCTACTGGATGATCCAGTGAGGTGTTTGAGGTTGGGGAAGACATGGCATATATGTAGGCAACTGGGAGCTGTGGAATCACTTGTGCGGGTAGAAAGGTTGGCCTTGATAAGGAATGAGATCAATGCTTCATGGGACACGTGGGTGAAGGAGGAGAGAGGCAGGAGGTATCTGAGTTACAGGAGATAAGGAAGGGAGGAGAGGAAGCTCTGGGAGAACAGCCTCAATTTTTTCAGTAAAATATTGGGCAAAGTTCTCAGTTGAGAGGGTGGGGGGAAGGGAAGCCAGGGGAGGAGGCAGCATCTCAGCCAGGTCTTGAAGGACCTGTGAGATTGCAACATATAGAAATGACCTTCCTCCTGCTACAATCTTCTAGGATCAAATACGAAAGCTCCATTTGATTTTTAAAGTCCTTTATCACCTCACCTCCTCATATACTTCCCTAGATATATCTCCCATGTAGGTTTCTTACATTTTACTCTCCTTCCACATATTTGATGATTAGTTAACCATACCTAGCTACGGGCAGCTAGGTGGCACAGAGGGTAGAGGGCCAGGCCTGCAGTCAGGAAGACTTCCCAGAGTTCAAATCTGGCCTCAAGACACTTACAAGTGGCAAGTCACTTTACCCTGTGTGCCTCAGTTTCATCTGCAAAATGAAATGGAGAAGGAAATAGCAAACCACTCCATCACTTTTGCCAAGAAAACTCCAAACAAGGTCATGAAGAGTTGGAGGTGACTGAAATGCTTGGACAACAAACAGCTAGCTGGGCCTTCTGCCCCTTCCATGCTTGGTCCTGGATTCCTTTCATGCTTAGAACATTGTCCCCCAAACTTCACCTCTGCCTCCGGGCTGCCTTGACTTCTTTCAAGACTTACCTCAAATTCCACCTTCTCTAGGAGGCTTCTCCTAGTCTTCCCCGGCTGGTGCCCTTCCCTTGGAGATTACCTTTCATTTGCCCTAGATATCTTGTATGTACATTACTGTTTACATGTCAGATCTTCTGCTAGAAAGTGAGCTCCTTAAGGACAGGGATGGTTTTTGCCCTTCCTCAGTATCACCAGTGCTTTGTCCTGAGCCTGGCACCAAGTAAGGATAGTGACAAACACTTCCTGCATGAATGACTCCACACTCTCATCATGAGACAGTGACCCCCAGTTCTCAAAGACTTTGTCAAGGGAGTGTAAGCCAGGGCAACTTGTATCAAAGCAGAAAAGCTTGATGGCTGGCCTGGTCATGTATCATCAGCTCCCAAAGGCCTTAGTGGAGGGAAGGAAACTTCCAAACTATTTAACTAGGAACAGGAGAATGCAAAAGGGGGAATCTAGGAAGGCACAGAAAGAATCCAGGGCTAGACTTCAGGAACCCTGGGGTAGAGTCTACACCCTCTATAATTCATCATTCAATAAATACTGATTAACATTTGCCAAACACCGTTTGGCACTCAAGCAACAAATGTCAAAAGAATGAAGCAATCTCTACTCTCAAGAAGCCTGCCTTCTAGCAGGTTATATGACATATATACCTGTTGGTTTTTCAATGGAAAAAGGGTTGGACTTGAAGTCAGAGAACCTGGGTTCAGATGCCAGCTCTGCTCTTAGTTACCTGTTTAACTGACTAACTCTGTGCAAGTTATTTCACCTTTCTGCATCTCATTTCCACATGAAGAAAATGAGGAAGTTTACCCTGAAGGTCCTTTCCATTTCTGTCTAGGGTTCTGTGAGATATGGGCAGAAGTTGGTAGGGAAATGCGTGTGTGTGTGTATGTGTGTCTTGAAAATGGGTCATGGTGGTAGCTAGGTGGTACAGTGGATAGAGCACCAATCTTGGAGTCAGAAGGACCTAAGATCAAATCTGGCCTCAGATGCTTCGTGACTGTGTGACCCTAGGCAAGTCACTTAATCCCAATTGCCTCCAAATTGAGAAAGATCATGAAAAGTTTCAGGTAGAAGGTGGTACTTGAGCTGCTCTTCTTGAAAGAAGAGAAGGATGCTATACAGCTGAGGGGAGAGTGAATGCCAAGCTGCCAAGTACAGGAGACAGTTGGGACAGAGGGAGATGAGTGGAATGTCATGGAAGGCCAATTTTGCTGGACTGTAGCGTGAGGAGGGAGATCAATATGTAATGAGTTTGGGAAGATAGATTGGTTATGAAGGGCTTTAAAAGCTAGGATGGAATAGATATGACATCTTAGAGGCAAGAGGGAGCCCCTGGAGTTTATTAAATAGGTCATATCTGTGTTTTGGCAGTTGTATGTTGTATGGATTAGAAGGGAGATGGATTTGAGGCAGGGAGATTGACTGCAGGCTTTTGCAGTAGTCTTTAGGCAAGCGGTAAAAAGAATTTGAGCTGTATGAGTAGAGAGAGAGCCAGCTTCTTGAAATATTGCAGTAAGATTGGGCATTGATTGGATATACGAGAAAAATTGAAAGTCAATATGACAACTGAGGTCATGACCCTGGAAGACTGGAGGATGGTGATGCCTTTGATAGAAAATGGCAAAAAGAGGTGGGTTTGGGAGGAAAGAGAATGAGTTCTGTTGCGGGTGGGTTGTGTTTGGGGTGCCTACAGGTCACTCAGTCTGAAATGGCCAATGGATAGCTTGTGGGAGTCATCGAGATCAGAGAGAGAATATATCAGGAGAAAGGGGTTCAGGACAGAGCCTTGGAGGGATACCTGCAAATAGCGAACAGGACATGCATGATGATAGAACAAAGAAATCTGAGGTTTGGTCAGACACGTAGGAGATTCAGAATGGGGTGTAGCCTCACAAAAACCCAAAGAGGCAAGAATAACCAGGAGGCGAGAGGGGTGACAGGTTCAAATGCAGCAAAGGGATCAAAAAGGACAATTACTAAGAAAAGATCATCAGATTTGGCAGTTAGAAAACAGTTGCTAACTTTGCACTGAGAAGTTTCAGTTGACTGATGAGGCAGAAGTCAGATTGCAAAGGATTGTGGATAGAAAAGAGACATGAAGACAAGGAAAATAATTTCTTCCAGAAGTCTGCCTGAGGAAGAGATGAGAGATATATCATAGGTTTGAGGAAATAAGGAAGTTTTTTTAATTTTATTTTTTAAGAATGGGGAGACGAGCATGCGTAAAGGTAGCAGGGAAAGAACAAGAAGATAAGGAGAGATTAGAAAGAGGCTGGAGATAATTGAAGAACAATCTGCTGGAGAAAATAGGAAGGGAGGGGATCAAATACACATGCAAGGTTTCACTCAAAGAGAAGGGCCTCCTCTTTGTCAGAGACTAAGGAAAATGGGGGAGTGATGACAAGGGAGGGTGAAATAAAGAGAAGAAAAGATCTTCAGCTAAGAAGTTGGGGAGGGGAGAGTTTAGGAGGCTTGAAGAAAGACCTAATTTCAGACAGCTTCTGTGGGGAATGAGATAATGAGAATTCTGCACCATTGTCCTACTGACTGAGGGTATCACCGCTACTCTGTGGGCTCCAGTTTTTTCATCTCTAAGGGAAGTTGACCTCAGTATTTTGGAGTATTGAAGAGCGGTAAGGCTTGGAGTGAATAAGACCTGCATTCGAATGCCCCCTCTGCCACTTGCTAACCACAGTCTGAGTTTCAGTTTCCTCATCTGTAAAATGGGGATGGTAATACTACTATCTGCCTCACTGCAGGTTAAAGTTTGAATAGGAAATAAATATAATAAAGCACTTTAAAAACCTTTCTATATTGAACAAGGTTTCCAAGTGCCTTTACATACTTGTTATATCTCATTTGAGCCCTACAACAACTGAGTAAAGTGGGTGCAGTAATTACCCTCATTTTATGGAAAAAGACACTCAGAGAGGTGAGCTGACCACAACTGACCTCTACTAATAACTAGCAGAGCCAGCAACTGAAGTCAGGTCTTCTTGATTGCAAGTCCAGTGCTCTAGCCACTATACCTTATCATCATCATCATCTGAGGGAGCTTGGATATTTCACTTTCCTGGATCTCAGTTTTCTTCTCTGAAAACTGGGGAGATGGTGAGGAGAAGGCATATTCTATTTAATTCAACAACCTGCCCTCTAAAACTTACATCCTACTAGAGAAAGAAACCTGTACAGAGAGGTAAGTAAATGCAAGTACAATGGGCAGCTAGGTGGCGCAGTGAGCCTAGCGTCAGGAAGACTTGAGTTCAAATTTAACCTCTGACATTTACTAGCTATATGACCCAGGGCAAGTCACATAATACTGTCTGCCTGCCTTAATACCTGGAAAATGAGCTGGAGAAGGAAATGGCAAACTACTTCAGTATTTTTGTCAAGGAAACCCTGAATAGGAGTTTCTTCTGGCTCTAACAGTCTATTAACTGACATATAACAAGTAGATATTTATATAGTTTTTAAATTTTACAGTGTTTTACAGATGTTATTGACTTCAATCCTCATAACAACTTTGGTAGAGAGGTGCTATTAAGATCTCCATGTTACAGATAAGGGAACTGAGGCAGACAGAGGTTAAATGACTTGCCCAAGGTCACACAGTAAGTATTTGAGGCCACATTCAAATTCAGGTCTTCTTACTCCAGGCCTCATCTCCATTCTGCTACTTACGAGAAGCTCAATGGAGAGCTTCACAAATTCAGTTGAAAGCAGCGTCAGGAGAATGCTAAATATCTGACGCACCAGGAGGGAAAGAATACTGGAAGTGCTCCCCAAGTTGGTATGATCTGGAATCACCCCTGGAATCAGCCTTGAGACACAGGATGGGTTGTCAGAGATCAAACTTGAACTCCCTGGCCCAGCCTCCCAGGCTGGGCTTTGGCCCCTAGGGCTGTCTGCCAGGGCCTTGCACAAAGGCAGCAGAACCATTCTGTGCTCTGTCCCACGCGGCCAGTCACCTCCTCCCCCTTGCCCCAGAGCAGACCAAGCAACTGGAAGGACCAGAAACAGATAATCTGGGGATCTCCTTAGAAGAGGGCCCCAAAAAGGGAGAGAGCATGGACCCAAGCTCAGCAGACCTATGGGTGCCCAAGTCAGACTTTCAACATGGCCTCTCTCAGAATGTGCCTGGCACAGCACTCTCAAAGTCCAAGAGCTGGGGGATATCAAAGGGCAAGATGACGTAATACTCGTCCCCACCAAGCAGGGCTCCCCAGATGGGCCCAGGAAAACTCCTAGAAGGGTCCTGAGAACAGAGAACTGGATCTGACTGCCTGAAGTCCTGGAAGGAAAGTGTCCCTAAGAGGCTGATCTGCTCCATTAAGGACCAGACAGGCTAGTTATTAGTAGTACTGGCCCCACCTCTCAAGTCCTCCTTTACCCGAGCTAAGCTGCTTTAGCCTCAGGCACTGCTGTCCCCTCCCCCACCATTCTTTCTGGCCTTTGTGTGACTTTGGGGAAGGGTTGGTTTCCCCCTCCATTAACAGAGAGAGAGAGAGCTACACTAGATGGCCCTTGATCATTTCCCAATTCTGTGGTTCCGTGTTCCAAGGTGTGTGATTCTACAGCTGTGTGATTTGGGGTCCTGAGCACCAGAATAGGGCTCTTCAAGCTACAACTCCTATAAATACGAGGGAATCTTCCCCTACCTACTTGCCCCCCTTGGGAGGGACTGCAATCTAGGGGTGATGCTGGAACTTTTCCAGCTACCCCTGTGGGATGATAGCAGAACAACCCCCAACCCATAACATTCCAAGCCAATTAATTAAACGTGGCGGAGAAAAGAAAGAGAATAAGAATTACCAAGGGCAGCAAGAAGTACAACAGTTTCCTTAAGGAGCCCTACCAGGAACTGAGGTTCGAGTTCTGGTCTTTTCGGAACAGCCTGGGGAATTTCCTTTATCTCACTGGGTATTCGCTTCTTCATCTACAATATGGGGAATGAGATGCGGCTTTTCGATTTCTTAACTCTAAGTTTCTATGGCCAGAGGATCTCCGAGCGCTAATGTTTTATCTGGAGGAGGGAACCGGAGGTCCTTACCTGTAGCCAGGTAGTACTTTTTGACACCGGAGATTTCCTCCAGCTTGCCCAGGACATCGGTGACAATGTTTTTCTGCTCCAGGAACCTCTGGAAGCGCTGCCTCAAGCTACCCATGGCTCCGGGGACCGAGGGGGGAGGAGAGGGGACGGAGGATGACTGGACCCGGGTCCGAGGGGCGACCTCCAGGGCTTCCCCGCTGCTCTGCAGCGGTGCTGGTGGTGTCTCCCTCTCCAGGCTCCCAAGTACCTCCACTCCTCCGGTCCCCCGGTCCCTCCCCTTCCTTCCCTCCCACCTCGTGGTCCTGCTACAGCGGGGGACGACC
This sequence comes from Potorous gilbertii, assembly GCA_028658325.1. Lineage (NCBI taxonomy): Eukaryota > Metazoa > Chordata > Mammalia > Diprotodontia > Potoroidae > Potorous > Potorous gilbertii. The sequence continues at coordinate 198,005,244 of CM053773.1, forward strand.
TGAATCCGCCCCCTGGATATAGGATTGGACGGAAAATCGAGGCGGGGCCTCGGTCGGCCTAGCCTGCCCACACTGGCCAATGAGAACGCGGAACGGACAAAGGAGGCGGGACTTTTCTCCCCGTTCCTGCCCCTCCTCTCACCGAGTGCCCCGAGCCATCCACCTGTGAGCTAGGAGAGAGAGAAAAGAGGGGGCGGGGCCCGGGAGAGAACTGGGACGCGGAGGAGACGGGTAGGGGAGACCGGGGGAGACCAGGAGGGCCCAGTCCTTTATTTATGGACCCCCTCAAAGTCCTCAACTGCCAGGTCTCCTAGGTAAGGTAACATGCCTCCCACTCCCAGACCCCAGCCAGTGTAGGCTTCTCCCCACTTCTTTCCCTCTCCCCCTCCTTCCTAACTAATCCTTGGGCTTCCAAACGCATTACTCCCACACCTGGAGCAGAAGTACCCCAGTGAGCCAGCCTTATGCTTCTCCCCACCCCACCCCCTGGCCCCCATCCTGGTCCATTTTACATTCCATATTTTTCCTCCCTCTTGACATCCCATGAAGAAGTTCCACTTAATATTCTGCACACAGTAGCTGCTCAATAAATGTTTGGGAACGCAATGTGATGTAATGGAAGGAACCCTGAATTTGGAATCAAAAGACCTAGTACATTCATTCAACAAAGATTAAATGCCTCTATATGGCACAGTGCTCAGTCCTGAAGGTCAGGGACACACAAATAAAAAGTACAATTCCTGCCCACAATGAGCTTGTGTTCTAAAGTAATAGAAGATACACATACTATCAGTTGTGTGACCCTGGGCAAGTCACTTAATTTCCTTCAGTCTCAGTTTCTTCATCTGTAAAATTCGAATACTAATAGAACTAGCTCATTGGGTTGTTGTAAAAAATCAAATGATATACTATGTGCAAAGCTTCTTGCCAACTTTAAAGCACCCTGTAGTAAATTTGTTTTTATCTTTATTATAAAAATGATACAAGAAAGGGAGTGGTGCCCTATTTTGTTGGGCAATAAAATTCAGTGGAAAGGTTACCTTGGAAGTTAAATCTAGTACTTCATTGAAATAGGGCAAAAATTCTGAGAAGCAGAAATGGGGAGGAAATGCATTCCAGTTATGGGGGATGGGAAATGGGAAGAACTAGAGCCAGTCCAGGGAGATAGTAGCTCTTTGAGTTTGAGAAAACAACAGGACAGTTTAGCTGGAATTTAGAGCTCCTAAAGAGGAGTGATAGAATGTAAAAATGAATTTGGAAAGGTAGATTGGAGGCAGATTATGGAGAGTGAGGAATTTGTATATTAGTGTATAGGCACTAAGGAACCACTGAAGGTTTGAAGTTGTTATTTTTTATTTTATTTATTTACTTATTTTAGGCAATGGGGTTAAATGACTTGCTCAGGGTCACACAGCTAGCAAGTGTCTGAGGCTGCATTTGAATTTAGGTCCTCCTGACTTTCAGGGCCAGTGCTCACTCCCCTGAGCCATCTAGTTGCCTCCTGAATGTTATTTTTAGCAAGCAAGTGATATGGTCAAATTTGGACCCTAGATGGATGGATTACCTTGGCTTTTGGTATAAGATAAATTGGAGAAGGGAGGAAGGACGGGGAGATTAATTAGGCTAGAAGTAATGAATCAATCAGTCAAAAGAATTTATAATATCTACTATGTGCCAGACACTATGCCAGGGACACAAAGGCACAAATGAAAATATATACAAAATATGCACATTATAAATCCAAGGTTTATGGGATAGAGGAGGAACCCTAGTTCCATGGTAGGGGGGAAGGTGGAAATACCTCAGATAGGAGGGAGGGCACAGCCAGTACAAACATCAAAACAAAAGGTTGTACAAGGAAATTAACAAGAAAATAGGGCAGTTCAGCTGGACCATCCAGTGGTCCGAGTTAGGATAGGAACCATGATGAAGCTAGAGATAGACAAGATGAATGTATAGGACTTAGGAAAGGATTAGATGAAATTATTAAGCGTGGAAACAGTCAAATTCCAGCTCTGCCTCTTGCTAAAAAATCCCACCCTTTACAGGGAGCCTTTCTCGATGGCCCTAAATTCTAGTACTTTCCTTTGTTGATTATCTCAGATTTATCCTGAATACAGCTTATTTGTACGAAGTTGTCTTCATGGTGTTTCCCCATACAATTAGATTGTAAGTCCTTGGAGAACGTCTGACTTTCTTTACAACGCCAGCTCTTAATACACAGTATCTGGCACATGTTTATGGACTAACCGATGGACTAGCAAAGCCGTGTGACTTTGGACAAGTCAGTTCAGTTCCCTTCTCTGTGCCTCACTTTGTTTCTCTTTAAAATGGGGATTTCAGTATTTGCAGGGTATACTGTAAAGTACAATAGAAAACTAGCAGTTGCTACTGAATGACTGAATCAACTCAAATCTGAGAAAGCCCGTAATTAGCCTCAGGCCACCCTCTTTGCCACTAATTAAATACTCTCTAGAAAGACCTTTTCGGGCTTAGAGATCGAATCTAGTGCCCAGGTGGGGGACCTACTTTTATTAAGGGGATTTGTTTGGTGACATTTGGATTCAGTTAAAGGGCCGCTCTTGAAGACGTAGAGGGTCACATGTGGCCTTGAAGCAGCAGTTTCCCAACCCTGATGTAGTGTAACCTTCTCTTTACACAGAAGACCACTGAGAGTCAAAAGTGGGAATGACTGGCCCAAGCGAGATATAGGGAGACTGATGAAATCAGAAGTCGAACCTGGTTCTCCAGGTTAAGAATGAGGATGGAAGAGGGAACTAGAGGGGAGATGGTCCTATCCCGTTCCCACTCCCCTAGGATGTCTCCTTCTCCCGGCAGTCCTCCCCCACTCCCCAAGGCACCGGGGGCCAGTTTCCCATCCCGATCCCAGGCAGTATACAGTTAGGTAGCCGAACTGCCCCCTGGGAATGAAGCCCCCCCCCGGGGAGGGGGAAGGGGTTGCCATGGAGCCGGGAAGAGGCGTCCAGAGGTCGGGGTTGCTTCACTCTGGTTCCCAGGGGGCGGGGCTGCTCCATTCTTGCCGGGGTGTGGGGGTGGGAGGAGGGGGCATTTAAACAACGTTCCCCTGGGACCCTAGAGACTGTTTGTCAGGTGGGAGGGGCTTCCCCCGGCCCCCGACTACTATGGGGCTGGGCTGGACCCGGCTGAGGTTCGTTCGGACCCTATTCCTGACCTTGGTCCTAGCCCTGGCCTTGACCCCGGTTCTAGTTTACATCTCCCCAGAGAAGCCCAGACAAGAACTAGGGACCGGCCGGGGTCGCGGGGCCCACTTCTCGGCGGTCCCCATCTATGTCAGCAGTTGGGCTGTGCTGCTGCCTGGGGGCAGCCAGGAGGCCGAGCGCTTGGCCCGAAAGTTCGGCTTTGTCAATTTGGGGCAGGTAGGACACCCTGGCAGCCTCTCAGTTCTGCCAAGGGTATGAATGCCACCTTCTTCACCCCTCCTTGCTTTCAGGTGGCAGCTTCTCTAGCCTTCTCACTCCACCCCCACCCCCAGGCACAGTCTCCCCCCCATCCCCCAGCATTCAGCCACTGTACTGCCCTCTCCATACATACCCTGATCCTC
>CM053773.1:198008926-198032557 GCA_028658325.1 Potorous gilbertii
CACCCTGCAGCAGAGTGGAGGGGGAGGAGAGGCAGCCAAGCTGCCTAGTTAGAAACAGCTGGGTTTGACAAAAGGGCTGAGAAGGAATATGTTGAGCTTGGTTTTGACCAAGTAGGATTTAAAGTACCAGTGAGATACCCAGGTGAAGTTTGGAGCTCAGGAGAAAAGTTTTGCTAGGAGCTGGCCTCTTTGCCAAGTTAATACTCTTGTTTATACACTTTGCCTTCCAGCTGAACAGGACTGCCAACTCTTCTGCCAAATCCATGGGCTGCCTACCATCTTCCTGAATCTGTCTCCATAAGCTCTAACCCTTGGCAACTGTGGCCACTTCCATTATCTATTTTTTTTTTTGCTTTTATACATTGTTATTTTTTAAATTATTAGATATTTAGATATTAACAATGGAGATAGAGCTGAAAGGGACTGAGTGTAAAATAAATTTTACAGAGGAGGAAACAGAGGCACAGATAAGGATGTAGCTTGCCTAATAGTAAACTTCAGAGGCAAGAACTCAAGCTCCAAAGCTAGTACTCCTCCCATCTGTATAGTGGTGAATTGAGAAATATGGGCCTCCTCCCCCTTGCCCTGGCAGACTTTGTGCCTTTAACCCTAGTGATGGTTGAAAATTATTCCTCTACTGAGGCTCCATTGTTAATACTAAGACTTGCAACTTGACTACCTGATAAGTTAAAAGATAAATATTTACAGGGAAGGGAATTTTCTGGCACTAAAACATAACATTGTATAAAAGGTGGGGAAAAAACGGTAATGGAAGGAGTAGAAGTCGCCACAGAGCCCTTTTTTTTTTTTAATTAAATTGAATGGATATATCTCACAATGGATCATTGAATGGATGCATCTCACTCAAAGTGAGAATGCTGTAAGACTTTAGCCTAAAAGGGCTAGGGTCTCACATTGCATCCTGATGAATATCTGGCCAATGCATCCAGATGGCTCAGAAGAAGAAAGTGAGTTTGGTGGCCTTGCACAGCCCTCCCTCACTCAAATCCAAGTCAGCTACAAGTCACATCATCATCTTGATGTCATGGTCCTCTTCAAGAACAGATAAACATAACAATGGAGAGAAAGAGACCAAGGGTGGAGCCTTCAGGGATGCCTATGGTTAAGGGCAAAAGGAAGCATATAGTAGAATGTTGTTCAGTTGTGTCCAACTCTTCATGACCCCATTTTGGGCTTTTCTTGGCAAAGATACTGGAGTAGTTTTTCATTTCCTTCTCCAGCTCATTTTCTAGATGAAGAATCCAGGCAAACAGGGTTAAGTGACTTGTCCAGGGTCACACGGACAGCAAGTACCTGAGGTCAGATTTGAACTTAGAAAGATGAGTCTTCCTGACTCCAGGCCTAGCTGCCCCACATAGTAGATAAAGTATGTACAAAATAGATGAAAAATGTCTAGGAGGAACTTCCTTGAGGACAGCTAAGGATTCCAAGAATTGGAGACGAGAAGGGAAGGCATTCCAGGCAGGGGAGACAGTTTGTGCAAAGATATGGAGAGGAGACTAATCAAGTATCTGGCACATTAGTAGTCATTTAATAAAAACTTGTTGATTGAGAAGCATCAAGTTGGTCAGTCTGATTGGATGGAAGTGTTTGTGAAGAGGAGTAATATCCCTCCTTCCTTTAATGGCTAAACTCCTTGAGAAAGCTTTCTATAATCACTGCCTTCTCTTCCTTTCCTCTCCCTGTCTTCTTAACTTTCAACAATTTGATATCCTACCTCATCATTTATCTGAAATTGTGGTCACCAGAGTTACACCGACAAATCTAATGGACTTTTCTTGATCCTCATCCTTCTCCTTTGATGCTGTCTGTCACCCTCTTCTGATTCTCCTCCTACTTATCTGACTGCTCTTTCTCCATTTCTGATGGATTTTTATCCAGATTATCCTTGACAGAGCACCCCACCCCCTAAGGCTCTGTTGGCCCCTTTTCTCTGTCTGTACTATCTCTGTGCCTGGTATTTGTCAATCTCACTAGTTCCTGTGGATTTAATTATCATCTCTATGATTATGATTACCAGATTTGTTTATCCAACCTTCACATCTCTCTGCTCTTCTCTAGTCTTGCATCTCTAACTGCCCCCTAGACATGTGAAACTCCACATGTCCAAAACCCGAATTCATTCAGTCAAGGGCACCATTATCCTCACAGTCCTCCGGGCTGGAAACCTAGATGTCATCCTGGACTCCTTACCCTCTCTCATGCACCCCTCCAATATCCAATCTGTTACCAAATCCTGTTGATTGAACCTTTGAAACATCTCTTGTATATATAACGCTTCTGACTTTGCTACCACCCTGTTGCAGGCCCTCATGACTTCACTCCTGGACTATTGTGATAGTTGCCTTCTAGTTGGTCTCCCATCCATCAGTCCATCCTCCATTCAGTTATCAAAATGATCTTCCTAAAGTGCATATCTAACTATGTCATACATCACCCTCTTCCCATTCAGTCAGCTCCATTGGCTCCCTGTTACTTCTAGGATCAAACAGGAAATCTTCTCTGTGTCTTTTAAAGCCTCTCATCACTTGGCCCTTTCATACCTTTCCAATCTTGCCCCTTTTCAGAGGCTCTGTGATCCATTGACAGTGGTCTCCCAGTTGTTCCTTTAACAAGGCTCTCCATCTCCAGACTCCTGGCATTTTCACTCATTGTCCCTCAAGCCTGGAGCTCTAGCTTTCTTCACCTTCATGTCTTGGCTTTCTTCAAGTCTCAACTAAAGTCACACTTTCTGGAAGATTTTCCTGGTTCTTTTATTCCAGTGCCTTCCCTCTGAGACTCCTTCCAACTTATCCTGACTATATCTTGTTTGATGTTTGCCTGCTGACTTCCTTGGGAGCAGGCACAGTTTTTGCCTTTCTTTGTAGCCCTAGCACTTAGCATGGTGCCTGACACATAGCTGATACTTAATAAATACTTATTGACCTGACTTGAATTTGTGAGCTTGAATTTTTTTTTCATATTTTGATAACTGTTTTCTAATATAATTGGTTTATTTTGTCATTGTATGGGTTTTATTTTATTCATTTAAAAACATTATTCTGAGGAATCCATTGGCTTCATCAAGACTACAAAGGGGTCTATGATAAAAAAAAAAAAGCTAAGAACCGCTGGACTAGAGGCTTCTGAACAGGGAAGCAATATGGTAAAAACCTATGCTTTAGGAATGTCTTTTTGGCATCTGTGTGGACAGATATGAGCTGTGTGAGTAGCTGTGTGATGGAGGGAAGAGGGGAAAGATTTGAGACAGAAGGACCTATTACGAGGCTATGTCAATAGACCAGGCAGGAAGTAATGAAAGGAGTAATGATGCAAATGGAGACAATTTAGAGATAGATTTAAGAGATGTTTGAATGTAGAATGGCCAAGACTTCACAATTAATTGTCTACTGGGGTAAAGGAGAATAAAGAATCAAGGATAACTGAGGTTGTAAACTCAGGAAGAAGAGTGGTCCCTTCAACAGGAATAGGAAAACCAAGAAGAGGAGTAGATCTGGGGAAGAGATCATGAGTCCTGTTTTGGGCATGTTGAATTTGAGAGGCCTTTGGGATATCTACTTCAAAGCATCCAATAGATGGATGAAGATGATGGACTTGCATTCAAAAGAGTAACAGAGTGGTTTCTATAGATGTGGGAAAGATGGTCATTGAACCTGTGGGAGCTGAAAGAGGTTGTAAAGTGAGTAGGTGTAGAGACAGATGGTTCAGCACAGTCTTTCAGAACATCCACAATCAGGGGGCAAGACATCCACGTCTTTGTGGGTAATGGTTGAGGACACTAAGAAGAGAAATCCAGGCAGACAGGTAAAGAGGAAACAAAAGAGAACATTTTCTTGAAAACAGAATATCTGGATAGAGCAATTGAGCAACAGTGTCAGTGCTTCACAGGTTGAAAAGGATGAGGATTGAGAAAAGATCTTGCAATCTGGCAATCTGGTCACTTTGGAGAGAGCACTTTGAGTTGAGTGATAAGGTTGGAAGCCAGATTGGCCAAGGGTTGAGAAGTAAGAAGAGAGGGAGCAGAGGCAATGAGTGTAGATAGCTTTCTCTAGGAGTTAGCTGTGAGAGAGGAGAGCTATAGGACAATGGCTTGAGAGGATGGTAAGGTCTAGTGAAGATGTTTTAAAGATGTAGAAAATGTGGACATGTTTGTAGACAGCAGGGAAAGAAGCAGTGGATATGATGTGATATTTCCATATTCACAGGAAACCATAAAAAATATGAAACCATGAATCCACTTCATATTGCTTGTTCCTTTTAGTATATTTAAATTTGGGAAGAGCTAGGTGGTGCAATGGACCTGAGTTCAAATCTCACCTCAGACACTTGACACTCATTAGCTGTGTGACCTTGGGTAAGTCACTTAACCCCAGTTGCCTCATCGTGGGTCATCTCCAGTCATCCTGATGAATATCTGGTCATGGGATTCAGATGGCTCTGGAGGAGAAATGAGGCTGGTGACCTGAACAGCCCTCCCTCACTCAAAACAAAGTCAAGTACAAGTTGTGTCATCATTTCTCTGATGGTGATTTAAATTTAATATGATAGTACCAGTATTGCCCTGCTTGTCTGTGTCCCCCTCTGAGCCCTACTCTGTCTGTTTTGTCTAGTTTTTGTTTCATGGTGTTCTTTCCTCTTTGTTGTTGTCGTTTTTCCATCATTATCATTTTCCTTCACTCCCCCTACTCCAAATTAAAGTCCTCCCTTGCAACAAAAGTATAGTTGAGGAAAATAGATTTGTGCTAAATCTTTTATTCTATTTTCCTATTCTATTTTCTATATTCTTTAACTATTACCTCCACCAGTTCCCCCTATCCTTCAGTCCTCTCCCAGACCCTTCCCTTTACTCTAAATTCACTTTCCTAATCTTGACCAAATAGTTAATGAGTCCAACCTTATACAGTACTGTTGAGTCCCTGATCTTTCCATATTCATAAGTTGCTCAGTCTTAGCCCTGGATTGCTCCCTCCATCTGCCTCCTCCACTTTTACTGCTGTTGAATGATAGTGGAAAAGATCATTCAACCAGAGCTGATTTGGTCCACTAAGAATGTATTTTCTTTAGTCTCATCTATGCCTTCACTGCTGCCTGGTAATCCTTTCCCTAACTGATTCATTTTTTAATTACCCGAAGTTTATTCTTCTAAATCTTCTCTTATCTCTTCAAGTCTTTACCTCTGGCTTTTCCCTTACCCTCTCAGCTGAAGCCCTTGAAGTCTGCTACTTAATTTTTTTTTTCATTAAGTCTATTTTCTCTCTCTCCTGCCTCCCATTCCTTTTTTTCTCCTACCCTGGGGGGAAGGAGAAGGGAAGAAAAACAAAAGCCTTTGAACAAATATGTGTACTCAAGGAAAACAAATTTCCACATTGGCCTTGTCCAAAAAAAATATATGTCTCATTCTGCACCCAGAGTTTATCTCTTCTCCAGAAGGTGGGTAGCATGCTTCCCATTGGCTCTTCAGCATCTCATTGGTTAGTCACTTAGGATTATTAAGGACTCTGGTCTTTCAAAGTTGTCCTTACATTATTGTCATTGTATAAACTATTCCCCTGGTTCTTCTCACTTCACTCTGTATTGGTTTATACAAGTCTTCCCAGGTTTCTATGAACCCATCCCTTTTCATCAGTTCTTAAAAGACAGTAGTATTCCATTGCATTCATATACCTGCTATATTATACCATAATTTATTCCCCAACTGATATGTGCATTCTTAATTTCTAGTTCTTTGCCATGACAAAAAGAGCTGTTAGAAAGATTTTATTTTTCAATTTTGCTCTGGGGCTTTTTTTTTTCAATTGGAGAGGGGAGGTAAGGTAGTCGGGGTTAGGTGACTTGCCCAAGGTCACACAGCTTGTGTCAAGTGTCTGAGGCTGGATTTGAACTCAGATCCTCCTGACTCTAGGGCTGGTGCTCTATTCATCACTCCACCTATCTGCCCCCTTTAGAAAGATTTTTGTACATATGGCTCCTTTTCCTCTTTCTTTGATTCCTCTTTGGGACATAGGCCTAGTAGTGGTGTTTCTGAGAACTCATACTTTATCAAGAAAACCAAGGCCATTTGCATTGAACTCCCTCTTATCCCCTATTCCACTCCTTAAGAGTCCTGTTATCATCTATTCTTTTCTCCTCCTTTGCTTCAGTCTCTAGTCAAAGGGGTGGCCCATTTCCTTGCTAGGAGCAGTCCCTCTGTCTTTGTCTTGATCCCATCCTCCACATGCCCCCACCATCCCCCCACACCCCTTGGTCAGCTGCCCTTCCAATCATGGCTTCTCTTTGTTCTTTAATCAGTACCTAGGTATTCTTGATTTTTTTAGAGGCCATTCTCTGCCTCATTTCTTCTTAAGCCAGTCAAACTGAGACCTGTTAAAGACCTTAGCTTGGAAAGGCCAAGGACCTCACTGCATCCAGGGCCATCTCCAGTCATCCTGATCTATATCTTGCCACTCTACCCAGGTGGCTCTGGAAGAAAAAGTGAGGCTAGTGATTTTGCACAGCCATCCTTCACTTAAATGTAAATCACTTGCATGTCATGGAATTACTTTCTTGATGTCATGGTCCTCTTTGAGAAAGTAGGACAAACAGCAGCAAGGTGTTCGTGATCTCTCCTTTCTTTTCAAATGATCATCTGTATATTTATTTGCGTGCATATTTTCTTTCCCCTGCTTCAGTAGAGTATAAGCTCTTTGATGACAGAGAAGCTATTTCCCATATTTTATTTATGCCCCCCCAGAGTCTAGCACAGGCAGTGTGGTCTGTGGAAAGAACACTGTTGGACTGGGAAACAGAGGAGCTGGGTTTGAGTCCTGATTTTGCTCCTTTACCTCCCTGACCTTGGGTAAGTCATGACTCTTTGGGTCTTTGTTCCTCCTCTGTAAAAGGACTCTATGGTCCTTTCTAGCTCTAAATAGATGGTTTAAGTAGGCACTTAATAAATGCATATTGGATTGGATTGGACATAATCAGGAGAAAGTCACATAATTTCTCCAATGCTTGAGTTTTCCCATCTGTAAAATAAGGATAATTAAAATAAAAACTGATGTATGTAGTGCTTGAGAATTTGTTGTTTTTTTTTTAAACATGCTTTAAATATCCTATCTTATTCGCTCCTCACAATGTCCCTGGGAAGTAAATACTATGGAGAGAAGAATAAGACCATTTTACAGATGGGGAAACTGAGACTTAGAGAAGGGAAATGACTAGTGCAAACTCATTCAGTTAGGACGTGTTATAGGCTGAATTTGATCCCAGATCTCTCCTCACTCCAAATTCATCCCTTCTCTCACTGTAAGATGCTACCGTTCTGTGATACTTCTGCCATCCTGCTGGGATTGTGTGCTCTGAAAACCTTCACTTGCTACATGTGTGAGTCGTTATGAGGAGAATCCCAGGAACACAGTATCTCAGAAACCCAAGGGCAGGAGGAGGAGGAGTGATCCACAGTACCAAGTTCAAAATAGAGATAGATAAAGGAGGCTGAGGTCTAACAAAAGGCCATTGGATTCCATGTAATGAAGTCATTAATGACCTTGGAGAGACTTGTTTCAATAGAGTAATGGGAAAGGAAGCCAAACTGCCAGGGCATAAGGCATAAGTGGGTATCACAGGAGTCGGGGAGGTTGGTGAAGAGAGAAGGTATGCAGATATCTCTTGGACCTGTGTACAGACACATTTATGGATCCAGTGCCACTCTCCTCCCCCGTGAGTTCCCATCTGGAATTTCTACCTGGATGCCCTGCTGGTATCCCAGACCCAGCATGTTCAGAATGGAATCCACTGTCTTTCCCAAGAAACCTGCCTCTTCTCCAGACTTCACTACTTCCTCCTGGTCTCCTCTGACTGGAAACCTCTGAATGGTCTAGGTCTGACTTCATCCCCCAGCATCTCGCCAATTGCCAATTCTTAGATATTTTTACTACCACCTCTTTTCCCTGTTTACATGACCACCATCTTAGTTCAGGCCTCCATCACCTTCCTCCCAAACTCTTGTAGTACCTTCCTAAGTGGTCTCTCATTTCTTCCTTCCCCTGGGTCTTTCCTCTCCATCCTATCCTCCACTTAACTGCAATTCATCTTCTTAACGTATGGATCTGATGGAGTTGCTCCCCTCCTCCAAAGTCTTCCTCCCTTCTTTGTGGCCCATAAGCATACACTTCACTTAGCCTGAAACTCTTTAGACAGATCCACAATCAGGGCTCAGGCTGCCCTTCCAGCTATATTTCATATTAATCTTTTGTACACTTGATGTTCTAGTCTGAGCGAACTATTATCTGGTCTCTGAAGGACACCCTATTTTTGGAATAGATCTCTCCTTCCTCTTCAAATGATCATCTATATACAAATATGTGAGTAGTTTCTTCCAACCCCTCCTCCCCCAAGTAAAATGAATGCTCTTTGAGGACAAAGACTATTTATTTTCCATTTCTTCTTTGTATCCCCAGATACCTAGCACAGCAGCACAGTACAATAGGAAGAACATTGGGATTTGGAGACAGGAGCAATTATTAGGCACCATGCTAGGCCCTGGGCATAAAAAGGCTACAATGACATTCTATCAGGAGAGAAGCTTGCATAAATACATAAATACAACAGCTAAAAGTAAAATCAAGGTAAATCGGGGGAAAAGGTACTAACAGTTGAGGGGATTCTGGAAAGGCTTTGTGTAGAGACTGAGCAGAGTTTTGCAGGAAATGGGATTCTAAGAGGCAGAAATGAAGAGGGAATGCATTTTGGGTAAGGAGGAGAGATATTCGAGGTCTTGCCTTGAAGATAGAGTGTAAACAAGGGCACAAATGCCTTTTGGGGGCATCCGAGAGGGCAAGAAGGGGAAGAATGGGAAAGAAGGTTGGAAAAGTTGGTTGTGGCCAGATTCTATGTGATCTGAGAGGTGATAGGGAGCCATTGGAAGTTATGGAGTAAGGGAGTGACTGTAAGAGAGATAGCCTAGACCATTGCAGTTGTCTAGGACAGTAGAGTCAGAGCAGACTTTAGAGGTCAATCTAACCCTCTCATTTTACAGAGGAGAAAACTGAGGCAGAGGTTAAGTGATTTATTTGAGCCCTAAAAGCTCAAGTCAGCACCTGAGTGATCTTGGTCAAATTTTTTTACCCTCCTCTGGGCCTGTTTCCTCATCTGCAAAAATGAGGTTTGAACTAATGGCTCCTTCTAGCTTTAGACCAGTGAGTCCCTGGTCTTCCCTAAAACCTTCTTTCCTCCCTGGACCCCACAACTTCAAGTGTTCTCTCAACCACCCAGTTTTCCTAGAGTCTTTGCCTGGATCTCTCTTCTGCCCCACCTTGTTTCATACTTACCTGTGCACGTGAGGTATCCCAGTTAGTAAAATGAAAGCTTCTAAAAGGCAAAACCTGGGTCGATTCTTATCTTTCCGCAGAACCTAGCAAGGGCCTTGAACAGAGTAGATATTTAATCAATATTTATTGAACTAAAGTGTATGAGTGCATGTAAATACCCACATACACCTGGCTCCTCATTTCCTACACATAGACACACGTATCCTCCTGGGCACATCAGGAGGCCCACAGAAGGCTCCTCCACAGGCAGTGTCTTATGTCATCATTTACCTAACAGCATTACCCCTGTAAGCTCAGAAATAGGTACATACATCTGTCCCTCAGACACACTCTTGCCCATCTTCTTTCCTATTTCTTCGTTCCCCATCCAGAGAAATATCAACTCACTCCTACCCGGGGGGACCCCACCATGTCCCAGGCAGTCAACAGAGCTCCCTGCTGTGTGGCCAAGGAGAATCCCACCCTGGTGGGGGGAAGAGAGCCAATGGAAGGGAAGACCCTGCTGAGCACCCTCTGGAAGCTGCCCCCCTCAGCATATGTTGGGCTCCAGGAGGTGTGGGGTGATGGCATGCTGGGGGATGGGGGTGATACCAGGCTGCCTCTCGCTGATGTGAGGGAGCCTAGACCTCAGCTCCTTTGGCCCCTGGCTTGGCCATCTTCCCTGCAGGTCATCCAAGGCCAGCACTATTACCACTTCCAGCACCGGGGTGTGGCTCTGAGAGCCCTCAACCAGCACTGGGGCCACAACCTGAGGCTAAAGAAAGACCCTAAGGTGAGTTGGGGGAGGAAAACCGAGGATTTTCTGACCTTGTCATTTTATCTGCCCCCCTCTCCTTGGGGGTGGGGGAGGGTGAGTTGGAAGCTATTTTAAATCATATCATACAAGACAGCTGAGATTTTAAGGAAATGGGTCCAGAGAGGGGCAGCAACTAGTTCAAAGTCACTGAGTAAACAGGGGGACTGACAAATTCATCCCTCTCAACAGCTGAGCACCCAACCTACTCCTCAAAGGTCTATAGCAATGGACCAGCTCTCCTTATCAGGCAGTTTTTGTTATGCTGAACTTAAATCTGCTTCCTTGAACTCTAACCATCCACTGCTCTGGAACCAGTTACATTTTCAGTAAGAGCATTTGCACCTCTGAAATCCCTAACACTGCCAATCAGGGTCTGACTTGTTGTTGGTTGATTGTCTAGACTTGAGATAGTTATGGAAAAAATGTAAATAATGCAGGCTAACCTTAAAAGATGTCTGTCATTTTCTGAGAGCCTGATTGTTAAACGTTTACTAGCACACCCCTGCCTGAAACCCATGCTTCCTTTCTTGGCCTTCTGGGCCCAGGCAGAACAAGTTTAATCCTTCTTATCTATCACAATCTTTCAGTTGAGCCATCATTCTCCCAAGCTCTTCTGGGTACATGCCCCAGTTCCTTCATAGGCCTAGTTTTGAATCCCTTCTCTACTCTAGCCACCTTCCTCTAGACCAGAACCTACGTTCCCCAGCCTCTTGGTTTGGGATTCTTTCTATTATATCAAGCATGGTAGGAAAATTAATCCCAAGGAGCTTGTGTTGCCCTGAAGTTACACAGTGTAACGGGTAACGGAGTACAGAGTCCCAGTGAGAACCCAGGTTTCCTGCCAATTTGGGATTCTTTCCAAGATAGTAATAGCAAATAATATCTAACATTTACATAGTGCTTTAAGGTTTGTAAAGGAGTTATATATATAAAATTTCATTTTATCCTCAGGATAGCTCTGGAAGGTAGGCCCTAGTATTTTCCCCATTTTATAAATGAAGAAAATGAAACTGAGAGAGGTTAAATGTTTTGCCCAAAGTCACCCAGCTAGTAAATGTCCGAGACTGGATTTGAACTCAGGACTTAGGACTTCAAGTCTAATGCTTTATTCACCCCTACCCACCCCAAGACTCAGGGGGTATCCTTATGTTGGCCTTACAGAGTTCGTGAGTCTCCACTTTTGCTCTACCCCACCCCCAACAGCTCACTTTGTTGGCTCTTCAAAAAAATATTACAAATTTAGTAACTGACAATGAAAACCTAAAAACATAAAGTAAGGCATAAAATCTTACATAAGGCCCCTAGCATTTAACAAGGTAAGAGGTGGTGTTGGGTAGCTGATAGAGAGCTGATCTTAGAGCCAGAAAATCTTTGACACTGTGTAGCTGAGTGAGTCACATCTTAACCTTAGTGCTCTTAAATAGTAAATACTAAATACTAAATAGTAACTGTTTCTCTTTTACCCAGGAGGGTAAAAGAGGGTCTTCCCCTCCCTATTTGATTTTTTTTTTTTTTTTGGATTAAAAGGGTGATCCCTTGAGTAACTACTTAAAGAAGCCTAATAGTTGAATGGGTGCATCTCACTCAAAGTAAGAATCTGACAAAACCTTAGCCTAAAAGGGCCAGGGTCTCTCACTGCATCCTGGGTCAACTGCAGTCATCCTGACGAATATCTGGCCACTGCATCCAGATGACTCTGGAGGAGAAAGTGAGACTGGTGACTTTGCACAGCCCTCCCTCACTCAAATCCAAGTCAACTGCAAGTCATGTCATCTTGATGACAAAGGACAAACACACGACCCACTCTGTACTAATGAAATCAGCGCTCCAGCCCCTGTCCTGTTTAACAAGGTCAACCCTCATATATTAACAAGCATCAACTGAGCAAAAATGGTCTTTTTCTTTTTTTTTTCCTGTATCTCCTTCCAGGTTTGTCTAAAGTTTTGCTTCCTCTTTTCTTTCCTTTAAAAAACAAAACAAAACAATCCCCCTCCCCTTTTTTCCTATAAGGCTTGCATATAGTCATTGAGACAGGTAGATGGCAGAATGAATAGGTTGTGGATAAAATTTGGAGTCAAGAAGCCCTGATTTCAGGGGAAGCTAGGTGAACAGAGCACCTGCCTTGGAGTCAGGAGGACCTGAGTTCAAATCTAGCCTTAGACACTTAGTAACAGTGTGACCCTGGGTAAGTTATGCAACCCCAAATGTTTCCCCCCACAAAAAATTAAGAAGACTTGAGTTCAAATTCTGCCTCAGATGTGTACTGGCTATGTGACCTCTGTCAGCCTCCATTTGCCCATCAGTTAAATGGGTATAATAAAAGCCCTTATTTCCAAGAGTTGTTGTAAAGGTCAACTGGTGTAATGTGTGTAAGACACATCTCCAACTCTAAAGCACTCTGTAAATGTTACCTATTATTACTACAGTAATGTAGTAATGTGTAGATACTTCTACTAAAGGTGCCTAGTGCTTTGCTCCATATTTTTTTTTTACAATTCATATTTATTATGATATTTCATTACATTATTTTTTTTGTCCAGATTCACAATTTCCTTAGTATTGGGATCTTGGGTGTGGACACTCCCTCCACCAGCACAAATCAGCCTCTAACTTACAGTTTCAGAGTTGCCTGGGACACTGAAGACGTTAAATCATTGCCCTTTCTGTGGTCATGCAGCTTGTCTCTGTCAGAGGCTGACCTTGAAGCCAGTGGGTCTCCCTGCCTCACCTTGTGATCCATTCACCTGTGTTGATATGCCATAATCTATTTAGCCATTCTCCAGTTGTTGGAAATAGAAGTTGTCTTCCTAGTTTTTGCTTTTGCAATTAGATCCTTGAATAGTATGTATTCCTACATACCCTTAAAAGCCACTGGCCCTGGATTTCTTATTTCATGTATGTAGGGAGTTTCCCCTCAAGAACTACTTCCTCCTGAAAGCCTTCTTCCTGATTTCTCTCTCTCCCCCTCTTCCAGTTGTCTTTGAGATGCTTCTCATTATTTGTGCCCCTGTCTAGCATGGACATGCTTTGCCAGCCTAATCCTAGGTGGAGTCTTTTCAAACCATCTGGGCTTGGAGCTTCTCAGTGCCAGAACTAAGCTTTTTTCACCTTAGTCTTTCTCCTTAGCCATGAGTATAAAACCCAGCTTATAGAACAATGGGAAAGCTGAGTGGTGCAGTGGATAAAGTCAGGAAGACTCATCTTTATGAGTTCAAATCTGGCCTCAAACAGTTACTAGCTGTGTGATCCTGGGCAAGTCACTTAACCCTGTTAGCCTCAGTTTCTTCATCTATAAAATGAGATAGAGAAGAAAGAAAATACCAAATGAGTTCATAAAGAGTTGGATATAACTGAAATGACTAAACAATAAAATGGTTCAAAGAAATGGTGCTAGATCCTCTCAGATGCCTGATGTCTCTGAGTGGAGAAGACAGGGCTGGTGTTCTTTCAGGTCCGCTGGTTTGAGCAACAGACACTGAAGCGCCGGGTGAAGAGGGATAATTTTGTGCTACCCACAGACCCCTGGTTCTCCAAGCAGTGGTATTTGGTAAGAAGGGTGGGGACTGGGGGTGGGGTGTGGGGGACTCCAAAGTCCCTGGATAAGGAGTGTGAAGAGCAAGGCTTCCACTAAGCCTTAGTCTCCACTGTTGGGAGTTTGGGGCCCCCAGGCTGGGGAAGTCCCCTGCAGGGACCTTCTGAGGCTCCCCTTCTAGAACAAGCAAGTCCACCCTGACCTGAACATCCTGGAGGCTTGGAAAAAAGGTTACACAGGCCAGGGGGTTGTGGTGTCCATCCTGGATGACGGCATAGAGAAGGATCATCCTGATCTGCAGGCTAACTATGTGAGTGCAGGGACCTAGGAAGGGAGGCAGGAGGGGACGCGGGAGGGGGTAGGGGGCGGGGCGCAGGAGGAGGCAGGTTTGAGGAATTGGGATTCTCCCCGAACACTAGAAGGGAACCTTCACACATAGCAGGGACTCAACTGAAGAAGGGATAAGATAGTAAAAACACAACATCGAGATCAGAACCTGGGGCTGAATTCAAGCTCTTCTGCTTACTAACTGTGTGATCTTGGCAAAGTCACTTCCCCTCAGTGGCCTTAGTTTCTACCTATAAAATTAGAGTATTGAGTCATTTACTCCAGTCAAACCAATCTAGCTGATGCTGTTCCATCTCCCCCTGGCATGTCTTTGTATCCTGCCTCCCTGCCCTTCACTCCCTCCAAGGCACAATTTCCCAAACGTAACCCCCAACAGGAGCCCCTTGGAGCTTATCTTGGTTGTTAGCGCTCCCTTGGGTTCCCCCAGATTATTCTGGATTTACTTCTCTGAATATGTGTTATTTCTTCTCAGTAGAATGTAAGCCACCTGAGGCCAAGGTCTGTGTCACGTTTGTCTTTGAGCCTCAGCACTCACACAGCACCTGGCACAGACCTCACACTGGAAGTGAATTCGATAAACCTTTAAGGTCTCTTCCAGGTCTAAATCCTGTGATTCTATCTCTTTGGTTCCCATCCCATCGTTTTTGCTAGGTAGCCATGGGACCTTAGAGAAATCAACTCCTACCTGGCCAGGAATCTTTTCATCACTCCCCCAACAAATGTTCATTCAGCCTTCACTTGAAGCCCTCAAGTGAGCATCAGATCCATGATCTCTCCAGGCTGACCATTCTGTTTTGGGATGGTACTCATTGTTAGAAATTTCAAATCCCAGTTCTGCTACTTACTGCCTGTGTGACCTTGGCAAGCCACTTAATGTTTACAGTCTCAATTTACCCGTTTATGAAGTGGGGGTGGAGTGGACTAGATATCTGGTCCCTAAGTGCCATAATCCTTCAATACAGGACCACCTGGCTAGTTACGACTTCAATGACGATGACCCTGACCCACAGCCACGGTATACCCCCATGAATGACAATCGGTGAGTTCTTTGCTTCGGTGTTGGTGGAGAGGAGTACATGGTCCTTTCCTTAGAACTTCAGGGGTGGGGAGGGACAGACCATCTCACCAAGCTGCTCTTTCTCCCTCTCTCCAGGCATGGGACCCGTTGTGCTGGAGAAGTGGCAGCTGTAGCCAGCAATGGTATCTGTGGTGTGGGTGTGGCCTTCAAAGCCAAGATTGGAGGTAGGGACCCCATGGAAAGGCAGTACAAGTGTGGTGGGCATCCCTGTTTCTTAAATGATTTCCGACCAGAGGTTGAACTAGATCCCTTGAGGGCCCTTTCTGGTATGAATTTATGTTTCTGGTGAGTGATCATGAGATTAGTACCCCAGTCCTCCTCTGGAATTCATGTCAGGGCCCTGCTGTCTGTTGCAAGTCAGGGAATTGGCACTGAGGCTGAGTGTATCAGTGTCAGAGAGGGTTCTCCAGATTCTGGTGCCCATGGGTGGGAACCACTGTCTGAGTAATAGACTGGGCAAGTTGGACTTGCTTCCAAAAGCTAGTGATTAAGATAATAAATGAAGGTCAGTGGGGAGGGCCCTTAGAACCCATGATGTCAGGGCTGGGAGGACCCTTAGAACACACAATATCAGGGATGGGAGAGGGGTTCCTAGAATCCAGAGTGTTAGAACCAAGGGGCCCCTAGAGGTAACTGAGACCTAGAGAAAGGGAAATTACTTCTCACCGAATCATGAGGATTGAAGGGCTTCTAGGAAGGCACTTAATGTTTACAGACTCAGTTTACCCATTTATAAAGTGGAGGTGCAGTGGACTAGATATCTGGTCCCAGTCTCACCTTTCCCAATCCCTCCCATCTGCTTTTCTTAATGTCCCCTATAGAATCCCTAGTGGGTGATTACTCAGCCTTTGCTTAAAGACCTCTGTGATGAGGAATCCCCTACCTACTGAGTCAGCCCGTTTCATCGCAGGACAGTTTTGACTGTGGATGTTTTTCCTTCAATGAAGATGAAATCTTAGGACTTCCATGGTCGATTCCTAGTTCTGCCTTTTGGGGCAAGAAGAACAGGTCTTATCCTCTTCCTAACTTCTCTATCATTGTCTACAACTCCACCACCCTCTCATTCCCTCAGGCTCACAACCTGGACTCCTCACTCTCTAACCCCCTATATCCAAGTTGTTGCCAAAGCCTGTCATTTTCACCTTTGGAATCTTTCTATAATATGCCCCCTTCTCTCCTCTGATGCAGATCTTCATCACCTCACACCTGGATTTAGTTCAAGAGCCTACTGATGGGTCTACCTGCCTCAAGTCCCTCATCACTCTCATCCATCCTCCATTCCGTCACCAAAGTGGCCTTCCCAAAGCACAGGTCCAACTAGGGGCCCCCCTACTCAATAAACTCCAATGGTTCCCCATCACTTCTAAGATAGAATATAAAATCCTCCTTTCAGCTTGCCTTACTCCATTAATATCCTGGGATTCCTTGCTGCTCCTGAAAAAAAAGGTGCCCAGTCTCTCAGCTCTGGTCACTTTCACTATCTATCCTCTATGCCTGGAATGCTCTCTCTCCCACCTTTTAATCCCAGCCAAACTCCCACCTTTTACAGGAATCCTTTCCATTCCCCCTCTTTCCCCTAACACTAGTGCTTGATTATCTCCAATTTATCCTGAATATCTCTTATTTGTGCTTAATTGTTTGCATTTGTCTGTCCCATTAGAATATTCCTTTCCTGGGGGCAGGGACTATCTTTTGCCTTTCTCTGTATCCTCACCACTTAACACAGAGCTTGGTACATGGTTGGTTGTTGTCCTTCATTCTTGAAGATGACCAAAATGACATCTCATGATAAAGTCAAGTTTCATTGTGTCTGACTGTTACTGATCAGACTAATAGGAGCTTGGAATGCTCTACCACAGGTTGGGCACAGATAGTCTGCGTGAACATTTGGGGTGGTTACTCCAAATTTGCACATCCTACATTTCCTTGGTGCTGTCTCACTCCTGCTTTGCTCATAGAGCACAACACCCTTTCTGATGTGGGCACGCCATGCTGAGTGATCCTGTGCCAGTATCTCCCATGTCACACAATCAAATCCAAAGTTCTTGAGAGTGTCCTTGTAGCTTTTCTTCTGATCACCATGTGATCACCTGCCTCATGCAAGTTCTTCATAAAATAGTCTTTTCGGCAAGTGTACATTTTGCATTTGAACAATGTGGCCAGCCCATCGGTACATAGTAGGTGCTTAATAAATACTTGTTGACTAACTGACTGATCCCTCTTGCCCTTCAAATACTTCTGGATACACAGTCTCAAGAACCACAAAATTAGAGACCTGGAAGAGATCTTAGGGACCACTTAATCCATCCCACACAAAAAAAGAATCCTCACTTATCACCCGGCTACTCTACTTTAGGACTTGTCTTCTCCCCCACCCTCCAGGAAACTCGTTATTGGGATAATCTCGTTCTCATCATCCCAGTAAGATTCCATCATCATCCTCCGGTCCCTCTGATTGGAAGGAGGGGCCCCCATTTAAAGAGAGAGCTCAGCTTGGACATCTTCCTCATTCCTCCCAGCTGCCCCAGTGCCAGGTACCTCCCCTTACCCTCCCCATACCAGCCTTTCTACTTCTTTTTGTGTGTTGTGTCTCCTCCCCCAATGAGGGCAGGGACTATCTTTCTATTTTTGGTATTTGTATCCCCAGGCTTAGCATAGTGCCCAGCTCATAGTAGGCATTTAATAAATGTTTATTGACTACTGACTTACACACCCAACAAGTAGTCATCCAGCTTCTGCTTGAAGACCTCCCAGAAGGGCCTTTCCCTCAACCTTCTCTTCCCTAAAGGTAAATGCCCTTGGCTTCTTCAAACAAGCCTTGTATGATATGATACCATTCATGATCTCTTTCCCATCTTAGTCCCCTTCTAGACTTGCTCCCACTTTAAACTCAGTACTTGAGACATCTTCCCATCTTATCAATGGCACTACCATCTTCCCAATCTCCCTGGTTCATCAGTAGCTCTTCTTTCTCCTTCACTCCTTATATTCATCAAGCCCAGGAATATGCTAGATTCAGTTCTACCTCAGGGTAGGATTGCACCGGGAATCCTGCCCCATACCTCGGACTTTTCAAACTCTTGCTTTCCCTTAAAGCTCAGCTCCTCCAGGAAGCCTGCCTTGACCAGTCCAGCCCATGCTCATGTTTTCTTCATAACCTTCCCAGTTAGACTACGGACTTCACAGTGTTATCATCATCCTTAACAGAGACAGGAATAAACTCCATGTACTGGAAAGATCCTAGATTCTGGAAGTCAGTAGATTTGGGCTTTAATTCCAGCTCTGTTACCAACTCCTGGAGTGATTTGAGGCAAAGCCCTTCACTGACCTGGACCTCAGTTCCCCCATCTGTAAGGGGTTGAGCTCGATGATCTACAGCTAAATAAGTAAAGCTCCTTCTAACTTTGATTTCCCATCTTCTAAAGTCTTTTCCAGTTCTGATGTTCTCTGTATTCTGCATTGTATGTTCTAAGGGCCCTTCCAATTCTGTCAGGCTTCTGTGGATACCCGAAGGTCCTTCACAACAGAACCATAAAAAGAGTATTAGCTTAGGAGTCTGAAGGCACTAGGTTTGGATCTAATTCTTCTACTTCCTGTGAGAATTTAATCAAATCACTTTACCTCTGGGCCTCCTATCCCTTATTTGTAAAGGAAAGAAGGGGATTTGACTGGTCTCTGATGCTCCTCTAAGCCCTGATATTCTAGGCTCTGAGATCCCTCCCAGCCTGGGTGATCTAAACTTTGAGGTCATTTCTGGCTCAGATAGTCCATGTTGCTGATTCTGAGACCCCTCTCAGCTCTGATGTTCTAGGCTCTGAGACTCCTCCAATCTGGGTGAGCCAAACTTTGAGGGCATTTCTAGCTCAGATAGTCTGTGTTGCTGATTCTGAACCCCATCCCAGCTGTAATGTTCTAGATCAGTGGTTCTCAAAGATGCACCAGACAACACCTGAGTTTTATCTCGATGTGCCCCAAATTGTACAGGATTTACACTCAGAAAACCTATATGCATTCCAATTTTCCCAATTCTTCTAGGGTGTGCCTAGATTCTTCTCAGCAGAGAATGTTACTCAGTAGCAAAACCTGTTTTAGAAGTTCTATTCCAAGTCACAGGGTGTTCCTCCCAGTTCTGATGTTCTATGTTCTAGAGGCCCTTACCCATCTAGGAGTCTAAGTGGTTGGAGGGGATGTGGAGTCCTACAGGCACATGAGTCTTGAATACAAATCCAGGCCAGGGTTGGGGATGGAGAAAGCCTGGTGATGTGATGTGATAGGAAACCCCAGTCCCCAACACCCCTGCTTCTCTGCCTTCATCCCCAGGTGTGAGGATGCTGGATGGCTCCATCACTGACATTGTAGAGGCCCAGTCCTTGAGCCTTCAGCCCCAGCACATCCACATCTATAGTGCCAGCTGGGGTCCTGAGGATGACGGTCGCACAGTGGATGGCCCTGGGGTGCTGACTCAAGAGGCCTTCTCCCGGGGGGTCAACACCGTGAGTGTGAGCCATGGGCATGGGTCTACCACCCCTACCTCTATATACACCCAAGGTCAAGCCTTTGATTTGCAGTTCAGAGCCTGTCCAGGCTCAGAGGAAAGGTCAGAATGAATTCCACAAACATTTACTTAAAACCTACTGGTTGCAAGGTGCAGTAGGGGGAGATGATGATGATAATGGTGGTGGTGGTGGTGGTGGTGTTTTTTTAAAAATTAACTAGATTTTTGTTGATATTTTTTGTTTTTGTATTTCCTAAATGTCCCCCTGTATCTCTCTCCCTCCTCCCATCCTTTATAAGAATTTTATTAAAAGAGAAAGAGAACAAAAATTTAGAAAAACTGGTTAAAAAATCTGACAACATATGCAGTATTTCACACCCATGGGATACCCTACTCACCCACCCAACTTCTGCAAAGGACTATGGGAAGGCGTCTTCTCATAAATGATGGTGATTCTTTCAAAAGCTCACATTTCTATCATTCTTCAAGGTGTGCAAAGTGCTTTCCTCCCCATAAGCTTGTGGGAAACACTCCTATTTTATGAGTAAGGAAATGAAGGCTCTGAGAGAGTGACTTGTTCAGGATCACCCAGCTATGCTATGGCAGATACTATGCCCAACTAGCTGTCTTGCCTATGAAGTTCCCATCCTTGTTCTGGACCTTACAGGTTGGCAGTCAGACCTTGAGATTATGGCACCCAGCTATTGACAGATGGCAGGATGGAAGCAGAAAAAATGCCAGATTCTGAGACAGGAGACTTGCCTTTGAGTTCCAACCCCCAAGATCATTCAATCTCCCTCATTTTCCTTTTCCTTGGAGATGCAAAGTGAGGATAACTGAGCCTGGGAGGGAGAGGGGAGAGTCCTGTTTCAGCTATTTCTAAGCTGTGGGACATTGAACAGATCCTCCCTCTGAGCCTCAGTTTCCTTATCTGTAAAATGGAGATAATACTCCACTCCCTACCTCATAGGACTGTGGAAGTAAAAGTATTTTGTAAACTAGAAAACACTTGAGAAATAAGGGATGTTATCCTAATGTCTTTCATATCTGTTAGACCTCTTTACAGATTAGGGGTAGCATGGAAAAGGGCTGGATTCCTGGATGAGCCTTCAAAATGTAGCTTCTAGCCCAGGCCCCAGGCTTATATACACCATGTCTAATCTTGGGGACTTCTCCTCCAAATCATCACTGTTTGGCTAGTTTTGTTCCCACCCAGTTTCCTTATCTGTAAAACAAGCTGGAGAAGGAAATGGCAAACCACTCCAGTGTCTCTATCAAGAAAACCCCCAATTGGGTAGTGAAGAGTCCCACTCAACTGAACAACAACAAATTCTGTCTTGTGGAAATTGAGGTTCAGATCTTTCAAGGGACTCTCTCAAGGTCATGCAGCTAATAAATGCCTACTGGCCACCCAGCGTTGTGAGGAAAGCTTTGTAAATCTTGAACCCAAGAGAAATGTTATTGTTGTCATTCTTTTGTCCATCGTCAGGAATGATGATGATGTTATTATGTTTTCTATGTCAGTGCTAACAATTCTCCTCTGGGCCAGTTTGGCCATCCCATGGCCAAGAAGTTTGTCTAAGTAAGTAAAGCTCAGGATATTAGGGTTGAAAGAGACCTTAGAGATCAGCTATGCCAAAAGTTCTTAACCAAGGGTACATAAACTTTAAAAACAACTTTTGTTAATAACTATTTTCAATACAGTTGGTTTCCCTCATAATCCTTTGTGTTTTATTTTATGCCTTTGAAAATATCATTCTGAGAAGGGGTCCATGGGCTTCACCAGACTCCCTCCCAAAGGAGTGCATGATTCCCTATCTCGATGAAGGATAGGAATAGTTGATGGTGGAGGGGTTGTAGGGAGGTAGGCATATTGGTACATTGTTAGTGGAGCTGTGAATCACTACCACCATTTTGGAATTATGCAAGCAAAGAAGCTAAAGCATGCACACTTTTTCACCCAGAGATTCCATTGCTGAGCTAATACCTTAAAAAAGCCACTAGTAAGAAGAAAGTCCCTATATTCATCCAAATATGTATAGCAGCATTCTTTGTGATATCAGAGAATTGGAAACAAAATAGATTCTCATTGATTGAGGACTGGCTGAACAAACTGTAGTACAGGATTGTAATGAAATACTACTATATTATAAGAAATGACAAGTACAGGGAATAAAGAGAGACCTGGGGAAATCTACTTGAATTGATGCAGAGTGAAGTAAGCAAAGCCAAGTAAACAAGGCACACAAGACTACAACAGTGGAAATGAAAGAGAACAAGCCCAAAACAATCAAAAGGGAAAATCGCACAATTGTGAAGAAGCAGCCAGGCTGTCAAGAAGACATATGAGAAACTTTGGCAAAGTTGCAGGTTACAATATAAACCCGCACAAATCTTCTGCATTTCTATATATTAGCAACAAAGTCCAACAGCAAGAGATAGAAAGAGAAATCTCGTTTAAAGCTAGAGTAGACACTATAAAATATTTGGGAGTTTACCTGCCAAAACAAACCCAGGGACTATATGAACACAATTACAAGACACTTTTTGCACAAATAAAGTCAAATTTAAGTAAGTGGAAAAACATCAGTAGCTCATGGGTAGACCGAGTTAATATAAATAAAAATGACAATTCTACCTAAATTTATTTACTTATTTAGTGCCATACCAATTAAAATATCAGATAATTATTTTCTAGATCTGGATAAAATAATATCAAAATTCATCTGGAAGAACAAAATGTCCAGAATATCAAAGGGACTAATGAAAAGAAATGCTTGGGAAGGTGGCCTAGCGCTACCAGACCTCAAATTGTATTATAAAGCAGAAATTATCAAAACCACTTGGTACTGGCTAAGAAACAGAAAGGTAGACAAGTGGAATAGACTTGGCACTCAAGACAGAGTAGGCAAGGAATATAGCAACCTCCTGTTTGATAAACCCAAGGACCCCAGCTTCTGGGATAAGAACTCACTGTTTGATAAAAATTGCTGGGAAAACTGGGTAACAGTGTGGTGGAAACTAGGCATAGACCCATGCCTGATACTGTACACAAGAATAAAGTCCAAATGGGTACATGATCTAGGTATAAAGATTGATACCATGGACAAACTGGAGGAGCAAAGAATAGTGTATCAGATTTACGGAGAAGGGAAGAATTTTATACTAGAGATATGAGATGCAAGATGGATAATTTTGATTACATTAAACTGAAAAGTTTTTGCACAACTAAACCCAATGGAACCAAAATTTGGAGGGATGTAGTAAATTGGGAAAGATTTTTACTGCTAATCTCGGGGATAAAGGCTTCATTTCTAGAATATATAGAGAACTGAGTCAAATGTACAAGAATACAAGTCATTCCCCAATTGATAAATGGTCAAAGGACATGAATGGGCAATTTTCAGAGGAAGAAATTAAAGATAAATATAATCATATGAAAAAATGCTCTAAATCACTTTTGATTAGAGAGATGCAAATCAAAACAACTCTGAGGTAGCACATCACACCTGTAAGATTAGCAAACATGATAGAACAGGAAAGTGATAAATGTTGAAGAGGATGTGGGGAGAGTTGGAACACTAATTCATTGTTAGTGGAGCTGCGAGCTCATTTAACCATTCTGGAGAGCACTTTAGAACTATGCCCAAAGTGCTACCAAAATGTGCATACCCTTTGACCCAGCAATATCGCTACTAGGACTGTATCCCCAAGAGATCATGAAAATGGAAAAGGGTCCCACATGTACAAAAATATTTATAGTAGCACTCTTTGTAGTTGCCAAAAGCTGGAAGTCAAGGGGATGCCCATCAATGGGGGAATGGCTGAAAAAATTATGGTATATGAATGTAATAGAATACTATTGTGCCATAAGAAATGATGAACAAGAAGACTTCAGAGAGGCCTAGAAGGACTTATATGATCTGATGCTGAGAGAAAAGAGCAGAACCAGGAGAACTTTGTGCACAGCAACGACCACAGCGTGCGAGAGTTTTTTTCTAGTAGACTTGGAACTTTGTAATAACGCAGAAAGTTAAAAAAAAAATTCCCAAT
>CM053773.1:198032657-198117149 GCA_028658325.1 Potorous gilbertii
GATCCTATATAGAATTGTACGCTGTCTTGGGGAGGGAGGGGGGTGGGAGGGTAGGTGGAGGAGGGTAAAAAAAATCTAAGTTTTATGGTAGTGATTGTAGAACATTAAAATAAATAAATAAAATATAAAAAAAGAGAGATATGACAAGACACTCCCCTTTCCCCCTTGTAGAGGCAGAGGCGGGAGGGGTCAACAAGGGTTGGGCACTACACAAATTCTTTAGGCTTTTTCAATGCATTGAAGGGTTATGCTGATTTTTTTTCTTTATTTTTTTGTATTTAAAAAAATTATAATAAAATAACTTTGTTACATGGTTCTTGGGATGGAAGAGGAAGAGAAATATTGGAGGAAATTACGATGTTTTTAAGAAAAACAAAACACATCAATTAAACTTATTTTTAAATAAAAAAAGGATCCTTGATGTAGTCAAATCCTCTTGTTTTACAGATAGGGAAACTGAGATTCAGGGGAGTAAAATAATGAAATGATTTCCCCAGATTCATAGAGGTCATAGGATCATATTTAGAGCTGGCAGGGTCGTTAAGTGATCTTCTAGGAACCCTTCATTCTACAGATGAGGAAACTGAGGCCACAGACAGTTCACAGAGCCAGAATTTGGCCCCAGTTCCTCTTCCTCTCAGTTATTTGTTATTTCTTCCACAATCCTATGCTTTCTCCCTTCTTTGAATATATGAGAATCTCCAGCAGGGAGGGATCCTGACTCCACTGCAATTCCAGCCTATTTTGACTCCCCAGGCTGGAGGGGTGGGGGAGAATCTTGCCATGTCTCCTCACCCTCCAGGGAGAAGGATGGACAAGGCAGGTATGACATGTAGAAATGGGAGACCCAGGCAGTCCTCTTTTTGGGGCCTAACACTGGCTTTGGGGTCTGACCACAGGGTGTCTGTTACCTACTTAGTGGTGTGACCTTGGGCAAATCTTTTCCTCTCTCTGGGTCCCATTTTGGAAGTTTGGAAGAGGAGGGTGTTGAGCTAGATTTCTTAGGTCTCTTCCAGCTCAAAATCGCATACCCATTTTCTCCCACACCTCAATCCTCCACTTCCCTTAAATGCCACTGACTCCATACCATCGTTTTCCAGGGTCGTGGCAACTTGGGTACCCTGTTCATCTGGGCCTCAGGCAATGGTGGCCTTCACTTTGACAACTGCAACTGTGACGGCTATACCAACAGTATCCACACGCTGTCTGTGGGCAGCACAACCCAACATGGCCTTGTACCCTGGTACAGTGAGGCCTGTGCCTCCACCCTCACCACCACCTTTAGCAGTGGCCTCAACAAGGACCAGCAAATTGTGAGTGTTGCCCCACTCATGCCACTGTGCGCGTGTGCATGAGCACACACACGCACGCGCACACACACACGCACATGCATGAATACTTACACTCCATGGCAGCTGACTTGCTCCCCCAGCTGCAGCTCCACCGCCCCCACGCCTCCCTCGCCCAGGGATCTATCAGCCGTCACAGAGCTTTTCTCCCCACCCCCACCTCCAACCACCTTTCCCCAGGTGACCACAGACCTGCACCATAAATGCACAGATAAGCATACAGGAACATCAGCCTCCGCCCCATTGGCTGCCGGCATGATCGCCCTTGCGCTGGAGGCCAAGTAGGTGAATCTGGGCTGGGTCCTGACTTTATCAACCTCCACCGCCCCAAAGGGCCCTTCTCACAGACTCTTACATCCCATCCTCCTTCCCAAGGGAGGAGGCAGCATCTTTAGTGAGGTTACTGTCCCTTCCTAGGTCTCAGTTTCCTTATCTATAAAGTGGGAGGGTTGGACCAAATGATCTTTAAAGTGCCCTTTACCATTGATATTCTGTAATTTTCCAGCCCTTACATACTATGTTTTAAGATCCCTCCTAGTTCTGATATACGTATTCTAAAGTCCCCCCACCTCAGCTCTGACCTGTATTCTAAAGGCCCTTCTACCTATGATAGTCTGTGTTATTTGAGTTTCTTCCTCCAGTTTGGCCCTGTTCCTCCTACACCTGCCTCCTTTCAGAACCTGGGTTTTTCCCCTTCCCTTCCCTTCCCCCAATCCTGACCCTGTCCTTTCATCCATAGCCCCTTCCTTACCTGGCGGGATATGCAACATCTAGTGGTGAGGGCTTCCAAGCCAGCCCAACTGCAGGCTGAGGACTGGGCCACCAATGGAGTGGGACGCAAAGGTGAGGTGTGTGGGGAGGGCAGAGATTCGTCCTCAATGAGTACCTGGACTCTGGAGTCTAGAGCTAAGAAACAAGTGGCCCCTTGCCTATCTTTCCCACAGTAAGCCACCACTATGGCTATGGCTTGCTGGATGGTGGGCTTCTGGTGGATCTGGCCAAGAAGTGGACTATGACCCAGCCCCAACTGAAATGTTCCATCAAGATCATCAGCACTCCCATGTGAGGCCTCCCTCTTCTCCTCCCCTGCCTGACATGCACCCCTAGTCCCTGTGCTTCATAAAATCATTGCTTAGAGCTGGAAGAGGTCCAAGAGCCTTATTTTGTAGATGAAGAAACTAAAGAATAGGGCAGGATTTGTTCAAGGATACTTGGCTAGGAAAGAGCAGATTTGGAACTCAGACCCATGTCTACAGATTCATACTCTATACTCTTTCCATTACCCCATACTGAGCTTAGTATAGGATGGTAGGAGGCTGTGGCCTTTGCCTCTTTCTTCCCATCTCTCCCCTCCTCCTGTGCTCTGTCAGACACCCTAAATCACTCTATTCCTGTCCCATCTGCTGGCCTAGTCTGGCTTCTTTCCATGCCTTTCATCATCTTCCCCCAAGCCTGCCTTCCTTCTTTCCTTCCTCTCTCTCTCTCTCTCTTTCCCCCTCTCCACCCCCCTCCCTCCTTCCCCCTCCTCTCTCCTCTCTCTCTCTCTTCTTTCTTTAAATGAGTTAAGTGACTCATCCAGGTTCACACAGTAAGTGTCTGAGGTGGGATTTGAACTCAGGTCCTCTTGATTCCAGGGCTGGTGCCTCCAGGCCTTTCTTATTCATCCTGTTAAAATACAAGCCTGGTATAAGAAGCATGGTGGAAAGAATAGGGAAGTCAAGAGGCCTAGGTTCATGCTTTAGCTCTACCACTGACTTACTATGTTACTTTAGCTACTTCCCTCACCCTCTGTGACATTATCTTTTCTAAAGTTCCTCCTAGATCCCACATTCTGTGTTCTAAGTTCCTTCCCAGCTCTGACATTTTGTGTCCTAAGGACCTGACATTCTCAGAGTTTCTCAATGCCTGCCCAGGGTCCTTGTCATTTTCCTTTGTGTTCCCCTGCTCCTGGCCCCACCCCAAGATGAAGAGGGTCTCAGCTACTCCATGTGACCCCTGCATTTTCCTCCCCAACCCCACCCCTGGGCAGTCCCATCAAGCCGAAGATGCAGGTAAGCCAAAATGTGTCAGCCTGCCGAGGGGAAGACCGTCACATTCGCTCGCTGGAGCATGTCCAGGTACAGCTGTCACTCACCTACAGTCGCCGAGGGGACCTAGAGATCACACTCACCAGCCCCATGGGCACACATTCCACCCTGGTGGCAGTCAGGTGAGCCCAAACTCAGTTTAATTCAATTCTTATTCATCATCTTTGTGCACAAGATTTGAGATACAACCATAAATAGGACAGAGGTCCTGCTCTCAAGGAGCTTTAACAAGGTTAAAGGTGGGGATGGGATTAGGACAAGGTCAAATATTACACTGATTTAAGGGAGAGTGAGATCAGTCCTAAGGGAGAGGTCAGGCTTTGAAAAGTTAGAGGACCTGGAAAGTGATGTGTTTACACAAGACAACCAACTAATCAGTTTTGTAAAAGACAGAATATACAGAAAATGAGAGGAAGGACAGATAGCTGATAATCAACCCACTTGGCCCAATCACTATGGCCTTGGCAAGGAGCTGCACCAACTGGCAGGTGTGACTACTCAGCCACTGCCAAGGACCTTTGAAAGATTATGGAGACTGGGAGGTGCCCAAGGATTAGAGAAAGGCAAATGTTGTCCTGATTTTATACAGAATGAAAACAATAGACCATCATACTTGACTTATTTCTGGCAGGATTTCAGACTATATTATTCAAGGGCAAGGAGCAGCATGGTGAGCCTTTCTCATGAAGGCTTAGGTCCATTGGGGCTGCGTGATCCTGCCAAGTCATTTAACCTCTCAGGGCCCTAGGTAAGCCCAAATTGTAGAACAGCTGCTGATCTGCATTGGTTAGAGGGATTTTCCTCACCTGGAGTTCCCCAAACCAATGATATCAAAGGTCTGGGCCAAAACTTGTTAAATGAATGAACCAGTGGAAAAGAAAGTGGTGATCCCCCAGAGTCAGTGTGGCTTCCGCAGGGTCCAGGTGTACCAGAAAAACTTTAATTCCTGTTTTTGTTGGTGTTATTAGATCAGAGGAGATGCTGTAGATAATATTTATTTAGATTTTAGTAAAGCATTTGACATGCTCTTCTTATGGACAAGGTGGAGGTGTTGATGAGGTGCTGGGGATCCCAAAATACCAACACATCGGTCCCGCTCAAATGAATTCAACACAAGCCTTCTTAAAGCCAAAGAAAAAAAAGTTTATTAAAGATTCAACATACTGGGTTGACTCAAGGAGCCTAAGCACTGGTAACGCTTATATTCACAAGCGGACCAGATAAAATCTCAGCTAGACAGAGTCTGAGCTGGATTGAATCTGAGAGACTTCATGGAGGCAAGATGGACCTTAAATACAGAAAAGATTGTAGAAGGGATCTGGGGGTGGTCTGGTAGTCTAGGGTGATAGGAGGAAGGGTTTAGGGAGGGTCTTGAGATTGGGGATAACTAATGATGTCCTTGGGTGGGATGTAGGTGGGGCAATCCTGAGGTAATAGACAATGGAAGGCCCGAGTAGGCCTAGGGAAACAGATTTGAATGATAGATTCAGGAAGACATGGCTATAAATTTGAATATGAAAGGCCCGATGGGGAGATTCTAGGGGAGTTCTGGGAGGTTTCCAGAGTCTGAATCCCATCAGTGTGGGCTAGACAGTCACATTAGTGACTGACTGCACATTCAGGTAGATTCAGGATCGGTGGAATGAACAGATACTATGTAGTTGTTAGTGAAGGTACACCATCTTGGAAGGAGATTTCTAGGGGAGGGCCCCGTGGAACTGTGTGCCTAAGGGCTGTTTGATGTTGTTTTAAAAGAAATCTATTATGATTTGGATAAGGCTTAGCTGGTTATCAAATCTGCCAATGGTGCAAAGCTGAAAGAGGTATAATTAATACATTGGACAGGAAGGTCAGGAGTCCAAAAAAACCGAACAAACCCAAAACCATTGTAATAGGCAAAAACACTGAACTGAACCTTAACATGAAATCTAACAGATAAGTGTATAAACCCTTAGGCTCAAAAAATCGATTTCATAAGCAACAAGATGGGAGAAAGTATTAGCTGGAAATTCTTCTGAAAAAAAGATCTGGGGGTTTTAATGGAACACAAACTCAGCATTAATCTACTGTGTGGTTTGGAGGGAGTGAAAGTGATTTTTAACTGCTTTGAGAGGCTGAGCAAGGAGGAATAAAAAGACATGAGAGAGAATCTGCCCCACAGCATATTGCCCAGAGCTGACCACCTCTAGAGGTCCACATTCAGTCCTGATTTCCTTTGTGTGAATTCTTTAAGCAAAATCTGGGTGACCAGTTCAACAGGCATTTATTAAATGCCTCCTGGGTGCTAGGCATTGGAAATGCAAAGACAGAGCATTCTATTGAGGGAGATAAGCAGTATCTTCGATAGCAGTCTTACATTTCTATAGGTTTTCAAAGTGCTCACATAACCTTGAGGATGTAAGTATACACATACACATTAAACAGAAACATATATAAAGTAAAAAATGAGGCAATTTCAAGGTGGGGGAGAAGCACTTGGGGTTGGTGGGGGCGTGGCGGTGGGAGAAGGGATCAGAAATAGCCTCCTAGAGGTAGTGGCCCTGGGAATGAGCTCTGAAAGGCATTAGACATTTTAAAAGGAGAAACGAGTGCATTCCAGGCACAACAGGCCAGCCTGAAGCAAAGGCATGGAGAGAGGAGATGAAATATCACATACAAGGAGTGGTGAGCAGGCAAGTCTGGTTAGAACAGAGACTAGATTGGGTCAAAGGGAGGGAGGGATGTAACATAAATCTGGAAAGACTGGCTAGAGCCACGTGGGGAAGGGCTCTAAGCACCAACTGCTATTTTATCCTAGGGAAGTGACTGGAGATTTTTCTGCAAGATGATTATTCTGGCAATTATGTAGAAAATGGAATGAAAAAGAAATGGGCTGAGGAATTCCGTAACTTTGCCCAGGGTCACATAGAGGGGCAGAATCTGAACCCAGTTCTTTCTGATTCCAAGTTCAGGCCCTTAGCCACTGAGCCACATAGTGGCCTCTTTCAACTCTGACATTCTGTGAGTCTGTGGTTGTGGCACCTGGAGGAATCAGGGGATGCTTCCTGGCAGACACCACACAGGAGTGAGTCATTGAAGGCAGGGAGGCCCTTCAACACATGGCGATGGGGGTGGAGGGAAGGGAGCCCTTTCCAGGAATGGGGAGACCCAGGGAAGAGGATTGAGAAGGAAGGGCCTAGTCGAGTTTGACTGGATTGTAGAATACAAGAAGGGGAGGAGATGAGCCCCAGAAGCCTGGAGCCAGACAGGGAAGGCCTTGAGTGCTAGGAACAGGAATTTACACTTTATCTGGCAGCAGTGTGGAACTAACACTACCGGGATTTTGTTTGTTTTTTGAAACTAGTAACAAGCTAAGTAAGATTCATGTATCAGGAAGATTCCTCAGGCAGCCTCTGGAGATGGGGAGATTCTAGACACTTCTCCATTCTCCACCAGTTATCTTAAAATAGCTCAGGGCCTGACTGTCACTCAGAACTCCCCTGGCCCCCTCAGTTCTCCCCATACTGCCCAGGCCTCTTCCTGGTAATAATAGCATTTATATAGTGGTTTAAGGTTTACAAAAGGTTTTATAAATGTTACTTCATCTTTACAACAACCCTCCAAGGCAGGTGTTGTTATTGTCTCCATTTTACAGATGAGGAAACTGAGGCAGAAGTTAAGTGACTTGCCTAGGGTCACATAGATAACAAGTGTCTGAGGTCACATTTGAACCAGGGTCTTCCTGACTCCAAGACCAAGGCTCTATCCATTGGGCCACCTTGCTCCCCTCCTATCTTGGGTTTCCCAAAGCAGCTCATTCTCCCTCCTTCAGGCCCTTTGACACCAGCACCCGGGGTTATAAGAATTGGATCTTCATGTCCACACACTTCTGGGATGAGAACCCACAGGGCATCTGGATCCTGGAACTAGAGAATAAAGGCTATTTTTATAACTTTGGTGAGGCTCTGGGGAGAGAGGGGAGGTGGGAGAGGAGGCCAGGTCTCCAGGTTCTGCTCTAGAGGCTTGGGTTTCCTCATTCTCTTAGCCAAGATTCCCCCACCTCCTAGTCTCCCCACTATAATCATTATCCTCTGTGCCCCCACCTCTACCTCTTTCCCCACCTCACTGCCCAGGGACTCTTCAGAGCTACACTCTGATTCTGTATGGAACCGAGGAGAATATGTTGGCCCGGAAGCTGAGCACGCAGGTTATCAGTAAATGCTTGCGACGAGACACCAAGGGACTGTGCCAAGGTAAGTGACAGGCCCTTAGTTCATGGGGGAGATTTGGGGGACGGGAGTGAGGGTGAGGGGCAGTGGCTCAGTGTCATGAATTGGAGAGGGCCCTGGGTAGAAAGTCAGGAAGACCTGGTGCTAGCTGAATGACCCTGGACAAATCACTCAATCTTTCTGTGCCTTTGTTTTCTCATTTGTACATGAGGAGGGAGGGGTGGGTGGACTTAGTAACAGGTTTTTAGGGTCCCTTCCATCTATAAATCTAGGATCCTCTGATTCTGTGACCCAGCCTCCCTGAATAGTGGAGCAAACATCCCTGGATCCCTCAGATCTATCCCTGTGTCTGTCTCATTCATCTTATCTTTGGTGTGTCTGGTCCTATTGTCTCTCTGTGTTCCACTTTCCCTACAGAGTGTCTCAGCCCCTACTACATTCTGGGCCATCTCTGCCTCTCCTATTGCCCTCCCCGATATTTCAACTGGACTCGTTGGAACTTGACTCCTGAAGATGGACACCATGCCTCCAAGGTCCAGATCTGCGCCAGCTGCCACCCTTCCTGCTATACGTGTCAAGGCCATTCGTCCCATGCCTGCACAGCCTGCCCACCCCACTATACCCTGAACAAGCAGACTCATTCCTGCTCCCCACCCCCAATGGCCTCCTCACTCTCTCTGTCACTGTCCCAGTTCACCAGCTCTTTACCCCCGGCCCAGCCAGAGCAGTGGAAGAAGACCATGAGGATCCTGGCCCTGGTCTTCGGTATTCCCCTCTTCTCCTGCCTTCTCTACTTCAGCTGTTATGTGCTGTGGACGAGCCTAGATTGCCGCCATCACTGGTGTCAGGTTGGGGCTGGCCCTGGGCCTGGCCCTGCCTACCTGCCCTCCCGGACCACTAGTCCTGGTGTGGCTGCATCTTCCAACCCAGCCTCAGACTTAGACAGTGATAGCTCCTCCCCCGGCTAGACCTCCCAGCTGCTCCGGAGCCCGCAGTACAGATGGTCTGGGGTGGGGGTCCTCTGCACTCTCCCCCTGTGCCCTAGCACCTGGTTTTTCTGGGCAGGTGAACCTGCTCAGCTTCTTCCTACCTGGGCTCCAGGAGTTCCTCTTCCCCAGCTCTATGGAAGCCAAGGTGGGACTATCCCTTGGCCCTAGTTCTCTTTCCCTGGCCTTGAGGAGTAGAAGGGAAGGAAACTCATAGGAATTGGGGCACCTGGGGCCCAGTTTGAGTGCTCCCAATTTGCTAATAAAGGTTAACACAAAGCTTGTCTTTCTTCCTACTGAGGGGGAAGGGTAGCTGTGTGTGTTGAGGGATGGGGTTATCACTGGGTCTACCGATGAAGGCTTCAGGGGCCAAAATGGAAATAAGCTCATGCCAGCAGCCTGCAGCAATGCTCCGACTTATTATAGCCCCTGCTCACAGAGGGGGAAGATGTCTATATCCTGAGTGCTTTCAGGGTTACAAAGCACTTTTTAAGATAAGATTTTATGGAGACATTTTGTTTTTTACATCACCTGCTTTCCCAACATGTCCCGCCTCAGTGCCCGGCAATCCCTCATGGCAACAAAAGATGAGAAAAAAATAGTTCAACAAAATCAACCCACATTTTGGGGAGGCAGAGTGGGAAATCTGACAACATAGGCAGTGTCTACACTTGCCATTCCCTAGTCTTCCAAGGAAGCATAAGAGGCCACTTCTCATATCTCTCCTTTGGGGCATGCTTGGTCATGGAAGCTCGATTTTATTTTCTTGGTCTTTCCTTTACACTGTGGTAGTCAGTGGGTATATCGTTTTCTTGGCTCTGCTTGCTTCACTCTGCATCAGCTCATAAATCTTCTATGCTTCTGCTTATGCATTGTTTATCTTTTTTTTAACAGCACAGCCATATTCAAATACATTTGTGTACCATAATTTATTTGGTCATTCCCTAATCTGTTGGCATCTACTTTGCTCTTGGTTCTCTGTGGGTAAAAAAGCTGCCCTCTTTGGGTGTGTAGATGGTGCTTTTTGTCTAGCTTTATTCTGTTCAGTTCTGAATGCCATATTTTAGGAAGGACATTGATAAACTGGACAGTAACCGAAAGAAGACACTGAAGGGATGTAGGTGCTATGTGCCTAGTAATGGAATTTCTGGGTCAGAGGGTATAGATATTTCAATCACTTTCCTCCCACAATTCTAAATCACTTTCTAGAAGGGTTGGACCATTTCATGACTTTACCACCTCAGTATTAGTGTGCCCGTCTTTCTGAAATTTCTCCAGCATGAACTTCACATCTTCTGTCATCTTATCAAATGCTTTCAGTTCAAAAAATAATAACACTTGTATAGTCTGTTAACACTCACAAAGCTCTTTGCATATATAATCACATTTTATGATATATTGATATTAAGAGTCTGCTATGGGGGCAGTTAGGTGGTGCAGTAGATAGAGCACTGGTCTTGGGGTCAGGAGGACCTGAGTTCAAATCTGGCCTCAGACAAGTCACTTAACCCTGATTGCCTCCCCCCGCCAAAAAAAAAGTCTCATGTGCAAGGCACAAGTTCCCTGATTGCAAGCCTAGTGCCTTCTGGACTGGACCCCAAACACCAGAGTTGGAAGCATCTTGCCTCTCCATGCTAACTGTGTGACCTTGAAGAAATCACTTCACTCTCGAGCTCACTTTGCTATCTCTGTGGTCTCTCTCCAATTCTCAATTCTATGATTGGTTGTCATTTGATCCTACCTGGCAGAGAGACAAGTTCCTGTGGGTACAATTATCCCCATTTTATAAGCTAAGCTCCAGAGTGGGGCAAGTGATTCACCCAAGGTCATACACAGAGCCAAAGTGTTGAGAACCGGGTGTGTTGACTCCCCTGTGCCTTTGCCACTAGGTTGTGGAGGCCACGATGCTCCCAGTGAAAAGAGTCTGTGGGTCAGGCTGGACTTGTGGAAGGAAAGAAAGACATGGGCATTTATTAAGCATCTATGTGCCAGGCACTGTGCTGAGTACTTTGCAAATATTATCTAAAAATAAAAACAACACAAAAATAAACCTCACTTGATCCTCTCAACAACCCTGGGAGATAGGTGCAATGATCCCCATTTTACAGTTGAAGAAACTAAGAAGTTAAGTGACTTGCCCAAGGTCACCCAGCAAGTATGTGAGGTCAAATTTTAATTTGGGTCTCCCTGACTCCAGGTTCAGGGCTCTCTCTGGCGCATCACCTAACTGCTTCTGTGTGGTTTGAAGCAGTGAGTTCAGGGATACACAGAACAGAACAGGTTCTATTTGGTTAAATACTAAAGAAAACTTCATGAAAATTTTTGAATTCCTAATTCTGTATATTTATGAGCAATTTCACTGATGATTTTTTGTCAATTACATGTAAATTTTAACATTTGCTTTTTAAAAAATTTTGAGTTCCAAATTCTCTCTCTCCCTCTCCTTCCCCCTCCTTGAGAAGGCAAGCAATTTGATATAGATTATGCATGTACAGTCATGCAAAACATTTCCATATTAACTATGTTGCAAAAGAAATACAAATTCTTCCCCCCAAAAAGCAAGAAAAATAAAGTTTAAAAAAACTATGCTTCAATCTGTATTCAAACTCCATCAGTTCTTTCTCTAGATGTGGAAAGTATTTTTTGTTGTAAGTCCTTCTGAATTGTCTTGGATTATTGTACAGCTAAGAATGGATAAGTCATAAACAGTTGCCCATCATTGTAGTTTGTCCTTTGTTTCTGAAGAGGATGGATCATGTTACGGGTGATGTCTTGACTTGCCTATAAATTGCATTTAAGTGGGGCAGAGTTGCACAAAGTCATCAGCTTTACTCTTTCTTCTAGATTCATGGAAGTCAAGTGACAAGACAAAGATCAACCTAACTGGCGATGGTTGGGGATACAGTGGATGACCTTGGCATCTCAGATGTGTGACCAAGCTCCAAGTGCTGCACACTGCTTGCTTTAGCTACCTGCATGGCCTTTAGGACAAACTGTTTTCATCTACCCATTCTGTCAGAGGAAGTCTTCACATGCTTGGGGTAGACACTCCCCTAACTCACTGACAGGTTTAAGTCCCATCAGTTACCCTCAACCTGGTCTGGCTTGCCTGCCTAAACAGCTTACTTAGGTATAGCCACTGTGCATGCTACAGGTGAGTTGAGAGTCAAGTAGACACCAAAGGCATATGAGCAGCCCTGAAAAGGACTTGGCAAGCCTTCATATCAGAGGTGCTAGTGCTCCTTGAACACCCCTTACACTCTTGATCATTGTACAACATTGCTTTTACTGTGCATAATGTTCTCCTGGTTCTGCTCATTTCACTTTGCATCAGTTCATATAAGTCTTCCCAAGTTTTTTGGAGAGCATCCTGCTCACTATTCTCCTCCTCTCCCACCCCAGTTACATGTAAAGACAATTTTTAACATTCATTTAAATAAATTTTTGAGTTTCTCCCTCCTGGGGATGATAAGCAATTTGACCAAGGTTATACATGTTCAATTTTGCAAAACATATTGCCATATTAATAATATTGTAAAACACATAGACCCAAAGCAAAAAAAAAAAGACATGAAAAAATACAGAAAATGAAAATTAGTATGCTTCAATCTGTATGCTTCCATCAGTTCATCATGGGGAATTATCTTGGATCCTTGTATTGCTGAGAAGAACTAAGTCATTCACAGTTGATCATCATTTGCTGTTAATGTGCATTATGTTCTGATTTTGCTCAATTCACTTTGTGTCAATTCATAAATGTCTTTCCAGGTTTTTCTGAAATCAGCCTGCTTATTATTTCTTATAGCATAGTAATATTTCATTACATTCATAGACCACAACTTGTTCAGCCATTCCTCAATTGATGGGCATCCCCTTGATTTCCAATTCTTTGTCACCACAAAAAGAGTTGCTATAAATTTCATTGATGATTATTAAATAAATAATAAGAGAACACTTAAAAATATCTGGTGTTTTAATGACCTATAAGCTCAGTATAATGAACTTAGCGATATGGTAACCAAAAAGACAACTGTGGCTTTAGGCTGCATTGAAAGGGGTTCTAGCACCCACAATATGGTAAGGTAGTGATAGTCTTTTGCTTTTGTCAGACTACTCAAGGATTCTGTTCAGTTGTGGGGGCCATGTTTTAGGGAGGACATTGACAAGCCAGAGAGCAACCAGAGGAGGGTAATCGGAATGATACTTAGTTAGGAGAAAAAAAGACTTGGGATGGGGGGAGGGATGGAACCTGGCAGCTGTTTGTGCATTTGGATGGACTGTGATGCTAAAGTTCTGACTGGTCTCCGTGGGAAGAGGCAGAATTGAAAACAATTCACCTTCTTGCACCCCACACTCCAGTCACAATGGACTACTCCCATCTTCATTTCTTTGTAATATTCCCTAGGCTTCTTACCTCAGCCCTCCTGAGTTAATCTATGCCCACTGTGACATTGAAACTAAATGCAAAGGCCAACTCCTCCAGGCAGTAGCTTTCTATTACCTCTCCCCAGACAAAATTCACATAGCAATGGCCTTATTTTTCCTTCCTCTGAACTTCACAAAGTTCTTTGTTTATCAACTCTCCCATAGGCTTATCATTTAATGTTGCTCCATAAAAGTTGGTAAGGCTCATATCTCACTGGGACAGGGGGAGCTCCAGAACAGGAGGCACCCCTCCTCCCCACTGACTCAGCACAATGCTCTGACCCCAGAGCCGATTAAGAGACTTGTCAGATCTAAGAAGGCTTAGTCTGGAGCTCATGGCTCACTAAGGTTGGGGAAGCCAAAGGGACAAAAGTCCTAACGCCTCCAGAAAATAGCCAAATTCAGCAATAAGATAATCCAAGACAAATCCCAAATACTCATGATGGAAAATGCTATCCACGTCCAGAGGAAAAACTGATGGAATCTGAATGCAGATCTAAGCAGACTATTTTCACTTTATTTTTTCATGTTTTTTTCCTTTTGCAAACTATTTTTTTTTGTAAACTGTTTCTTCTTTTGCAATAAGAATAATATAGAAATAGGTTTTAACATGATTACACATATATAACCTATCTCAAATTGCTTACTGTCTTAGAGAAGGGGGAAGGAAGAGAGGGTGGGAGAAAACTTGGAACTCAAAAATTTTATTTAAAAATGAAAGTTTAAAATTGCCTTTACATGTATTTGGAAAAAAATAAAATACCATTAAAAAATAATCTAAGATCACTAAGTCCCAGAGAAGAAAAAATACTAAAGCATACAGTACTAAAGGCTGTGTGTTTGTGTCAGAACTCAGCTCTCATCTCCTCCATTAGCATGTGAGATCCTCAAAGTATGGACTGTCTTTTACCTTTCTTTGTGAGAGAAATTACTTTGCTATTATATTAATAACTAATTATTAAATGGGGACCCAGTTTCTATTTCTTCATTCAAGTCTAAGCCCCGGTAATAAGTCAGTCTCTGAAGGACAAGACTGATTGATGAGATTGTCCCAGCCCTCAAGGAACACACTCTTCAATCTTGGGTGGGACCCCACCCAGATAGAAGACCTAACTTCTGCTTAAAGTGTAAACAGAATCCATTCTGGGTGAGTTGTTACCTAGGGGAAATGAGCCCCGGTCCTTGTAGAGTTTAGGGTGACCCAGCTCAATGAGGAGAAAGCCAACTAGAGTGGTCCAGGTGGAGATGGTTTCCCTTATCCAGATTTCTGGGGGTGGTGGAGTATCAGTATCAAGCAGGAGCAGCTGAAGACTCTTAGCCAACCTTCTCATTAAATGTCCAGCAATCAGGGATGATTTTTCACTGCTAAGGACGTTCCCTATTACAAAGGTATTTAAGGTAGAAACCCTTGGGGTCTTTCATTCATTACATTTGTATCACCATTGCTAAGCACAGCACCTAGCACATAGTAGGTGCTTAATGAGTGTTTATGGACTGATTCTCAGGCACCTGTCCTGGCAAAGTGGCATGCAAGAATGATAGCTTGGAAGTCAGCAAGACATCCATTCAGCCTGCCTTTGACACTTGAAGGGGCAAGGAAGTTAACCTCTCCAAAATGCAGTGTACTCTTCAATAAAGTGGATAGTCAAAACCTATTGCTCCTGGCGGGACTAGGCTTAAATGAGATCATGTGTGTAAAACATTTGTTAATATTGTTATTATTTTTACTGCTGTTCTGCACCCAGGAAGCCCAGAGAATGCTCTCCTCTGCCACAGGCCCTTTGTCCACCTCAGCCACTGGAGTACTAAAATCCTTTATTGAAGTTTCTCCAGCTCTTCATACATGAAATGCAACAGATGTCCTCTCTCAGGGAGATCCTGCAGCCCTCTCAGACCACTGAAAGCCCTCAGGTTCAGCATCAGCCTGCAGTGGACAATACAAATCAAGATTGTGGGTCAGAGGACACAACTGGCCCAGGTGTAGCTCCCCTACCCTGATGGAAAATATGTGTCCCTTGAGAAAACCCTGGATTCAAGTCCTGGTTCTGTCATAGAAGAGCTTAGTGATCCAAGGCAAGTCACTGCCTTTTTCTATAAAAGGAAGAGGATGCACTAAGTTCCTCTTCCACCTGGATATGGTTTTATGTTTCTATAAGCTCTTCTGCCTCGAGCTTTCTGACAAGCCCTGATTCATCACAGAGGGGCAAGACCCTGGACCCAATAATATATTCTGTGACCTAGAACCAAATGAAAGCAAGCCACCCACCTTCTTCTGCCATGTTTGCTAGATGAGATAAAACAAAGCGTAATAGGGGGTGCCCCCCAGGTGAAAATCCCAGCATTGGCTCAGCCCCCACCACTATTCACCACACCTTCCTAGCCCCAGCCTGTGTTCCTCTAAGAAAATACAGGGAAGGTGACAGAAGATAAAGCAGTATATTTCATTTCTTAGTGAAGATGTCTGATTTCCCTTGGTCTCACTACCTGATTTCACTGGAGCCCTAGACCTGAACCTAGATGGAGCACAATCAAACCCAAGAAAAAATTGTTTTCTTTCCACCAGAGGTCTGTATGTTGAGGAGGTGGGGGCAGCTGGAGGAGGAGGGGTGTCTCCAGATGCACACATACCTTCTCAGGGAAGGGAGGCCTGCTTCATTCCTCTGTGCTCAGGGTAGGGCGAATGCTCCGAAGCTCTGGTCGGACATCATCCTATGGGACAAAGTATAGAGGAGAGGCACTGGATGGAGGATAAAGACTGGAGGATTAGGGAATCAGTGAGAAGATAGAACAGAGGTTCCCAAACTTATTTGGCCTACTGCCCCTTAAAAAAAATTACTCAGAGGCCCCTGAAAATCTACTTTCTTTAACACTTTAACAGTTTTTTTTAATTTCATCATTTAAAAAATATAACATATACATATTTTAAAATGATACATCTTAAATTTAATAATCCATTGTAAATTTGTTGTTTTTTCCCCACATTGAAATTTTGATGACATAATGTAACCATATAGTATCAAAATATAAACAAGTCATTATACACACACACATTCCTGCCAATGTATGCTAGACTTCTAACAACCTGCAATATGCTCGCCTGCCAAACTTTGTTTGTTAAGACCTGTCCATGGACTTGACCGTTGACTGACTGGTTATAACTTGCATTTTGTGTGTTTATTTGGAAAATAATGCAACCACTGTGACTTTAACTCATAAAACATGTACGTTCTCTTTTCTCCTTATGTTTCCACCCCCCTTATTTTTATTCAACACCTCTCCCAGTTGCACCAGAGGCTACTATCCCCTCCATCGATCCAGTGCCCTCCAGGGGGCAGTATTGCCCACAATGGGAACCTATGAGATAGAAGGTCCAGTTAGTGGAGTGGGGAGGCGATGAGAAATTGGACCAAGTCCTCAAAGGGGGCTTTTTGTCCCATTCCCACTATTTCCTTACCAAGTGACTTAGGCGTTCTAGAAAAGGCAGAAGCTTAGATAGCTCCTGGTCCTCACTGTCCCCTTGCCATCCAGGAATCAGGAGCTGGTTGTCAATCTGGAAGACACAAAAAGGATGGGATATCTTTCTCCCACCTAATAATTCCCTTTGACCAGTTTAGGTAATTTTCTCCTTATAACCACTAGAGGGCAGAAAAGGCCAGACTGTTACCATTCTATATGGGTGAATGATGGTAATGAAGTCTCATTCCTAGGATAAGCTCATCTAACTCCTTTATATTTTGTTTCATTTTTTCTTACCCACCCTCTCACCCCACCCAGACAACTCTTATTTCTATCCTTACAAGTCCCACTATACCATTGAGCAAACGCAAAATTAAACAAAAGCTACCCAAAGAAGCTGACACTATATTCCCACTAGACAGCCCTGTTGTCCTTCAACCATTTCTCAGTTGTGTCAGACTTTGTGACCCCATTTTAGGTTTTTTTGGCAAAGATACTGGAGTGCTTTGCCATTTCCTCTGCCAGCTCGTTTTACTGATGAGGAAACTGAGGCAGACAGGGTCTGTCCTGACTTGCCCAGGGTCACACAGCTACTAAATGTCTGAGGTCAGATTTGAACTCCGGAAGATGAGTCTTCCTGATTCCAGAGCAGGAGCTCTACTCACTGCACCACCTAGCTACTCTGGCACCCCTTAGGTGCCCTTAAACACTCCTAGCCTTCCACCTTTCCGTCAAGAGGATGGA
Source organism: Potorous gilbertii (assembly GCA_028658325.1). Classification (NCBI taxonomy): domain Eukaryota; kingdom Metazoa; phylum Chordata; class Mammalia; order Diprotodontia; family Potoroidae; genus Potorous; species Potorous gilbertii. The sequence continues at coordinate 198,049,913 of CM053773.1, forward strand.
GGTATGCTTTCTCCTCTTTTCTCTGTCATTGAAATGATTATGAATAGTGCTTTACTGTTGTTTTCATTAGCATCAGCATCATAGGCATTGTTCTCCTGGTTCTTCTGCATGGGGTCATTTAGGTTTTCCATTTCTCTAAATTCCTTATCTTTGTTATTTCTTGTAGCACAACAATACTCTCCACACGTTCATTTGTGTTCATCTCCCATTTGATGGGCATCTGCTATGTTTGCAGTTTGTTTTTCCCTACCACAGAGCTCTGCTATGAATGTCTTGTCTTCCAGAGTTTTTTGTGATATACCAAAAGTCTTAGAACAACTGCCTTTTTGGGATAGATTCTGTGTAACTGGAAGGGATGTCAGGAGCTGTCCACTTTAACTCGAATACTAAAGAAACCCCTACAACACCACACAGAACATCAGGCTTTTCACATCTGCTTGTAGACCTACAAGGAGAAGGAACCAAGTCACCTTCCATTCTAGACAGTCCCTGGTGAACTCAAGACTAAATCATCCTCAGCTTCCAGCACTCCTCCTGATTCTATCTTCTGAGGATAAATTATTCCCTCTTTACATGACAGCCCCCAAATACTCGGATCAGCCCCTTCAGTCTTCTCTTCTTCAGGCTATGTACACCCAGTTCCTTCAACTGATAAGACATTAAGACCCTTCCTCACTCTACCTGTCCTCCTCGGGACGGTGATGCCCAGAATGCAAAGCAATACTGCAGATGAGTTCTGATGAGGGCAGAAGGTATAGTCCAATGACACATGAGGGTCTTTTTCTTTCTTGCCATATCACACTATCTCATGTTGACTTAAGGGCAGGCACTATCTTTTGTCTCTTTTTGTAACCCCATTGTTTAGAATAGCCTGGCACATAGTAGGTGCTTAACAAATGCCTTGACTGACAGCCCACTAAACCTCTCCAGATCCTTCCCAGTATAAGACCTGCTTCTCCTCCATCTTGTACCAATGTATTATTCCTACTGAATATCATCAAATTGGATTCAACCCAATGCTCCAGCAAGGGTAGGGGACCCTTTAGAGTCAGACTACCTGGGTTTAAATCCTGACTTCTTCTTTCCCTCTGTAGATCACAGTTTCTTTAATGTGTGAAATGTTGGGGTTTAACTAGATAACCTAAGGTCTCTCCTAACCCTAAAAGCCTTTAATTTGGCTCCAGATCCAGGGTTCTTTTCACTAGTGTTCATTGTTTCACATGTAGTTGGATCTGTCTGTGGTGGTGATGAGGGGTGGAGGGGAGAAGGCTGTTACCTGGTAGGGAAAGGCTTTGAGGGAGTCAGTCAGGACCACGGTTCGGATCAGGTCCTGCCCCAGCACCTTCAGGTCCTTCACATAGTGACCCTGGAGGCAGATGCAGTCATCCTGGAAAAGGCGGCCCCTGGGGACCAAACAGAACCCTCACCCTCACCCTTTGACTTCCAAACACCCCTTGGTTTGGATGCCACTTTATTCAAGGACTCTCACAATCTCACCTTGGGTAGGGAGGGGAAGGATGATTGTCCCTATATTACAAATGGGGGAAATAGAGGCTCAGAATGGGGCAGTCACTTGCTCTAAGTCACATGAGTCAGTGGCCAAGCCAAGAGAAGACGCTCCCGCCTGACACCTACATCCAGTGCTCTTTCCACTGGATTATGTGGGTAAAGGATCAGGTTGTGGTGGGGCCAAAAGGTCAAAGAGTAGAATGGGGAGTTGGTGGCTTCACCTAATCAACTTCTTGTGGGGATCCAGGGCATCTGCGATTGGTTCTGCATAGTCCCGTTTAGCTGCGGTGAAGATAATGATCTAGAGTGGTGGGGGGGGGAATAGGGAATTATGAGGGGGATAGGCTGAAGGTCTGACTGCTCCTGACCCTCAGCATTCCTAGAGATGGGGCAAGGAGATGTAACCCTTAGGATGACCCAGAGATCCTTCAGATTTTCCCCTCCAACTAGAAGGTAGAACTCACTGACCCATCCCACCCCAACCTCCCTCTGTCAGATTGGTCTACAGATAGCAGAATATGACCCATGAGGTGGGGGGAGGGAGGAGAGGGAAAAAATGTACCTGGAAGAACTGACTCAGGATCTCCAGGAATTCACGGGCATGGGGCCGCAGCTTGCCCTGCACCTGGGGACCAACAGCAGGTACCACTGGAAGCAATGACTAGGGTGTTTTCACTTGCCAGCCAAAGGCAGTGGCTGGGCTGAGTTGCCCACTTGTCAGGCACCAGGAGAGCTCAGGTCCCTTCTAGCTCAGACATTCCAGGGCTTCTCTCCAAACCATCCATAACCACCACCCTGGGTTCAACACTACTCACCTTGTAATACATACCTTGGAATCTCACAGGGAAGGAGAAGTGGGCATTGGGCAGAGCCCGAAGGGAGCAAGAGACCAGCATATCATCCTGAAGAAAGAACTGGGCTGGAGGAAGGGAATGAGGCCTGCTCTTCTCTACCCCTCCCCTGGGTCTTAGCTCTAGCCAGTGATTAGGAAGAGACAACAGCTGGCTGAGACTGAGCCTGAAGTCAGGGTCCAAGGGAAGGGTCAAGGCCTTGATTCACATACCAACTCCAGAACCAATGTACTATCTGGCATGCTGCGGGTCTTTGGAGGGATGTTTAGTCTCCGAGGCCAGAGTCTCCTTCGGTACAGAGGACAAGGGGTGATGGAGCTGCTAGAGGAGAAGTAGAAGCTCAATACGTCTGGTCTGCTGGTCACAGATAGACTGGACAGCTGCCTTTATTCTTTTCCTTAGACCTTTGGACTAAGAAGATCCTCCAACCCCAAAAAGCCTCCTCTAATGATCAGCACTCTGATTGAAATTCCACCATTAAAGCACTCTATTATTTGGGTTAAAGTAATACCCTGTTAGGATACAAATTCTAGGGATCGCACATTAAGTCATTTATTGCAACCTCAGTGATCAACAGTTTCATAATGGCATTACTTATGATTAAAAAACCGAAATAGATTATGGGTCTAATGATTGCACAGAATAAGCTAGTGATCTATGATTTAGGCATCATGGGCATTGCTTGGCATGGGTACTTTCTTTATTATTACAAATGACTTCATAAATTCTAAAGAGTTATCCAAGGTAACAGAGCTAGTATGTATCACAAGAAGGACTGGAACCCAAACGTTCCTGCTTCCAAGCCCAGCCTTGCATGTAGTATATGAATATAATTGGGCCATTACTGCACAGTAAGAAATGACTAGAGAGGACCTGTGGAGGATAGAGGGTAGGCTTTGAATCTAGGAAGAGTTGAGCTCATATCCTGCCTCTAAAAGACACTTGTTGAGTGACCTTGGGCAAGTAACTAACCCTAATTTTAATCTCTGTATTCTAGGCAATTCTCTAAAACCATAAGTTGCAGAGAAGGTACTGACTAGCACTGGTGGAGGGAGTTACCCCACCTGGGAGTTCCCTACACCAATGAAGTCCCAGACCCAGTTTTTGTCTCTGTCCTAAAAATAGGATGAGAACTCACACAATAAATTCAGAAAAGTAAATGATGTTCACGTGAAGAGATAAAAAACAAAATCTTTTGTCAGTTACAATGGTTAGTGTTAGCACCACTCTGTCACAGTGAAAGAATACAGTTGTAATCTGTTAACTGATAAACTGTTTTTTGGGGAACATCCTATATAAAAGAGTTTATTGAGAAGTCTGTTGTGTTGCAACAAAATGTATCAATAAATTTTTTAAAAAACCATACAGAGTAATAAAAATTCAAATGAAAAGATACCCCTGATTACATTCCTGCCATTTGTTATATCACAGGGGACCTCCTTCCATCCCCTGCCCCTGCTTAGGTTCTGAGATGTATAGCAGCATTGTACTCACAGTGAGCAAGTTAAGGTCTCCTCCACTGGCAGAACGGAGAAATAGGGGGTTGCGGATGTAGGCTGACTCCGAGGGACCTGGGGGGCTAAAGGAAAAGGAAGCCTTTGTGGAGAAGGAAGCAAGGAAGCAGGGAGCCCAAGGTGCCCCTTCTTGATAGCCCCAGTCTCCCTCCCCAGGAAACCTAATTTTTAGTCAAAGCTCCCATGCCCCTGCCCCAACTTCACCTTCTTCTTCAAATGCCTTTGTCCACTTCCTCTTGCTTGATGACTCCTGGGCCATATTCAATACCTGGCACTGCCCCAGATTAGGGAGATGGATCTCACCATTGGCCTCTTGAGTACTGGCCTCACACACCCAGCTTCTCTCTAGTGGCCTTGAAGCCTCCCTTGTCCTCTGGAGTTGCCAGTATGGACTGACACAGGGCCATCTACCTTCTTCCAGAATACCAGGGTCTCCCAACGATTGGGGAGACATGAATGTCACTTTCCCAGAACGAAGAATCATGGGTCTGGATCAGTCAGGTAGGGCCTAGGAGCTGAAGGATAATTAGGAGTCATAATTAAGGGAACAGGATGGCTCCTTTGGCTCCAAGGATGTTTGACAGGCTCTTAAGACTCAAGGAACCCTTAAAGTGGCAGAAGAGATAATTAGAGATCTCTGATTCACCCTTTCCCCCCTGTTTTACAGATGAGAAAACATAAGCCAAACAAAGCCAGGACTGGAACTTAGGTGTCCTGACTTTTCCTTTGATAACGAGTGCACTGTATAATTTAAATGACTAACATTGTCCATTCATTGCCTGGGAAAATCTGTGTCCACAAGGTAGCCTCATCAGGTAGATACCAGGGTTCAGGGGAAGGGGAACTAGGCATCCCAAAGAAACTATTCTAGTGCCCACTGCAGCCTAGCTCTGTCCACATCAGTCAAGTTTTAGCCAAGGAGAAGCAGAAGAGAAAAAAGGGATAGAGGCAGCCATAGTAGCTGGTTATAAAACAGAAGAGAGAAGAAACGTAGTTAGGAGGATGCTTGACTGGAAAGTACCTAGAAACTCATCCTAACTCAGCTCAGCTGAGCTCAGTTCCTCATCCTCAGTCCAGTATTTAGGCTTATTTAAAGGGTTAGCAGCTGGGAATATAGGAGAGGAGAAATCTTTATGGAGGCAGAGGGGATGGTTTGATCCATTATTGGGGAGAGAGCTCAGGACAGAGTCAAGACACCTGGCTCTGCCTCAGACTGACTACTCAGGCTTGGAAGTTATTCCTCTCTTGGACCTCAGTTTGCTTATTTGTGAGGCAAAGGAATTTTATTAGTGACCTTTTCCCTTTAAAAAATTTTTGCTTTATTTCTCCCAGGAATTCCAGTTTCCTTTGAGCCTTTGTATCTTGGAGTCACTCTTCTTCCAGGTCTGTACGGTGGGATTCTTTCTTAGTTGTCCGCTTTCTCCTTTTAGCCTTAATTTAAATTCGGGACGTTGCGCGGGAGCCAGGCTTTGCCCCCTCCTGTAGAGGGGCGCTGGGGTCTTCCTGGGCCCTCATTCGGAGTCTCTGGGGTCCCGAGGCAGCGCGGGAGGGTCCGTCCGTGGTCAGGGTCTTTCCTTCGTGACACAACGAATACAGTAATACGATAACAACGGCCTCCGCCCCGGCCGTTCACGCGGAGGGGTGCGGGGCGCTTCATCCGCCGCCGCGAGCTCCAGCGGACGCTGTTCACAGCAACCTGGTGGAGCGCGATCCCGATTTCACAGATGAGGAAACTGAGGCTGGGGGGCTGGCATTGACTCATAGCGCCTTCCTGGGCCTCAGTCTGCTCACCTGTACAACGAGGAGGTCCCTTTCAGGTCCCAATTTATAGTGCTAAGAACCTCCGAGGGAGGGAAGGAGGCAGGTCCAGGGGAGGAAGACGGCGAGGAAAGCGGCGTCTGCCCCCGAGAACGAGCCTACGTTTCACTCTGCCCCACCCCTTCCCATCGTGCAATCCATTGTCTCCCTGCAGGGGGCGCGAGGTGCGCAGGGGAAGACGGGCCCGGAACTCCGCGTGCCCGAGGAAAGGAGAAGGCGGGGCCGGCAGGTCACGTGTCCAGCACAGGCGATGGGGGCGGGGCGAGAGTCGGTGGTGAGGAAAGGCTGGAAAGGGAACCGCCCTGCGGGAAGGGAGGAGCAAGGAGGAAGGGGCGGGGCTAGAGCGGGCGGCCGCCTGCTCGCCCGGCGACTTCCGACGCGTGCGCGGCGGCGGAAGCGGAAGTGCACCGTGGCGGTTGCCCTGACGCTAGAGCGCGAGCTTCAGGTGAGGAGGCTCTGGTTAAGCCCCGTTTTCGACCTCCTCTTCCTAGTATTAGAATGAGGGGAGCCGCGTCTGGGATGGAGAGGGGGATGGGTTACATCCCTGTACTGTTAGTGAGGTGCGGCTGGAGGGGGAGGGGAGCCGCCATCCTTCCCCTCTCTCCCTCTCCCTTCCCCGCTCTCCCTGAGATATTGCAGTAGTTTACCGATTGGTCTCCTTGGGTCAGGTCTCCACGTTCCACCCCATCCTCCACTCAGCTTTCAAAGTGCAGGTCTGACCATCAAATACCAAGAGCTTCCTGTTCCCTCCAGGGTCAGATACAGTGTGTTTGGCTTTTAAAGCCTTTCATGCGCTGGTTCCTTCCCACCCTTCCAGTCTTCTTGCACATCCTTCAGTGACACTGGCCTCCTCGCTCTGCCTCACGTAAGACTCTCCATCTCCTGACTCCAAGCATTTTCTCCTGCCGTCCCCTTGCTTTCCTCGGCTTCCTTCAAGTCCCAGTTAAAATCGCAGTCCTTAATTTTAGAATCTCGCCTTTCCTCTGAGTCTACATCCCAGTTTATGTTCGTATATCTGTTGTTTGCATATAGTTGTGTTCTTGTTGTCTCTCTTTAATTAGATTGTGAGTTCCTTGAACAGATGCTCTTTTTTGCCTTTGTATCCCTACCTTGTAGGTGCATAGTCCTTGTTACTTAATAAATTCTACTTGACACTGTATCCAGTTCCAGGTACATGAGATAATCCGTGAAATAGTCCTTAAGGAGATAAAACTGGAAAGACATAGTGGTGCCAGATTGTCGCGGGCTTTGAATTTGAGACAGAATAATTTAAACTTTACAAGGTCGGCCAGATCACAGGGAGCCACTGAAAATGTTTCTTTGGAGTAGTGACGTGGCACTCTCTATGCATAAGCAGTACTGTTTAGGTAGCAGTGTGCAGGATGGCTTGGGGAGAGGGGGTGAACAGAGGCAGGAACACTTCCAGTCTAAGCATTTAATAAGCTCCTATGATGTGCATGGCATTGATTGTACAAAAGTAAGATGAAAGAGTACTCCTTGATCTCAATTCTGTTGGGAGTTGTAGCAATGTTCTGACTTCTCTGATTTTCCCTTCCCATCTTCCTCCTTTCCTCCCCCATTTTTTTCCCATCTTCCCACCTGTCATTCTTTTTCTTACCTTCCTTCTTACCTACCCTCCTTATTTAAATTAAGCTTACATTTATTGAAGGTGTCTCACGTGTGAGACTCCTGGTGAGACTGTCCTCTTGCAGAAATGCAGATGAGTTGGACAGGTTCCTTATCTGTGAAATAAGGGAATTGGAAGGACTGACTGGTGTGATTGGAAAAAACTGACTTAGAGCCAGGGAAGACCCAAGATGGATCAACTCAGGGATAAGAGCTTTCAAAGTGACCTGTGTCATTTATTATGCATTTTAAAAGAAAAACAAGCTGCACATAATGGAGATTTGCAGCCTTTTTGTTTGGTGTTACATTTATCAACTTTTATAAAATTGTTTTTTATTTTTTTAAAGTAAGAAAGATGTATTACCTGCTGGACAGAGGGGTATGGGAGGACATTGCAGACCTGACATAAAATTAGCAAAGGTGCAGAGATGGGAAGGTGCCATCTGGTCAGAAATAGTGTGAGTGAGTATATAGGGGCTAAGCACACAGTAGGTGCTTAATAAATGTTTGCTTGATTCTGGCTGGGTTGGAGCAGTTATGTTTGGTAGGTATGTTAGGAGGAATAGTGGAAGGTGACATGGGAAGGATAGCCTGGGCCCAGATTGTGGAAACCCTGAATGTCAGCCAGACTTTACCCTGTTGACATTGGGAGTTACTCAAGGTGTGAGTAGGTGAGTGAATAGGGAAGAGCTGAACTTTAGAAGAAAGATGCTTCAAAACCTGTGCAGACAGGTAGGGAAGTAGAGGGACATGGGATGATAGCTGGAGGAGGTAGTAGAATTGGACAGGGGAGACAGGATTTCTCTTTTTAGATTAGGGTAGATTTGAGGAAATAAGATGACAATCAAGGATATATGTAAAAGGCAAAAAAAGAATATCATTAAACTAGAGTTTGAACATGGCTCAAAGAATGTAAATTCATTTGAATATTACCCTTAACTAAATCCATTTAAGGAGGTGAAGTCTCTCAGGTCTTCTAATTTCAAGCCCAGGACTTTTTCTACCATCAGATGTTCCCTTATAGGAAATCCAAGATGGAGAAAAGGACTGCCATGCAGCCTGGTACCAAATGTGACAGCCCAACTGAGGTTCCAGATCAGGGGTTCGTAGTGGACTCAACTCCTCTGGGATTCTCTCTGCTTTTCCACTTGACCTTCCCTCCCACTCTGTTCTCTTTCTCTGTCTACTTTCTTATTCCCTGTGCAGTTTCCCCTGATTTCTCATTTCTATTTCTACCTCAGCCTTCTGCCTAATGACCTCTAAGGCCAGAAAACGAGTGGTCCTCCCCACAAGACCATCTCCACCCACAGTTGAACAGATCCTGGAGGATGTCCACGGTGCGCCTCCCTCTGATCCAGTTTTCACCTCTTTTGCCCCACAAGTCCTGGAAGGTAATGTAAGTCCCTGTCACTCCTGCAACCCTATTCCTTGCAGCTCAGCTTGATCCTGGGAGTATGTGAACATTCCAGTTGAGTAGTGTCAGCGCATTTAGGGTTACAACTTTGTCATTTGTCCATTTCTTTGCGTATGTGCATACAAGTTTATGTTTACATATATATGCATATACGTATATATCTTTATTAATCCCATGCTAGTTTCCCCCTGCTTGCTAGCATCTTGCTCATTCACTTGTCATTTGGCTTCTGAGAAAAGAAAGCAGACTCATTTTAACATCAGCTTCAGTTCAGTACTTATGGGGAGGTAAAGTCTGTGGTCTTGAGGATAATGATTGGCACACATTTATAGAGCCACCTCCCCTTCAGTGATGTAGGGAGTGCAGATAATATCTTCATTTTACAGATGAAGAAACAGATTGAGAAGGGAAGATGATTTGCACAGAGTCAGGCAGCTATGAAGGGGTACAAGTAGGCCTTGAATCCAGCCCATAGTCCCACTTTATTGTTCTGTTGACTGTCACGTTACCTTCTGGTCCTTACCATGATGCGCCTACTGCTGTTGTGCTTATGTTATTCCTCATCTCAAACTGATCTCCATAAGGTCGAGGAACAATTAATTTCTCTGCTCGTAAAATGAGAATGTACTGAGTGATCTCCAGAGTCTACAGTTGTGTCATTCAGTGTCCTTAGGTCCTTTCTGCTATACCATTCTTGGTTCTTTGTCCTAAGGGCCCTCCAAGCTCTGACATTCCATATTATAAGGGCCCTTCCAGATGTCACATTCCAATAGTTTTATTCACAGATTGGGATTATACTCTGTCTGTTTCCAACAGACAGGTAGTTGAGAGGCAGCTGGACTTGTCTTCTTTTTTTTCTTTTCCTTCTCTTTTTCATCTCAGAGCTTCCTGCCATTCAGGAGAATGAGGACCCAGAGGCAGAAAGGGAACGACAGTACCAGCAGAGTCGTTCCTATGTGGCTTTGAACCATCGACTCCAGCTGGCCTGTGGCCTGTTGAAAGAGAAGTGTGAGGAGCTGCGACAGTCTGGGGACAGCCTTGAGAGAGACATCTTAGAGATGAAGCAGAGGACCCTCTCTGGTGCACAGGGTTCCACTTGTCTTCCTGGTATGGGTTCCTCAGGTTGATGTCATGCTTTTTGATTTACTTTTGGAAGTAAAATTCAGGACCTCAGTATTTGCAGAGACACAGTTTTTTCTGGAAGCTGCTTTTCCAAGACTTAGTTGCCTGCCAGTTCTGACCCTCTGGGTTTTCCTCCATCCTTTTCTCTCCTTTCAGCCCACCTGTTCTTTCAGACTTGAGGCCCTGTCCCCAGTTAGAGGAGGAGTGAAAGAATATTGCCGTATGACCTCTACCTCTGACCCTATACGGAGGACAAGAATGCCCCACAGAACTTCACATGTAGTATCAGGACCTGAAGCCAACTGTCACACACAACCATTGGGGTCCCCTGGGGAGGTCAAAATTGACCTGGGCAAATTTGAGTGCCTAAGGGTATCTAGAGCAGAATCTAAACCAGACCATGGAAATGAGCATTAAGTCTACTTGGAATATAATGACAGTAGCATAATGAAGACTTTATCTATCTTCAAGGATGATTCTTCCAGGAGACACTGCCAGATCATTAGAGAAGAATGCGTTCACTTAATTATCACAGTTCCCAAAAGTGTCTTCTGGTACTGCCAGCACAGCCTCTTCCCACTCTCTCCTGTTTATCTGTGGGCCTCAAAATCCTACTAAATCCATGCCTTTTGCTTTTAAAAAGTTTGATGGGTCATTTCTCTGCATGTTGGCTCTGGTGGCTTTGTTAATTTCTTATTAAAGTGAAGTTGTCCAGACACTGGCCTGGTCTTCTCTATGTCTCAGCCTCTGTCTCCTGAAGGCCAGGAGGAGGTTGAGGAGGGTTTTCATACTGACTCTTCCTGTCATAGAGGGGTTGTAACTTGCACCAGGAGTTGACTCAAAGTCTCTTGTTTTCAATAACTGCCCCCAATCATTTTGCATTTAATGCTTAGACATTCAGTATAGAGGATTCTAGATGTAGAATGGAGAGATATCTTAGAACTCAGTTCTAACCTTCATTTTACAGATGAGAACTAGGATTGGTTCAGACCTATGACTCTAAGTTCTGTCATTTTGACATGCACCACTGCACCTTTCAACAAAACACTGATTCAACAAACATTTTTAAAACGCCTACTATGTACAGTGCACTCTGCCCAAAAAGTGCTTTCCTCAAAACAGCTCTGAGGTAAGTAGTTAGGTATTTTTGTCCCCATTTTATAGATGAGGAAAAACGAGACCTACAGAGGTTAAGTGACTTGCTTGTGGTAACAGAGCCATCAAGTGTTAGAGCTGGACTTTAACATTGGGTTTCTGATTTCAGATCTAATGAATGCTTTTTACCCTCTTTGAAAATCTGGAATGTAGCCTGGAGTTCATTACCTGCTTCTCCTCCTGGAAGGCAGCAGCTGGAATTTGGGATCAACTTTAATAGCTGAAACATCAAGAGATTTCTCTCAGCTGTCACCTCAGGGTCGGTGAATAGTTAAAAACTCACCATCTATCTTTCTTCATCTTGCCCTTTTTTTGTAAGGTACACCTGAAAATTCTTTTTCATCTTCTTTAAAATAAATGATAATAAAATGGCTTGTGAAGAGGTGATCCAGAGCCCCAGGGCCTTTTTGATGCTTATCGTTTAGAACTCTCTGAACTGCACATGAATAAAAACCCTTTTCTTTGTAACTGGGACTTCTCAGTTGTTTCTTTGAAACAGAATTAATTCTGTTCAGATAAATGTTTTGCCTGAAACTGTGGTCCCTTAGGAGCCAGAGATAAATTGACCTGTGAATTAGCAAGTGAAAGAAGTACCCTGAATCTTGTTGGACCAGACAAGGAGGTACCATACCTCCACTCTGATGGCAAGCTGTGCTTTGTATTCAGTAGTCATTCAACAAACATTTGGTTAAGCATGATGTTTATTCTGATGCGAATGGAGGGAATACAGGATAAATGAAACTGGTTTTGTAGTGGTGTTGATAAGCCCACATATAACTGATATAATAACTCAGCTGTAGAATAAGGTTTGCAAAGTGATTTGTCATAACCCTGTGAGAAAAGTGGTATATTCTTTTCATTTTATAGATGAGAGAACTGGCTTCTGGAGAGTGTGACTTGTTCATGATCACATCAGTAGTGCAGGCCTTGATTCCAGCTTTTCTGATCCCTAGTCCAGTGCTCTTTCCAGCATGTTGCGTTGCCTTCCTCAGTGCATGAGAGGAGTAAGAAGGGCCAGGATGAGATGGGGCAAGATTATTTCCAGCCTGAGGGAAGGAATTGGGGGCTCAAAGAAGGCTTTCTGGAGGAGCATGACTAGAAGTGTGGGGATCACCTCCCAGAGGTAGAATGGAATGCTTGAAGTGGTTAAGTATAGTGAAGAGGTTGGGTTGGGAAGGAAATAAGTCTTTACTAAGCACTTTACAAAGATTGTCTCCTTTGATCCTCATAACTACCTCATAAGAGGGGTGATATGATCCTCATTTTACAGTGGAAGAAATGGAAGCAAGTAGAGGTGAATTGACTTGTTGAGGGTCAAACTGCTAGTAAGTATCTGAGACTGAATTCAAACTCAGGTCTTCCTGATTCTAAGCCCAGAGCCTATCCTCTGCTCCAGCTGGCTACCTCAGAAGACCTGTGTTCAAATTCTTAACCTAATCACTTAACCTCTGTGGACCACAATTCCTTTGATAAAATGGGGGAACAGGGCTAAGTTAGGTGGCAAAGTGCTTAGAGCACTGGGCCTAGAGGAAGGAAGACCTGAATTCAAATCCACCCTCAGATACTAACTGTGTGATCCTGGGCAAATCAGTTAACCTCTGTTTGTCTCAATTTCCTCACCTGTAAAATGTGGATAATAACTAATGGATAAACATTTATTAAGTACCCACTGTTTGCAGGGACTATAGTAAGTGCTGAGGATATAAAAAGAGGCAAAAGACAATCCTTGCCCTCAAGAAGATCACAATCGAATGAGGGAGACAATACACTGACAAATATATAAGAAGCAAACTATATTTAGGGTAAATAGTAGTTAACAAGAGGGAAAGCACTAGAATGGAGAGGGTTCAGGAAAGGCTTCCTCTATAAGGTGACATTTTTAGTTGGAATTTAAAAGTAAGCCAGGGAGATCAGTGATTAGAGCAGAGTGGAAAGGATTCCTGACATTGGATAAATAGAGAAAATGCCCAGAGCCAAGCGATGGAGAGTCTTGTTTGTGGACCTGGAGGCCAGGGTCACTGGACTGGGGAGTGAAACAAGATACTGGAAAATGGGAGGGACCTAGATTATGAAGGGCTTTGAATGCTGAACAGTGTGTTCTGTATTTGATCCTGGAGGCAATAGGGAAGGACTGGAGTTCATTGAGTTGGGGGGTGATGGGGAGAGGGGGAGAGCTAGGGAGGGGGAGGTGTGTGATGTGATCACTTTGGGCTGAATGGAGGATGGATCAGAGTTGAGGAGAGACCTCAGGCAAGCACTTGCCCCCCAGGGTTGTTGAGAAAGAGCAAATGAGATATTTGCAAAGTGCTTTGTGCAGGTGCTTGGCACATAGTAGACACTTAATGAATCCTTATTTCCTTCCTAAAGTTACCCTTCCAGCTCTGAGATCTTTTATTTATAGTGTAAGAGGTTTTCCACAGCAGCTAGGCTTTGTACAATGTATATTCCTGACTTTTTCTAAAAGGTATCAGAACTCCATCTTGCTTTCCCCAGTTGGTTTTTGGAGTCTCTTCCAGTTTAAAACCCTATGACCACCAGCTTTTTATCCCAGAGGGGTTGTAAGGCTAGGTTCAGTGTGGCTAAGAGGGCTTCCAGAATCTGGGATATGGAAGGGAATGGTTGGCTCTATAGCCTTAAGTCAGAAATTTATGGAATATAATGTCTTGCATGTCACATGTAATAGGCAAATATTTGTTGAGTGATCATTCCATTCCCTCTTAATAACCATTGTGAATTTATGAATTTGCTGGAAAATTTTCTCAGTGGGGGACTACATGAAGACAGAGGTGCTGCACCTTCCAAAGTGGGGTGTACAGACCTCGAGGAGCTTGTTCAAGGTTACATAGCTGGAAGCAAATTGAAGCTCTCCTGATTTCAAACCCAATAGTCTTTTCTACTATACTCTGCTATCTAAATGACATCATCTAGTTTCCCCTTTGTTCACTTAATTGATCCCTCCCTTCTGGTAGAATAAGTAAGTTCAGTAGATAGAGGATAGAGTTATGTTTGCATGTGTTTGATGATCTCACCCTTTATTATAGATTCCATCAATTTTCCCAAGAGTTGAAATTCACCCTCCCAAATGGAAAGAAAAGAAAAAAACCTGGTCCAGTCCCAGAAGGCAATTCAACAGCTTAGTTTATTAAGTGAAGATGCTAAAGGTGCCCTACAAGTCAATTGCCTGATCGTCTTGTCTCATCTTTCAACCAGACAAATGGCTCTGTTTTATTTTAGTGGAATAAAAGGGGGGAGGGACATTTAATATTTACACACTTCATTTTAATACTGTCCAGAGTCCCAGTAAAATGACCTTCAGTGCAGATGGTAGGGAGGTGAGAGGGAGCAGGTAGTGAGTAGACTGGAGAGGATGGGCTGGAAACCAGTGGAATGAGATGGGCAAAGGCAGCTTCCTTCTGGGGGCTGAAAGGGATTATCACACAAACTGGATGAGAACAGAACTAGGGTCTGTGGCTAAGAACTGGGCTGGTACATACTGAATGGATAGGGTGACAGATTAGAGATGTGAGGTAATGGTGTCCGCTCCTATTGCTTCAGGAAGATATGTGTGTATTGCCCTAAATCCATTGCCCTTCTGGGAATAACAGATCAAGATGGGGCTGTCTTTTCTTTAAACTTTTCTGATCATACAGTATGTTCAAGCATAGCACACCAGCTCCTGAGCAGCTGGTGAAATAGCAAGCTGATGAGAGGCTTCCATCTTGGCCACTCCAGGGGTTATTTCTCCCAAAGGTTAAGTCCTTCCCCTTTGGGTTGGTCTCTTCACCAACAGCAGATTACACAGGGAGAGGATCATAGAAGTGTTGAACTTTGGTGAAGACTTGTCTGATGGAATCGATTGCTTCTGATGTTTCAGGATTCCTGCCCTCCTGAGTCCCCAGTTCAAACCCTTGGTGATGGCAGTCTTTAAGCAGGAACACACATGTATCCACTCTCACACTGAGAGCGTAAAGGAGCGAACCAGGTTAACAGCTGAGTGGTACAGATAGCATCCCTGTGATAGGATAAAGGCTTTAAGTGATAGCTGTGTTTGGTATATGACAGTTTGGTTTCTCTGACCCTAGTTGACAAGTATGTGGATATCACTTGTTCAGTTACCACAAACTGTCCTCTTCTCTACCCCAGGAAAGCATAGGAGGTCTGTGACCCTTCCTGCCCTTCCCTCCCCCTCTGCCTAGAAGATGGTGTGAACAAAGCTGATGTGGTGTGAAAGGATGAGGGTGAAGCAGGGGAGGCAGCTGATCCTGTCACTGTAGTTGGCGAAGTCCTGGGGCTGGGCAGAGCAGGCAGCTAACTTGGGAAGGCCTGGCTGTGCAACTACTCTCAAAGCTTCAGCCCCATTTTTGGCACCTGCCTCTGTAGGTCACATAAAGTATTATTTATCAAACATAGAGACTAGGAAACTATTCCCTCTGACTCCAATGAGGGAGCAGTGCCTACTCTTCCATATCAGTACGCTCCCTCCAAAGATGTTGAATTGTCCGGATTCACCCCTGGTGGTTTCCGTGAATGCCTGGAGTTTCAGATTGGTCACTAAGCCCCTGAGACTGGGAAGGGAGGGGCTGTGTCCTGACTGACTTTGGTGCAGCTTCAAGGACAAGTTAGCACAAGTGACAGGAAGCAGAAGGTTCCTAAGCCTTTGCTCAAGAGTTAGAATCAACTGTATGCCCTGCAGTGTAGCACCAGTTACGCTATGGAATAATACCATCCTTGTGTAGATCTTCCAATACTCCACCATGTGTCCATCAGATCAGCCGATCTTCTCTCCTTCAGGAGGTAGATCTGACAGAGGTTCTCCCCATTTCACCAGTGGGGGAAACAGGCACAGAACGGTGTAGCAGCCTGCCCAGATCACCCAGCGAGTTAGGGTAAGGGGGGGAAGAACAGGCACAGCTCTGACCTCTAGGCTGAGGTCCTTCCTCCAGAACCTCAGAACATCTTTCCTAGTAGGACAGAAGGTTGTAGGTTGGGTTAACTGCCCGCTGTGAGCACCTGATACATCATCTCTTTCCCGTACAGAGTTTGCCTGTTAAATTCATAACAATCTAACAGCATCTCCACCTTTTGCAGTCTGCAAACCTTCCAGGACATATTTTTACCCTCAAATACATCTTATATTTGAATATTACATCCAATAATATTGGCTCTAACATTCACTAAAACCAGACATCCTCTCTCCATCATATTTACTTTAATCTCTGGCTACAGATTGGGTAGGACAGGTTTTACACACCCAACTATCTTGTCCTTGCTGAACGGGGAACAAGTCTGTCACTTTGCCATATTCTTTCTGTTAAAATGGTGACAGAACTGGAAGCATCTTTGGAGAACAGCCCCTAATTTCAGGGGCCAGGCTTGGAGAATCCTTGTGAAAGTATCTCTTCAGCTTACTCCTGCAAGGCTGAAGCATTCAGTGTGGTATGAAAGGAAAATGAGGATGAAATCACTCCTTGTGTTTTGGTTCCAATTCCACATGTAGGTTGCAGATACATATGTCAGATCTCCTTGCAGTATTTTGGCATTGAAGAGAAAAATCTCCAGTGGGAGCTACCCCATGAATTCATGTGAATTGGGTCAACCCTGGATCTATCACAACCTTTTAGATTTGACTTCTCCCCTAATAAGAGCCTTCCTGGCAAAAGAGAACATTGACTCAAGTCTCCATATGAGAAGTGGGAGATGCAACCCCCAAATAAGATTAGCTCCAGGCTGGGAGAAGGCTTTTAAAGTATAGTCCTGGGGCTCCCAGCAAGTGATTTGGTCATATGGTCCCTTGAAATGGCCATGAATGAATCTGACTGAGTGGCCTGCCATAGGATGACTAAAGTGATGTCAGTAAGAAAGAGGAGTGGGATGAGTTTTCCACCCTTTGGAATTTAAATTTTCTTTTTGTAGACTTGGCAGATAAGGGCCTATTACTGGTCAAGTCCAATGGAAAGCTGTTTCTCTTCCCCCAGAAGATCAGGGTTAATAGAATGGATTGAATTCTTATGCCCTACTACTTCCCTAATGCTTATCAATCTACTCGTTCAATGTATTCTTTTCTTCCCAGAATTACAAAACATTCAAGCTAGAAGGAACCTTAAAATCATCTAGTCCAACCCCTTCATCTTACAGAGATAACTGAAACTAGGAGGCAGGAAAGGACTTGCCCTAGGTCTCACATAGATTAAGTCTAAATGGCACTCCATGAGGAGTGGTTCTTTGCAAAGACAGCTGGAAAACAGTTTTGCAAAGAGCAGCTGTTTCTGGAACCCAAGATTCCACTGGGAAAGAGGTTACTGGCTCTTTCCAATGGAAATACTTCAACTGGAAACACTAGTTCCTAGACTAAACTTGAGTGGCTAAGGACACACTGTCCTTCCAGCAGGGACGTAGACTGAACTATCTGAAGGTGTTTCTTCAACTATCTCTGGAGTACACAATGAACAGACAGATCAAGCTTTTTCAAAGTCGAGGAGGGAGACAGAGAGGGACGAACATGGTACACTCTCAAGAAGAATTCAGTCATCCCCTGGTTAATGTGGGCCAGAGTTCACTGATTGTTAGCTGTTCCATGGCATCTGTAGGAAATAAGTCGTGGCCTCAGTCCAGTTCCCTGTGGGTGAGTCACCACTATACAAAGCCACAGTTCAGTCGGCAAAATCAGCCAAATGTCTTCTGTTCTTTCATTCTCTGTCTTCTTCCCTCTCCTGCTCCTGCCCCTCCTCACATCCATCATATGGCACAGTCTAGGTTGATACCTCTGATGCTGATTTCTTCTCTCTCTACCCTGAACCCTCAGCCCAGCAGCAGACTGAAGCTAGCCACACGGGGAGATTACTCCCTCAGTAGACTTGCTAATTGTTTGACCCTTCACATCTGTTCACAGAATTTCAGCTACAAAGGACTTCAGACTTGATATAGTGTAACCCATAGCTTAAAAAGGAATCTCCTCTATTGCTTTCTTGATAGGTGGGCATTCAACCTCTTCTTGAAGAATTCCAGTGATGAGAAACCCCACCACCTTTTGAGGCAGGCCACTTCACTTCTGGACAGCTCTAAATGTTAAGAAATGCTTTTTTACACACCAAACTCAAAATCATCCTCTGTTCCTTCCACATCTCTTAGATCTGCCCTCTGGGGCCAAATAGAAACCAATCAGTTCTCTGACCTTATCAAGGACATTCTTCCCAGAATCTTGGTTTGACCAAAGTCTTCCCCTGTCTGTGAAATTCAAATTTCACTTCCTAGAGAAAATACTGGGTAACTTCAAGGTGTGTTACCTCCTTCCCTAAAATATCCTGCTGGGAGACTCCTGCAATTCTGTATTTTTCACAAAAAATTATTAAAAAAACAAACAAACAAACAGATGGTTCCATACCCTCCACATTCCCCATACTATCACATCTGAGCAGTTGGTTCTGCTCTCTACAGTCCTTTTAAAGTGCAGTTTTACAACAGAAAGAGCTTGTTCTTGAAGCAGCTTACCAGACCCTCACTTTCCAATCCCTCTCTGAACCTCTTCTCTCTGTTTCTCCTTCTTCCTGCCATCCATATCTGTATTCTTTGGTCCCTCCTGTGGCTCAGGTTCTGAGAAGGCCCAGTGACTGGTTAGTTCACCAGTTAGCATGACAAATGACCACCCTGCTAGTCTTCTAGCCACAGACAGATCTTCCACCCCGCTAGCTATTTCAGGAACAGGCCATGTTGGGGACTAGGCAAGAGGTTTCAATATAAGCCTATCCTCCCACTCCTCGAGTGCCTTTAAATTCTGTTCCAACTGCTCTTGGATTGTAGTGCCATCCACCTGCTAAAAGCATAATCAGCTTTACTCCAGATGTTTCTTAAAGTCGACTTCCTGCCAGGGACACTACAAGCCCCTATATGTCGGTCACTTCATGACTCTGGAGGTGAAGCCCACATTAGCTAAGGGAGAAGAAAGAGCCACCTGTAGTTTCTTGTTCTAAAAGCAGCTGTCCAGGGAAAAAGATAGAAGTCAAAGTGACAAAATAATATGCCTCTGTCAGCTTTCCTATCCTCTCACCCGCTTCGGTTCTCATTGGTCAGGCCTACCTAGGGACAGCAAGGGAAAGGTATCAATGTCAGGACTCGTGGGGTAACCCTCTCACCTCTCTGTTAAATAAGGTGCAGTTCTCTCATGGTCTCAGATCCCTCTCAGCCCCATCCCCGGGTTACATAACACAGACAAAACTCAGCAAATTACTCATTACTGAATTACTTGGGTGGCATTAATTACAGGCATTTGGCTCTGCCAACAGCTCTTCAGCATCCAGTGGGGTCTATGCCTGCTCCCTCTCCAGCCCTCCCCCGGGGCTTCCCTTTATCTGGAAGTCTACTTCCTGGGCTTCCCATGATGTTGACAAGCTGTAATTCATCTATATGATGTTTATAACTGGTTATTAGTGCTGGGTATACGAGATAAAGCATGCAGCAGAGAGATCTGCATTAAGGCTTGACTAGAAAGTGGCTTTTCACTTGGGCACAGGGAGCCAGCAGTCCCAGCCAGAGGTTTTGTTCTGTTTGGGACACAGAGCTGCTAATGTGCCAGAGGGCAGCTTGCTGATGAACAGTCTCTTGCCCAGAAGATGGGTCATTCAGCATGTTCCCCACTCCCAGATTTCTAGGCTTTCCTCAAAGAGACTTCTCTCATCCTGGGCCTACTGGCTTTGGGGTCCTTGGGGTGCCTCCTCCAACTGCCTTCCTCCCATTGTTCCTTCCTATGTTCCAAAGCATTAGTCTCTTCTCTGTCTCATCTCCCA
Source organism: Potorous gilbertii (assembly GCA_028658325.1). Classification (NCBI taxonomy): domain Eukaryota; kingdom Metazoa; phylum Chordata; class Mammalia; order Diprotodontia; family Potoroidae; genus Potorous; species Potorous gilbertii. The sequence continues at coordinate 198,069,702 of CM053773.1, forward strand.
TGCCTTCTCCTACCATCTATTCCTTCCCAAGTAAAGTCTCTCCCCTCATATGTGGAGGGAGAGCCCCTAATGACATCACCATATGTTGGAGAGGGGGATCCCTCCCATATCTGGACTCTTCCCCATAATGCTGTAGGCTTGTGGGTAAAAAAAAGTCATCCATTATTTCCATCTTCTAGGAAGGAAAGTTTTCTGACAACAGAGCTGTGACCAGAGACATAGAGGAAAGAGGAAACCCTCATCAGAAATGAGACCAGCAGCTCCAGTTCTGAGACTTAGTGGTTAGTGGACTCTTAGCCAATATCCTTTCCCAGGTTGGAGCCACTTATCCTTAAAAGCTAATTTTCTCTTGTAGTTGGCTGAATATGAAATAAGAAAGCAGCTTCTTGAACTTAGTTCTTTGTACATGGGCATCTTCCATGAGAGTGCAGTTTGCTGTCATGAAGGTCTTAGTGTAGGGAGGCCTAAGCAGTCTAGGACTGGAGGGGTTGAGACGGGCAGAGGTGGAGAGAGGCCAGATGAGGTTCTATTCACCCTGGACGCTGATAGCTTTCTCCACAGCTTTGTCGGTCATAGCTGGCACCACCATGGGACTGGGGACGTAGTTGAAGGGGGTAACTCGGGCAGCCCGGCTGGGAGAGCTGTGGCGGCTGGAGGGGAAGCCTCCTGCTGGGGCTGTTAGCCCCTCATGGGCAAAGGAGATGGCCGCTGCCACCTTGGAGCTCAGCCCGTCCACATCACTGCCAATGAAGGGGGCCTGCACACTGTTCACGGGGGCACTAACTGCATTCTTGGGTGGCTCCCGGTTCTCCAGGGTTGGTGAGGTGCTGGAATTGGTTTTAGAGGTTGAGAAATCTTCTGTCTGGACCACAGCATCACTGGTCTTCCTCTGGGGACCTGAACTGTCCTCCTGGACCGTGCCAATGAGAGGCAGGGCAGTGGAGGGGAGCGTGCTCTTTAGGATGTGGGGAATATCTTCGTCCCGAATCCTACGCCACGTACCTTTGGTGGCTGTTGCCTGTGTATTCTGTCCCTCCCCTGCGCCTACCTGAGGGAGAGGCTTGGCCTCTCCGTCACTCCTCCTCCTCCCACTCCCAGCCTCAGCCCCTTGCGGAAGGGTCGGGGCTGGACTGCCAGACCTCTTGACGACATTGATGTGGGGGGATGAGGAATAGCGCTTGAATGGTTCAGGGGTGTGTGTAGCTATCTTGACAGGTAAGCGGGAAGGACTCTCTGAGCTGGTCCGGCGGGGCAGGCGCTCCCCTAGAGAGGCTCTGGGATTGGGCTGGGACCCGGCTTTGGCCGCTTTGAGCTCTTCACAGCGAGAGGAACAGAGGAAGACAGCAGGGACACCCGGCCGACTTCGGCGTGGTGAGTTGTTCTGAGAAAGGGGAGCTGTGGTCTCGGAGCGGTGTCGCAGGACGAGATTGGAAGACTCCTTGATGAAGGTCAGCTGTCGCAGGAAGCCGGAACGGTCTGACTCACTGCCACTGGATCGGGTTGAGGCCACACGCACCAGGTTGAGCCTCCCACCTGCCTTTCCTCCAGTACCCCGCTCTTCTGGGACTGGCTGATTGTTCCTCACTGGGAACGTCTTCCTCACTGGTTTCTGCATGAACGGAATCCGCACAGGAGATTTCTGGGTTTTGTGCTGTCTGGAGAGCAGAGCCTTCACTGGGGCCCTAGCTTGAGGGCTGTTGGTGCCTGCTTTACCCCCAGTGGCTGGCACGGGCTTGCTTATCTGGGAAGAGGGCGGGGACTTCTTAGATGGTGGCTGCGATGGGGTGGAGGTCTGGGAAGAGCCTGAGGAGGGGGTCTTAGCCATTCGGGCAGGAGGTGTGGCACTCCTCTTGGGTAGTGTCAACTCAGCCATCTCTGAGATTTTCCCTGGCCGGTGGAGGCTTCGGGATCTCTGCTGATTGAGAGTGAGGGGTTTGGCAGGAGGCTCAGTCTTGGGCATGGTTTTCTTTGGAGGAGATCGAGGCTTGGGGGTACCCTTGGCCAGGGTGGGCATGTAGATGACTGTTCGGCCACGGAACACTGCTGGCAGATTGGATATGGATTTCTGGGCACTGGTTGGCTTTTCTGGGCCCCGGGACATCCGGCGGTTGAGTGTCCGGGCTTCCCCTCCTTTCTTGCATTCATCAGCAGTCTTATTTTGTTCCTTCTTTTCCACCTCTCCTCCAGCATCCTTTCCCCTTCGCTTCTGCTCCTCCCTTCCGACGGTAAGCTGCAGAGTGGACCCCACTGACAGACCAGACACAAAGGAAAGGATAGAGTCAGATTCAGATGAGGGTTCCCTGGTAAAGGATGTTGCTGCTGCTGCTGCCTGGTGCAACCATGTCACGATGGAATTGGCACCATCTTGAATAGCCTGCCACTCCACACTGTCCAGGTCTGAGGCTCGGTCAGAGCCCACCTCCTCACCTAGCTCCCTCCGTAACTCAGCCTTTCGCTCCTTGCTGCCAGCTGCCTTGGGGACCTGCTTGGGTTTGCGCTCAGCCTTGCGGTGCCGGGTTGTGTGGCGCTGTCTCTTGGGCATGGCTGAGCCAATACACCTTTGTAGCAGATCTTCATCTGAGTTGAGGCTAGGGGAGCTGGGAGAACTGTCCCGACCAGGAGCCAGTGCTGCAGCTTTGGTATGTAGAGGCTTGCGGGCCTGCAGGTGGGGCAGGCCCCCTTTGCCGTGTGGCTGCCCACCATCCCTATCTGATAGGTCCAGGTCACTGAGCGAGCTCACAGAAGAGCTTAAGGAGTAGCAGGGTGGTGTTTCATCCGCAATCAGTTTGTGCTGGGATTTGGGGGCTGCTCGGGGCCGTGTGGATGGTGGTGGCACCACTTTGGACTTAGCCTCTGTTTCTTTCTTGCCTGCCCGATGCTCCTTCTTTGGAGCCCGGGCTCCTGTGGGCACCTTCTGGGCTGGGGCCGCAAGAGCATCATCGGAATCATTCTCGTAGAAGCAGTAAACTGCCTCTTCAGTGGGTGTGGTGTGACAGAGAGACTGGAAGGCAAGATCCCCGTGACTCCCATTTGGACGTGTACCGTCCCCCCGGGAATGGCTGTCCCTCTCGGAGTGAGCACTCCTGGGCCGACTAATGGTCAGTTCTAGGTTGGGCAGGTTCTTGAGAGAGCCTCGGGTGGGTTCAGTGCCCCTGCTTGATAGTGAGAGGCTGGCCCCTCCTGCCCTGTGCTTGTAGGCAGCCACCATCTTGGTTGGAGTAGAATGGCTAGAGGTGACCCTCCGAGAGATTGGCTCCCTCCTCTCAGCCCGCTGCCCCTGGCCATCTTTGGACGGGTACTGAAGGGTCTCATCACTGAGGGAGGTAGCACTGGAGAAGTTGACTGGCGTGCCTTCAGCTGAGTCTGTGAAGGAATCCTCATCTTTATATGGGCTGCGGGAAGACCGTGGGGTCCTGGCTGCCATGCTAGCATGGGCATGTGCAGGCACCAGCATGTAGACTGGCACATGGAGTCCTTTCTTGCCTGGAGGTAAGCCTGGCACTAGGGCTGTCTTGACCTTCCGGAATCGAGAGGGCATTGCTGAGCTGATACATTCCTTCAGGATCTCAAGGTCATCCTCAGAGTGGGTGTCCAGGCGTGGCCGGCCCCCACGGGTTCCTTCCACCCGCTCCTCCCGCCCTGGCTCCTCCCGCTTCTCGTGGCCAGCAAAGTGAAGTCCACTTCCGCGCTCAGGGAAAGGGGGCAAGAGCTTGAGCTCCACGTCCTTCTGCACGTAGTGCTCGTGGAGGGGCAGTGCACTGAGGCTGGAAGCGCACGAGAAGTTCTCGTCTGGCTTCTCCACTGTGAAGTAGATAGTGCTGTCGAGGTCTGGGGGCAGCTGGAAGCGCTCCTTGAAGTCAGTGATGTCCATGAACTTCTTGACGTTGTTCTCCCATTGCAGGTTGAACTGGCTGGTCTCCCGTTCTGGGAGGGGTGTCTTGCTTCGGCTGGGGGGCATGGTCTGCCCTGGGCTGTCTGGAAGCTCACTGGGGCTCACAGTGCCACTCACCATCTCACTACAGGGGTCACTCTGGATGGAGCTGGCAATGGAGGGGCTCTCAAAGCTGCCAAGGGAGCTGACGGAGCTGCAGCGGCTCATGACGAGAGGGGTCTCCTGGATGTAATTTTCAGAGGAACTGGAGGGTGTCATGTCTTCCTGTCGAGAAGGGGAGGCGCCCTCATCCCCCTGGGCATGGGACAAGAAAGTCTGGTCACCCCGTTGGGCAGGGATGGCCACAGGCAGAGAAGCAGTCCCACGGGGCCTCCAATCCTCCAGCCCATCATCCTCTCCCTCCCCAGGCCCGGGCTCCTCCAGGATCTCCAGGGAAGAGTCACTGTCCAACTCATTGTCTTCACTGCGACTTCTCCCATCCATGCCATGGTCAGCTGAGGAAAGGGAGGAGAGAGAGCTGCATCGGGAGAAGCAGATGGGTGTGTCCTCCACGGAATACTTCTGTAATGTTTCCGCCGCAGGAGCTGGTGGGGCTGGGGCTGTCAGCTTCTCAGGAATCTTGTTCAGCCCCTCAGTGCCTTTCAGGGTCCCTGTGGGCAGCCAGGCCTGCTTCCTGACTGTTGGAGCACCCCCATTGCTGGGAAAGGGAACAGCACCGACCTTGGCCATGCCCTCCAGCAGAGGCACGTGCTGATACGAGGGAGACAGTTTAATGGTGTGCACGTGGGAGTCCGAAGCAAGTTTGCCCTCCCTCTCTTTGGACCACTCTGACTCCTTCCTCAGGGCCCACTCCCCAGGAAATATTGACGACTTCTGCAGCCCCACCTGGGCTTCTGGCCCCTGTGGGGCAGCAGACTCTTGAGATGGGGGCTCTCTCCTGTCAGGCTGACTAGCCATGACATTCTTGAGGTCCAGGCGGCTGGGACGCTGCTGGTACCTCTGCAGCTCCTCTCGATAGTCAGCGAATGAAGCCCTTGGGGAGGGCTTCATGTGTTCTCGGGGACAGTAGCCATCGCTGGTGCTGCTGCTGTTCAAGCTGTCATTGGACAGGCTGGTGTAAGCTGCCTTCAACCTGAGGAGCGGGTGGGCCCTTCCCATCACATCCCTCCTTCCTGCCTCAGGCAGCCTGCAGGGTGAGCAGGACTGGGCTCTGGCTTCCCGGACCTCCCCAGGCCCTGAGGGCCAGTCCAGCCCATGGTCACCGGAACTAAGGCTGAAGCTGTCCTCCGAGGAGGTGTGGAGGGCTGAGATGTCCTCCACCAGTTTATCAATCTTGGCCACAGCCACAGACAGTTTGGTGGCTAGTTTTTCAGCTGCTGCCGCCGTCCCATCCATTACACCCTTCTTGGCGTCCATGCTGCCCCTGCCACTGCTGCCATCCTCCTTCTCTGCTTCAGGGCCTCGACGTGGGGCCGGCATGCGGGGCAAGGCCTGGCCCTGCAGGAAGGAACTGTTGAGGAACATGGAGAGGACAGAGGGATTACCCACCTCCACCCCAGGAGCCAAGGCAGGCACATCCTCATCGTCAAAACAGCCAGAGTCGGAGGCATAATCCTTGACCAGGCTGTCCAGGTGGCGCAGTGGGGGTTTTTTGGCAACCTGAGCCTTCAGGCTCTGCTTCTCCATGGTGTCCAGAGCTTCAGCCAGATGCCTGGCATCCAGCTCGGCCTCCAGGGCCTTCTGCTTGCGTACATAGAGACTAGGCATGCAGGAACCCGGAGAGATGACAGCTGCCGTGTCCTTGTATTTGAGGGGCCGATGGGTGAGCAGGTTGCGCAGGGCAGCTGCACTGCCCATTGCTATCATCTTGTGCTTGGAGTGGATCAGATTCCGCAGCATGCTCACGGCTCCCAGGTCCCATAGCAGCTCCTGGTCCCGGGGACTACGAGCTGACAGGTTCCACAAGGTTCCACAGGCATTACTCACAATGGTCAGGCTGTGGGACCTCAGGTGCTGAAGGAGAGTCTGGAGGCAGTTGTGGTCCCGGAGCACCTGCCTAGAGGAAGAAGATAACGGAGGGACCCCCATTAAACACTTCCCCAGCTTCAGGCTTGTGGGGAGTCCACAAGGGGCCTAGAGGGTCATGACACAAGCCCATTTATTGGGGGAGTCTATTGAACTAGAATTTTCCAAGTTCCTATTATGACTTTGGGCTCTGGGCCTCAGGTACTTTAAATAAGGGGACTGAACTGGATGATTTCTAAATACCATGAAGACCAGTTGATGACTTAGGAAAGAGGACATTTTGTGAGGAGAATCCTTTATAAAGTTTAAAGCACTGTTTAAATGAGAACTAGCAGTAGTAATGGTAGGACAAAGAGAAATCTGACCTTTCCTGCTTGGCCCCAGAGTATAGAACAATGGACCAGGGAGACAGATTAGCAATCCGAGCTATCCCCAAATAGAATGGTCTGTCAGAAAGTAGTGATGACCCCCTTTGCCAGAGGTCTCCGTGTAAGTCCAGAATTCTGATAGATGTGCATTTAGGAGGGACCCTGCCGAGGAATGGATAGGGCTAGCTGCCCTCAGTTGCCCCTTTCAGCTCAGAGACTCTTATGAAGTCACTTAGGGGACTGCGGAATGAGAACCATACTGAACCAGGAGAAGGGTTAACCCACCTAAGAAAATAAAAACTGTTTTTAAGCAATGTTAGCATCAGTCTCCAAACCAGCAGTGTTTCACTGTCCTCAAACTGGAGCCAGGCAGCATAGGAGATAGAGGGGATAGTAAGAGTAGAAGGAGAGATCTGACTGACCTATAGTCTTCCCGGGTTGCGATGAGGCTGGACACATTCCGGAGGATGCCCCCTCCACTCTCGATGATGGCTAGTGAGTTACTCTGGCACTTGTAGGTAAGAGTGCTGACCAGGAAACCTAGGGCTCCATCCACCAAGCATATGGCAGCCTTGTTCTCTGTGCTGTGGGCTGACAGGTTCCATAGGGCACTGAGAACACTCTTCAGTGTGGACTCCTGGGGAGAGGGGGGAAGAATTGAAGGCATTCCCTGTTCTTCTGGGGCTATCACCTTCCACCTCTGAGACTGTACCAGCTCGTTCACATCCAAGCCTATCTATTCCCACTCCCTGCTCTCAGGACCAAGGATTTCCTGGCTCCTTCCCTACCACTCCCAATCTCTGCATCCCTGGAATGGACTCCTGTTTATATTTTTTCTCTCCTGCTGTGTGTGACGTTGAGTCTTCTTTAATCCAAGACAATGTTTGATTTGGAGAGATAGGGATGGAAGAAGCGTTAAGAGATGGCAAAAATAGGGAGGAAAGAAGTGACAGAAATTATTGTAGAAGACAAGACCTGTGGTCCTCTTCATCATCATCAAGAAATTTATCAAACATTCACTCTATGCCAGGCACTGGGCTAAGTGCTAGGAACGGAAAGGCAAAAAACATGGTCTCTTCCATTAAGGAGCTCATATTTAATAGGGGGGAAGAGGCACACCATGTAAGGAACTATGTACATATAAGGTACATAGGGGAAAATCTAGTGTCTTTATAACTATCCCTCAGCACTTGGAGCATAGAAAATATTTAGTAAATATTTGTGTTATGAGAGGATTAGATGGTAATGGGAGGTTAGAGGGATGCTGTGGGAGGTGCCTAGGACAAGGAAGACCGAGATCCATGTCCCAAGGTCACCCCTAGCCTCAGTTTCCTCATCTGTAAAACAAGGAAGTTTGATTAGGGGAGAGATGCATATATATATATATATATGTGTATATATATATATATATATATATACATATACATATAGGTATGTGTATAGATATATGAGTGTGTGTATCTATGGCTGTGTATATATACATACTCGTATATACATATATATATATATATATATATATATATGTATATATATGTATATATGCAAGCTTGTTCACATGTGTGCCAGACACTTTTTGACCTTTAATCAACACCAATAAAACATGCACTGTCACTGTGTAATAAATAAGCCCACATTTCTTCTGCAGACTGAATGTGTCTCGCACATCCCAGAGTATTCCTATTTCTCAAATGTATGTTGATGTTGTTGTGATTAATAAAATATGCATTTGTTCAAAAAACACTCCAGAGCTCACAGCTGCTTTGGTACCATGTGTTCTTCTCAGCAGATGCTCAGAGCACTGCTGCTGCTGGGTGTGGGGGGCAGGGATGAGAAATGGAGACTTTTGTCATTCAGAATCGGGCCTCATTCCAGAACAGGTTTCCCAGGATCTCTACTAAGTACAAAGAGGTTCATCACTAGACAGCTGGATGAGAGAGCATTGGAGGCTCCTTCTAGCATGGCCGCTTCCAACCTATGACATTCTTTAGCTCTAGGTAGACTCACATGATGCTGAGACTGCCAGAGATGGTGACAATGATGTAGAGATTAGAGGGGGGAGAGGACAGAGAGACCAACATCAGGACCCACTGACCCTCCTCCCCCAAGATACACACTTTAAGTCTTTGTACTCTATGGTCACTAAGAAAAATGAACACTTTGATGGTCTAGTGAATGAGATTGGGTTGGAAAGAGACAATTAGGATTGGTTTGGCAATGGGGATCCTTCAGGTCACTGGCTGTTTCATACATAAAGTATGACTTTTTCAAATATATGGAGATGGTATTGTAATCAACAAAATGCAAATCCATTCAAATATTTCACCAGTCACTAGATACTCATAACATAGCTACTGGTGTGTGTGTGTGTGTGTGTGTGTGTGTGTGTGTGTGTGTGTGTGTGTGTGTATGTGTGTAGATGGAGAGGAATGAAATGTTTTGTCTTTAAGAAGGGTCATCCTATTAGGAGCATTTTCCTTCTCATCTTTCCCTCAGTGCCTGGATACTGCCCTGAAGCCTGGACAGACCACCCTTGGCACTACTTAGGACCTAGATGGTGGAAGCAGCTAGGTCATGTCAGACCAGTCACCATGGGAACAAACCCACTGTGTGCTAGGCACTGTGCTAAGTTTACAAACATGTTTACAGACATGATCAATCTCATTTGAGCCTTACAACAACACTAAGGTAGGCCCCATTTTACAACTGAAGAAACAGTCAAACAGAAGTTAACTGACTTGCCCAGGGTTGCATTGCTAGTGAGTATCTGAGGCTGGATTTGAACGCAGACCTTCTAACTCCAGGCCCAGCGCTCTATCCACTGTGCCACCTAGCTGGTCTGGGGCTCACCTTGGTGGCTCGAAGGGCACACTGCATGAGCCCAGTCATACTGCCCACCTCCCGAAGGACTTTCTTGCTGTTGATATCTGCCCTCCAAGACAGGTTGCGAAGGATGCTGGACACCACCTGGAGAAGAGGGATAGAGAAGGATAGATACTCAAAAGAGAAAAGTGTAAAGTCCTGGGCTTGTGTGTTAAAGGAAAAAAAAATTAATGGTGCTAAAACAAGTTGGAGGAAATGTGGCTAATTAGATTTTTAAAAAATCTAAGGGCCTATACTTTTTGAAAGAAAAACTACATAATTTAAATTTTGAAGGTTTATGTTTTTTATTATTGTTTACATGTTAAAATGTTTGTTTTTATTGATGACTCCTAAATTTAGAATACTTTTTTTTGAAGAAGACTTGGGGATGCAAGCTTAATATGAGTCAACTATGAATTGGCAGTCAAATGAGTCAATGCAAGCATAGGAGCAGTATATAGAATAAGTGTGAGATGATAAGAGTTTATTTACAATGTTATATTCGGTTCTGGGTTTTAAGGAAGAATACTGACAAATTAGAGCACCTCCAGAGAAGGGTGAGCAAGATGTAGAGGGAACTGGAAACCTGGCCAAAAAGGAGTTCAAAGGACAGGGATGGGGCTAGCACTGGGCTAACACCCTCCTTGTGTGCCTAGGTACTGTTCAGTCCCATTCCACAATACCCGCAGCTGCCCGTTGCCTTCTGATGGGTTCTGGCTCTGGGCTCATCCCACGCTCTCTGAGAATCTAACCAACCTACCTGGTGGAGCTCCTCACTGTCTGAGGCCAGCTGGGCCACAATGGCCTGCATACATCCCCGCCGGGCACACAGTGTGGCCTGCCAATGAAAGGAAAAGGGTGTTTCAATGGATGACTTGCTCAGACATCAAGTCCACTCTCAGAGAATCTCCCGCTATTATCTAGGGCTAGTGTCATCTATGTGCACCAGGAATTCTAATTCATCCTCAAGGGGAGAGTTCCCTGGGTCCCCAGTCCCTAAGAGGTCTAGTCCTGGCTCTGACACTGACCTCTATGTGACCTCTCCTATCTGAGCCTTAGTTTCATCCTTCATAAAATAGAGGCTTGATGGTTTGGAACTGATTCATGTTATAGAAAAAAAGGAACATGGAAAGGTATTCCAAACTCCAGACCATACAGTGATGGCTCCTTCAAAGAGTCATAGAATTCAATTCAACAGGCAAATACTCCAATCTACTAAGTTCTAGGCACTGTCAGGTGGTGGGGATAGAGAGACAAAAGAAGTCCTTGTCTTTAGGGAGCTTACTATTTACTGAATGAATGTAATGTGTGGAATGTTGGAGATGGCATAGAAACATTAGAGACCATCTAGTCACACAGGGTTGGGAAACCTGCAGCCTCAAGGCCACGTGTGGTCCTCTAGGTCCTTGGCTGCAGCCTTCTGACTGAGCCCAAATTTTACAGAACAAATCCTTTTATTAAGGAATGGCTACATCAAGCTTTCCCAGATTCTTCTTTTGTACTTCCCTCTCAACAATGGAGACCTGGGTTGGGGGTCAGAGGGCAAAAGAGAAACAACCACCTCCCCACCCCCTCAGTACACATACTCACACACACACACATACACTCACACACATACTCACATACACTCACACACACATATACACTCACATATACACACACACTCCCATACATACACACACACACATACACACACATATACACTCATATACACATGCACTCCCATACATACACACACATACTCACATACACACACATATGCTCACATACATACACTCACACACATACATACGCACATATACACACATACACTCACACACTCACATATATACTCACTCACACACATACACTCACACACATATACACTCACACACATACTCATACACTCACACACATATACACACACACTCACATACATACACTCACACACTCACATACATACACACACTCACATACATACACTCACACACACTCACATACATACACACACATACACACACATACACTCACATACTCACATATACACTCACTCACACACACATATACACTCACATATACACACACACTCCCATGCATACATTCACACACACACTCACATACATACACACACATACGCTCACACACTCACATATATACTCACACACTCACACACATATACACTCACACTCACACACATACACACACTTACCTTGTTGACAACATCGCCAAAGGTGAGGTTGGTGAGGGCCATGCCTGCGTATCTCCGTAGGGCCAGGTTCAGAGGGTCATTGGTCATCTTATGCATCTCATAGTCCACCTGCAGCAACTCTGCCACAGCCTGCAGCCCACCTGCAAGACAGAGCCTTCACAGCCCATCTGAGGCCTCACAGCCTCAGCAGGTCCCATGGCAAGGAGGGGAGGCTGCCGTCTACAAAAAAATGCTTTCCTCAAACCACCTCTGGATGAGAACTTAGACAAATACACCGAACTCTGCTGAGGGCCTCTGAGAGCCAGGAGCCATCTCTGCATCAAGGTGAAGCACTCAATAATTGTTTAAGTACATTCTATGTGCCAAGCACTGTGCTGAGTGTTGGAGATACAAACAGAAACAAAAAATGGGTCCTGCCTTCAAGGATCTTACAATCTAATGGGCTTCTGAGATATGCACAGCTTGTTATTCCCATTCTATAGATCAGGAAACTGAGACCCACAAAAGTGACTTGCTCAAGGAAAAGGGGATTAGGCATCTCAAATCCTAGCCCAGGGTTCTTTCTGGTGTCTGCCTTCCTTTATTTTTATTACTTCAAAAACAAAACATAGGCAAAAAAAACCCCCAAAGTTTTCATCAGCAACAGGTCCTATGTGTTAGGCCTCTGACCAACAGTGCAGAACCCGAGTTCTCTATGCCTTAAAAGACACCAAAGGAGTCCCTGTGGCCAAAACCTTTCTCCCATGATGGCCGAGCCTCTGGTGATTCACCTCTTATGTATTTAACTGGCTAAACCCAGGTAACGGTCATACCAGATCCTATTCTAGGCCTAGAGAGTCATAATAACTTATATTTCTACAATCCTGTTAGAGTTACAAAGCACTTTTCTCCACATCCAACCATGATAGGAGGAGCATGAGTGTTAGCCCCTTGTATAGAAGAGAAAACTGTAGGTTAAGTGACTTGCCCAGGGTCACAAAGTCAATAAGTGTCAGAGGCAAGATTCAAACTCTTCCCAACTCTAAGTACAGGCCTCTTCTCACTCCCTCATGCACCCTCTCTTAGTAGGCTCCACCAGAGTTGGGCTTAGAACTTCAGTAGCATTGTGCAAATATTATTTTCATTTTACAGATCAGGAAGCTGAGACTCAGTTTAAACAACGTGTCCAAGGTTTTATATATACATCTAAAATATAAAGTTGGCACTTGAGACTTTTCTGTTTCCGTTGTACTATTCTGACTTTTTTTTCTTTAATCTATCTTTACTCACTATCCCCTGGGATGTGTAGGACACCACTCCTTCCGTTTCTCTTACTACCATCGTTGCATGCCTGGCCTAGCCTGAATTCCTCCTTCTCACCACTATCTTGTCTCAAGGGAAACCCATCCTGACTCCTAACTCCTATATTTTTCATCAGTCCAAAGCTGAGGCAGAAATAGTTACAGGTTTCCACACTGACCCCATGCTTACATTTAATGCCCCCCTCTCCAAATACAGTGACACACCAACGTAGTTATGTCCACAGATGTTTTCCCTCCCATTTCTTCACCAGGACCACCTCAGGACATAGACACCACGCCCCGGAAGTAGACGTTTCCAGGATGTTGATAGCAAGCCCACATCACAGACCAGAAATGGTGCCTGCCAGCCTAGGGCCAAAGCAACTTTATCTCTCCCTTCCCCCTCACCATAGAATCCCAGAGCATAAGGGATGTCCAAGGACATGGAGGTATAGCCAGCCAGTAGGTGAGCAGGAATTGACTCTTCACATCCCATCATCCAGCCTCCCTTTAATGATCTCTGAACACCCACTCAGGTGCAAAGTAATGTATCACTGCCTACTGGGCATCCCCCTTTGGAGGCCCTTTCCTCTTCTCCTATTTAACATGTTCAAGACTGGTTCATCATCTTGTTCTAAAACCTCCCCCGGCCCAGCTTCCCTCTGATCCTTCCATTTCACAAGCTGTTGCCCCACCAACTGGATACGTTCCCAATGCATGGCATTGAGTCAGTAAGGCAATCCTTTTTTTCCTCCTTATTCAGCTCTCTATTTCACTTCACACATCCCTCCTTCTTATCCCTACCCTAGTTGAAGACCTTGCTTTAATTTTCCTGAAAAACTGAGGTCGTTCAGCCTGACCTCCCTTTTCTTCTACTCTCATCATTTCATAACCCCTTGGTATCTCCCACACTCTCCTCCTTTTCCCTAGGGCTTATCTAACAAAGACTTCTCCTAGCTAGGATTGCCTGCACAAGTAGCTTTGCTCCTATCCCCTCTGGTCTCCTTCATTAGATTCTCCCCTCAATCATTCCCTACCCCTCCCCAACTCTCTCATCTTCAAACTCTCCCTATCAAACGGTTCCTTTCTTCTGCTTTCAGACATGTCCAAGCCTTTCTCATCTTTATTTTTAATATTTTTTTTTGGCAAGGCAATTGGGATTAAGTGACTTGTCCAGGGTCACGCAGCTAGTAAGTGAAAAATATCTGAGGCCAGATTTGAACTCAGTCCTTCTGACTCCAGGGCTTGTGCTCTATCGACTGAGCCACCTAGCTGCCCCCCTCCTTCATCTTTAAAAAATCTTCACTTGGCCCTATCATCTCTTCAAACTAATCAGGGGTGGAGAACCTGCAGTCATGTCCCTTAAATCCTCAAGTGTGACCCTTTGACTGAATCCAGACTTGTGAAGTTTGATCACGTATGGCCTTGAGGCTGTAGGTTTCTCACCCCTATACCTTCACTCCCATTCTTAGCCAAACTCCTTGAGAAAACTGTCTACATGCTACCTTTCCTTCCTCTCCTCTAACTCCTCAACCCTTTGCCCTCAGTCTGACTTCTGACTTCATCACTTGACAGAAACTGTTCTCTCCAAACTTGCAATGATTTCCCGCTTTGCCAGATTGGCTGGTCTTTTCTCAGGCCTCATCCTCCTGCATTTGACATTACTGACCACATCTTCCTCTCTGGGTTTTTGTAACCTGACTCACGCTTGGACCTCCTCCTCCCCATCTGACTCCTTTGCTAGCTCAGCATGCATATCACACCCCTTAATTTCAAGGATGCCTCAAGGTTCTGTCCTAGTCGGTTGGTTAATAAACATTTCCTAAGTGTCTACTATGTGCCAGGTGCTGTACTAAGTGCTTCGAATACAAAGAAAGGTAAAAGTCCATGCTCTCAAGGAGGTTACATTATAATAGAATACTATTGTTTTATAAGAAATGATGAGCAGACAGATTTCAGAAAAACCTGGAAAGACTTATATGAACTGATGCTGAGTGAAGTGAGCAGAACCAGGAGAAGGTTGTACACAGTAAGAGCAACACTGTGGAATAACTGACTTTGACAGATTTAGCTCTTCTCAACAATGCAATGATCTAAGACAGTTTCAAAAGACTCTGATGGAAAATGCCATCCTCATCCAGAGAAAAGAACTATGGAGTCTGAATGCAGATCAAAGCATACGATTTTCCCTTTTTTGTTTTTTCTTTCTCCTGGTTTTTCTCTTTTGTTCTGATTCTTCTTTCACAACATGACTAATGTAGAAATATGTTTAACATAATTGTACAGTTATAGCCTATATCAGATTGCATGCTGTCTTGGGGAGGAGGAGGGAAGGGAAAGAGGGAGAAAAATTTGGAACTCAAAATTTTACAGAAATGAATGTTGAATTGGAATTGAAAAAAATACAACTAAGTACAAAAAAAACAAAGAAAGGAAAAAAAGTTACATTATATTGGGGAGCTGCTCCACAAACAACTATGTACAAACAAGCTATATACTTACAGGATAAATTCTAGATAATCAATAGAGAGAAGAAATTAGAATTAAGGGGGAATCCTGTCTCAGATAGTTCCTAGCTATGTGCCCCTGGGCAAGTCACTTAACTCTGTTTGCCTCAGTTTCTACATCTATTAAATGAGCTGGAGAAGGAAATGGCAAACCACTCTAGTATCTTTGCCAAGAAAACCTCAAAAGGGGTCACAGAGAGTTGGACATGACTGAAAAATGATTTAACAACAGAATGTAGGATTTTAGCTGAAACTTGAAGTAAGTCAAGGAAGTTGGGAGGAAAAGATAGGAAAGGAGAACATTATAGGCATGGGGAATAGCCAGTGAAAATGCCCAGTGTTGAGAGATGGAGTGTCTTTTTCTAGGAACAGAAGGAGGCATGTGGGTGGTGGAGGAAAAAGGTGAAAGAATTCTGGAGAGGTGTATGAGGGTTAGGTTATGAAGGGCTTTGATCGTCAGAGTATTTTATATTTAATCCTGGAGGTAAGAGGAAGCCAGTGAAGTTGTTTGAATAAGGGGGTAACACAGTTAAGAAACTCACTTTGCCAGTTGAGTAGAATATATACTGAGAAAAACCTTGAGGCAGGCAGAGGACAAGAGGTGATGAGGGCCCATACCAGAGGGGTCACAGTATCAGAGGAGAGAAGGGGGCATATGTGAGAGACATTATCAAAGAAAATTGGCAGGAGTTGGCAACAAATTGGACAGGGAGATTAAGGAGTTGAGTTTGGGAGTCTAGGTCCCTGGGAAGAGGGTGGTATCCTCAACAGAGATAAGGAAGGTAGGAAGAAGATAGAGCATGGGGCAAGGGTGGGGAACCTGCAACCTCAAGGCCACATGTGGCCCTCTAGATCCTCAAGTGTGGCCCTTTTGATTGACCTCGAGGGTCACACGTGGCCTTGAGGCCCAGGTTCTCCATTCCTAGCTTGGGGGAAAAGAGAATGAGTTAGTTCTGTTTTGAAAGTCTTTGTCCCTCTTCACTTCTCCCTCTAATTCAGGGTTTCTTAACTTGGGGTCTAGGAACCTTAAAAAAAATAACTATTTTAATATAATTGGTTTTCTTTGTAATACTCTGTATTTACTTCATTCATTTAAAAACATGACTCTGAGAAGGGTTTATGGGCTTCACCAGACTGACTAGGGGTCCAGGACTCAAAAGAGGCTGAAAACCTCAATTTTGCATCCTTTCTCTTTCTGTAATCTCATCAAGTTCCATGATTTAACTATTACTCAATGCAAATGACACATTTACATGTATATATGTTTATAGATGCATTCATATATATACATGTGTATATATACATGCAAGCTAATAAGAGTCAACATTTATATAACACTGTCAGGCATTGTGCTAAATGCTTTATAATTATATAAATTTATAATAAATATCAACTGATCCTCATAACAACTCTGGGAGGCAGATGTTATTATTATATCCACATCTTACAGATGAGGAAACTGAGGCAGACAGGTGTTACATGACTTGCCCAGAGTCACACAGCTAAGTGCCTGAGGTACGATTTGAATTCAGGTCTTCCTAATTTTAGGCCCAGTGCTCTATCCATTGCAACACCTAGCTACAAATATATACATGTATATACCTATACATATACCTGCACAACACTTACATATGTTACAATTATGCAGTGTGCTATATATACAATTATATAGTTATATATGTTGTTGTTTAGTCATTTTTTAGTCTTTTCTTACTCATCATGATCCCATGCAGAGATACTAGAGTGGTTTGCCATTTCCTTCTCCAGCTCATTTAACAGATGTGGAAACTGAGGCAAACTATGTTAAGTGACTTGCCCAGAGTCACACAGCTGGTAAATTTTTCAGGCTGATTTTGAACTCGTCTTCCTAACTCCAAGTCCAGTACTCTATCCATTGAGCCCCGCAGCTGTCCATACACATATATACACAATGTATCATGCTTACAACACAGAGATGTGTATATGTGTACATATAGGTATGTATGTATATATACAGCCCTCCTCTTTCACCTGAGTTTCATTTGTTTACCAACTGCCTAGTGGACATTTCAAACCAAATGTACTGGAGACATCCCTAATTCAACATATTCCAAACTGAATTTCTTATATTTTCCCCTTCTAGTTTCCCTGTCTCTGTCTAAGGTATCATCCAGTTTTATCATTCTCCTTGGCTCTTCCCTCTCCCAAATCTTACCATTTTCAGCTCCACCACACCTCTCACCTCAAACCCCTTCTCCCTCCTCACCCAGCCCACTCGTTCACAACAACTTTGAGCAGCAGGTGTTAGTTATCCACATTTTACAAATGAGGAAACTGAGGCAGATGGGTATTAAGTGACTGGTCCAGAGTCACAGTCACCTCTCACCCTGATTATTGCCACGACCTTCTCACTGGTCTCCTTGCCTCGAGTCTCTCCCCATTCTAGTTCACCTTTCACCCTGCCACCTAAGTAATTGTCCTCAAAAACAGATCTAACTCTGGGATTCCCCTATTCAGCCAACTTCAATGACTTCCAATTGCATCTTAAATATTAAATATAAAGTCTGTTCACACTCTGACCCCAAGTTAGAGTTCCAGGCTTATGGACATCAGAGCTGCACTAGCCTTCTCTTTGTCTCACTCCATCTTCTGTGTCCATACCTTCATAATGGGCATTCCTCATGCCTGGAACATATTCCCTCCTTACCTCTCTGCCTTGTCAAGTCCCTCTCTTTCTTTAGGAGGCAGCTCAGGCACCATCTTCCCTAGGAAACTTCTTCTGATTCCTTTCTCCAGCAGTTAGTGCCCTCCCTTTCTCCTAAACTACCTTGTGTTTAAAAGCATTGCATCTATGTGCATTTCATTAACTTTATATTTATCCTGCATACATATAAATATATATGTATATATCTATAGATATGTATATCTATAGAGACTTATAGATATACCTATGTGTGTCTGTCATCCATCTCTCTATCTCTCTGTCTCTATCAATTCTTATCTTTCCTTGTGAGTAGGGATTATTTCATTCCTTGTACTGATATCCCCATCACCTCACATGGTACCTGGCTCATAAGTAGTCATTTAATGAATGCTTATTGATTGACTGGTGCTAATCTTGGTTATTTCTGTTTGACTAACAAACTATTGGTAATGTCAGTGCCCTCTAAATGTGGTATCTTGGGACAAAGCCCCTCCCACCCTACCCTGGTTAGGGTTTTACTGAACCTACTTCCTCCACCACACAGGTAAAAATGATCTTTCCCTCTTCAGATTTCTCATAGTATTTTCTCTGTTTTCCTAGTACATTAAGAGATCTTTCTGTGGGAGTATAGGTGAGGATGGATGTCATTCACTGAATCCAAGAAGAGGAACCCAGTCCTTCTCTGTAGCAAGGCCTCTCCCCAAGAACAGCTGGCAGATCTCCCTGGAGTCTCTCCCAGTACCCAACACTGAACCTACTATTCTCCCTCCATCTATCTCTCCTTCCTTCCCTCTCTCCCTCCTTCTATACCTACCAAGTTCATTCATGGCCCGGCGGTATTCCTCATCAAAAGAAAGTTTCATCACTGCACATGTGGCCTGGCAGATCTGTGGCTCAATAGGGACAGGCCCTGGGGGGAGAAGGGGGAAGGAGAAGGTCACCCAGTGCTCAGAGGCAGGTGTGGAAACCTAGAGATCAGGCTACTCATACGAAGTTATACAAACCAATAGCAATCATAATGTCTGACATTTCCGAAGTGCAGTAAGGCTTACAAAATGCTTTTTCCAAAGTGATCTGTGAGGAGGGGAGGCTCTTGGCCGTGGTCACACAGCAAGGGAGTGTCTAAGGCAGGACAAGTCAGGGACAAGGACGCGAGGAGAAGCCAGATCTCTCGGCTCCTTCCAGGCCCTCCACATCCTGGCTCCCTTCCCACCCCCCACTCACTCACCAGCACCCCCCTCAGGGCCCTGAACCCCATCTTGGCTCTGCATTCGAAGCCAGTCCCAGCAGGTTTCGGAGTAGGAGCGGATCTGCTCCAGCACATGCAGCACTCGCATCTCCTTCTTGGCCTGGCCCTCGTCCGGCTGGGAGAAGATGATGTTGTGCAGGGCTGCGTTGGCCCGCATGCGGGCATCCTTGGCCCCCTCGGCAGGGCCTGCCTCACGGTCGGCATCATGGAGGATCTGCAGCAGGAGCGGCAGGCAACCGGAGCGCCGCATGGCCACGCAGCTCTCCTGAGAGCTCGACATGGCCAGGAGGGTGCGTGCCATGTCCTCCTTATCCCTCGTAGCCAGCATGGACAGCAACCAGAACACCACCTCCACCTGCGGTGGTGATATACGTGCTCAGGTTCAGACAGAGACCTTTGTTCTCTGTCACCTCCCAGACACCTCTGCCCTGCTCTTCATCCCTACTTACATACTTTGAGAGCCCTCCTACCCCCTCTCCTGTCTTGGGATAATGCTTGGAATCATCCCCTGCTTCACTGTCCTCAGACCAACCTAGCCCACATATCCCTACTCAAGCCAGGTCTTTGTCCCAGCTCTTGGGGATGTGGGCTTGGCTGTTCAACTCTTACCTTGCTGTTGCTGAGTTGGCTGGTTCCATCCTCTGGGTGTGTGGGGACTTCTGCCTCCCCATCACCATCTACTCCTGTTTCCTTTGTCCCTAGGAGGGTCTGTGGGAAGAAGGGGGCTTCTGTTTCATGTTCTATTCTCCAACCTAGGTATGCCATGGGTTCTGTCCTGGGCCCTCTTTTCTCCTCTCTATCTATTCTCTTTCCCTCTCTACCTCTCTCTCTGTGTTTCTCTCTGTCTCTATCTTCTTTCTCTCTCTCTCCCTCTCTGTCTGACTTTCTCTTCTCTCCTATCTTCTCTCTCTCCCTCTCTTTCTGTCTCTCTCTGTCTCTCTTCCATCTCTCTCTCTGTCTCTATCTTCTCTCTCCCCTTTCTCCCTCTCCCTCACTTCTCTCTCCTCACCCAGTTCAGCTCTCAGTTCAGTTATCACCTGTGCACAGAAGACTCCCAGATCTATATACCTAGACCTCATCCCTCTCCTGATCTCCAGACCTATATAACTAACTGCCCCATAGATGCGTCCACCTCAGCATCTCATTGGCAACTGAACCTTAACATGTCCAACAAAGATTTCATTGTCTTCCCTCAACAAAAAAAAAGAGTGCCCCTCTTTTAACTCCCCTTTTTCTGTTAAGGGCACCACTACCCTTCCAGTCACCCAAGTTTGCAAACTATAAATCATCTTAAACTCTTGGCTCTCCCTCAGTCCTCACACTCAACCAGCTGTCCAATCTCCCTTTATTTCCATCTCCTTTTTACTCAGAAAAGGCATCATTCTAATCTAGGCTGTTATCATCTTTCCTGAATTATCCCAACAGCCCCTAATTGGACTCCTTGCCTTCCAATCCTATGGATAGAAATATCCACAGAGCTGCCAAATCATAGATGTAGATATAGATATATATTATGTATATAATCTTTTGTTTTATATATATATATATAGGGTAGCTAGGTGATACAGTAGATAGAATGTTGGGCCTGGAGTCAGGAAGACTCCTCTAAGTTATAAATCTGGCATCAGACACTTAGTAGCTGTATGAACCTGGGCAAATCACTTCACCCTGCTTGCCTCAGTTTCCTTATCTATAAAGTGAGCTGGAGAAGGAAATGGCAAACCACTCCAGTATCTTTGCCAAGAAAATTCCACAAGGGGTCACGAAGAGTCAGACACAACTAAAAATGATTCAGCAACAATATATGATATATATATATATGTATTTATAATACATCTATATCTATTTCTATATTGTCTCCCTGTCTTATCCAGGCTAGAAGTACAGTGGTCCAATCTTACTGGTGGCTGCTCAGGAAGCTTTAACCTGCCTCATTCTGGCATAGATGGATTTATCTCTTCCACCCCCTCTGTGCTCATGGGGTTCATTATATTGGTGCAATATTTAGGACAGAAACCCCCATCGGCTTAAGCCTCTATTGCTATTCAGAATTCCTGAGCTCAAGTGATCCACCAAATTCAGTCTCCAGCTGTAAGCAGGAATTATAGGCATGTACCACCCCAGGGGGCCCAAATTGCATGCCTAAAGTTAGGGGTGTGCTAGTAAATGTTTAACAACTGGCTCGCCAACAAAAGAAAAAATGTACCCATAGAGAGAATTTTGTTTACTTATTTAATTATTAACACTTTCTTAAGTCTAGACAATCAACAAAACAATCTATCAAGCGCTAATCGGTAGGTGCTGCCTATTTTAGAGATGAAAATGAACATTTAACAACCCGCTCTCATTGTCCAGCTGGCTCTAGCATACCCCTGAAGAAGCACACATCTGACCCTGTCATTCCCTTGTTTAAAAAAATTCAGTGGTTTCCTGTTGCCTCTAGGAGAAAATGTAAATTTCTGTTTGGCATTTAAAGTCGGTTGCAATCTGGTTTCAAACTCTATTTATAGACTTATTTCCCATGACTCCCCCTCATAAACACTGCAGTCAAATGCACCCACTCCCCGCTTCCCTTCCATCCTACCTCCCTCCTGGATTGTCTCCCAAGGCCTGGAAAACTCTCCTGCAGGCTCTATCTCCTGGAATCCTCACCCCCATTAAAGGCCTGGCTTAAGTAACACCTCCCCCAGGCTGCCTTTTCCTGATTTCCCCAGTTATTATGACTAGCTTCTCAAAAAACGACTTTGCTTACATGTTGAGTTCATGGTGTTTCACCCCAGTAGAGGGTAAGCCCCGTGAGGACAAAGGCTCTTTCATGTTTGCCTTTGTGCCTAGCATACAGTAGGCACTTAAACATGCTTATCAAATAGCACTGAACCCACCCATTCGGAACACGAACACTCCTCACACAGGGCAAGGAGGCCCCACTAACTAGGTGTGGTCCTAGCTCCCTGCCCCACAGTTCCTGTTCAAGGGTCTCTCCTCTCCTCCCCGCCCCTATGATGCCAACAGTCCCACCATGATCTCCTCCATTTGCGCTCCCCTCCTAGTTCGGCTCGTCCTCTAGGGAAGATGGGAGGTGACCGTTTCAGGCTGGTCTGACCCCCACTCATTCTCCCAAGATCTAGGGACCAGGCAGAGTACACTGGTGACCAAACTGGAGTGGGGAGGTGAGGCAGGGTCTCCTGAACACTGACATCACCACCAATAGATACCTGGTGCTCTGGCTGTGGCTGCTGCGCCCGCTCCCGGGTCTGGGTCTGAGCCTGGGCTTCCGCAAGCTCCTTCTCAATCTGCTCCAGGCGAGAGGCTCGGATCTACGGTGTTAAAATCTTGGACTAGGGCCTGTCTCCCAGCAAGCACAGCCCCTAACCCCGGCTCCGCCCCCTGGCTGGCCCTCAGGCACTGGCTGTGCCCCAACTCCTGGCTCCATCACTGCCCTTAGTCCAGCACCAGTCCTTGGCACTGTGACTTCACGCCTAGCCCTCCCTCCACCTCTAGTCCTCAGACTAAAACTCTCCCAGGAGGTGTGTGGTTTTATAGGGGTGGAAAGATGTCTTTCTAGTGTCAGGTCCCCAGTCCCCACCTGAGCCCTCTGGACCATCTCGTCCGAGGTTCCGAATCGCTCTTCCATCAGAGCTCGGATGTGCTGAGCTTCGAACTCCAGCTGCTGCCGGATCAGGTCTGTCTGCATGGAAAACTGGAAGAGATATAACAAAAAAAAGAAAATGACAAACGCTGCGGGGGTCTATGGGAAAATAGGTTCTTTAATGCACTTTTCGTGAAGTTGTGTCTAACCATTCTGAAAAGCAGTTTGGAACTATGCCCCCAAATTTAATTTTGTATGCCCTTTGACCCAGGGATTCTGCTAATAGGTCTATACCCTCAAAGAGATCAAAGAAAGAAGGAAGGGACCCATGGGTGCAAAAATATTTATAGACTCTCTTTTTGTAATGTCAAAGAAATGGAAATTGAGGAGATGTCCATCAATTGGGGAATGGCTGAACAAGTTATGAATGGGGTAATTTATGAATGGGGTAATTTCAGAGAAACCTAGGAAGATTTGTATGAACTGATATAAAGTGAAGTGAACAGAATGAGAAAAATCTGTACAACAGTGATATTGTAAAGATAATTGCTACAAAAGACAATAATTCTGATCAATACAATGACCAAGTTTCACAATTTGAAAGGACTCATAATGAACCATGCTATCCGCCTCCAAATAGAGAGCTTTTGGACTCAGAGCAGATTGAATCATATTTTCTTCTCTTTCTTTTTTTGACATGGATACTGTGGGAATTTATTTTGCATGACTGTACACATTTGTGAGGGCTTTTGATTTCTTGCCTTCTCAATGGGTGAAGAGGGGTGGAAGAAGGGAGATCATTCAAAACTGAAAATAGAATTAAAACTGCCAAAAAAAAAAAATAAAACTAGAGCGGTGGTGAGGGTGGCTCAGAGGACTGGATGAGGATTCCCCCTCCCTCCCAGAGATGACAAGTGAACAGTCCTACACCACACCCCCTCCTCAGTTTTCCAGATGTAGAACTCAAACCCTTGGACCCTCCACCTTGCCCTATTCCCCACTCACCGTCTCTGACTGAGGCAGCTCATCCAGCCTCTGGGACAAGCCTTGGAGCTGCCCATAATACCAGAGTTTCTCTTGTTCTTCCTTCTCAATCTCTGCTAGCAGGAAGCACCTGGTAGGAGATGGGGGGGACACAGTTAAGACATGCCACCAGGGTTCTCTCTCCCATTAATCCCCAAGAAACCACCTCAGCTCTTTTCTCCATCCCTATCATGGTTTGCAAAGGACTTTCCTTTCAACAAGCCTAGGAGGAAGTGAGTTTTCGTCAAGTGTCATTAATTTAATTTAGCAGATGGAGAAACTGAGGCCCAAGAATGGAAATTGATTTATTCACGGTTGCATGGCTAGTAAAGGATTGGAGTCTCATACAATGTACAGTGTACTCTGAGATCTTATCTTGTTTGAATATATTCTCCGACACCAGTTTTGGGATTCCAATAAGCATACTTAAAAAATGATGATGAGTTGAGTTGAATTGACTTGGCAGAAAACTCATGGCAGAAAAGAGATGATGCAGAGATAAGAAATAAGACACAAGGCAAATGAAGTCATATACTGAGGTGGGAAGATGGGACCAAAAATTAAAGGGAAAAAATGGTGACAGTACTGTTTTTGGTTGATGCAGACATTCTACAAACTTCAGAGAGGTTCCTGACTCATGACCTCCCTCTAAGGTCAGAGGAATAAGGAAAGATAAAAAGCAGGAAGCTGAAGCACCTCTTTCTCTCAAAGACCTCCAGCATGTTCCCAGAGCCCTGGGTCCTTCCCATGACAACACTCAGAGGGATAGGGATTGTGCTGCTTGTTCACATTGTCTAATGGGAGAGACTGAGGCCCAGAGAAGGTGTGTGACCTGTCCAAGGTCACACCACAAGGAGACTCAGAGAAAGAAGAGATTTGCTCAAGGCAGTAGAGAAGTCAGTGGTAGAACCAGAACTCAAACCCAGGTCTCCTGATTCAAAAAACCCAGGTCTCCTGATTCCAAAGCTGTTCTTATTGGTCAAGATTCTTGGGGGACCTCATCTTCCCCTACCCCTTCTTTTACCTCTCTTTGTCTAGTTCCTCCAGCAGCCGGACAGTGGCCCGGCTCAATTCTCCTGATTCCTCTCTTTTCTTGGACAGCCCGGGAGCAGCGGGTGCAGGGGCAGCACAGTGCAAGGGGCTGCCCTCGGGGCTCCTACTCCGGCTCCGGCTGCCCGTCTCTGCAGCAAGAGCTGGGGGCTGAAACTTGAGGTTGTACAGGTTGGTAATATCCATCTGCAGGGCTGGGAAAGGAGAGAGAAGTCAGAAGAGCAGGTAAGCAGGGGCTATGAGCTTCCCCAAACCCAAGGTCCAAGCAATGACTTCTTACTTACAACTCATCATGGCCTTAGGAAGTAGGGAGAGTAGGGATCATTCTTCCCATTGGATAGATGGAAAAAAAGAGGCCAAAAAAGTGAAAAAAATGTGTTCAGGGTCACACAACAAGTGCCATAGGACTGGAAGCTGGAAGAAACTTTATATATCTAGTCAAACTCTTTGATTTGACAGATAAAGAAACTGAGCCCCAGATAATTTAAATAACTAAGGAATAGCAGGGCTGAGATTAAAACCACAACTTTCAGAAATGTTTTACATGATTGCTCATGTATAACCTATATTAGATTGCTTGCTGTCTCAGGGATGGGGAGGGAGAGAGGGATAGAATTTGGAACTCAAAATTTTTTTAAAAATGAATGCTAAAAATTGTTTTATATGTAATTGGGGAAAAATAAAATATTATTTAAAAATTTAAAAACCCCATATATTTCTGTCCAATACTCACACTAATATATCTTCAGTTTTTTCCTATCTACAAGTTGCTTCCCTACTCTCTACATATGTGTCCAGGGGTCCCCATCTTCAAAAAAAGCCTTCAATGTACCCTCCCTTCCCCATGGTCCTATATGTCTCTTTCCTTTCATAGCCATGCTCCTAGAAAAAGCTATCTACATTCATTGCTTCCACATCTTCTGATTTTGTTCACATCACTCACTTCTTTTTATCTGTAAGTCTCTTTATTTTTAATGATTTGGAGCAATGTTTTCTATACTTGCTAAAGGTTTGTAATTTTTTTTTTTGAGAGCTGTTATATTCCCGACACTTAGTGCTCTTCCTGGCAATAAGTAAACACTCAGTAAGTCTGTTGATTGATTGACCATGCATCTATTAGGGGAATGGCTCTTATTCTAATGTATTCGCTTTTGTTCTCTACATATCTTAAACATCAGACCTTTATCAGAGATAACTAATGCAGGGATTTTTTTTTTTCACCAGTCAACAGCTTCAATTCTAATTGGGTCATTTTTTATTAGTTCAATACCATTCACTTCTTAATACGTTGAAATCTAGCATCCAACCCCATCACAAGTACTTTCTAAAGTTACCCAATCCAGAGCTTTAGGGATGGAATTATCAAATCCTCTGATATTACACCTGGGGGGTGTGCACTTGCCTGAATAGTTGAGTTTATCCCATTGTATGGATAGATCTCAGGATCTATACAATCTATACAAATATATAGACAAGACTGTCTTCCTCCTTGATCTATGTAGCATTTGACATTACTGACCCTTATTCTGAATACTCTCTCATCTCTGGGTTTTCTTGACTCCATCATCTCAACTTAATTTTCTTCCTATTTAACTGCTCCTTCTTAGTCCCCTTTGCTGGATCATTATCCATGCCAACTGTGGGTATACTCCAAGGTTCTCTCCCAGGACCTCTTTTCTCTCTAGGCTCTCTCTCTCATCAGCTCCAATGGGTTTAATGACTTCTCTATGCAGATAACTCCCAGATCTACATTTCCAGCCATAGCCTCTCTCATGAGCTCTGGTCTAGCATAACCAACTGTCTACTGAGCATTTAAAAATGGGTGTTCCTCAAACTCAACATGTCTGAAATAGAACTGAACCTGAACCCAATCAACATCCTAACTTCTTTATTTCTGCTGAAGAAACTACCATCTTTCCAGTCATTACCCAGATTCATGAGCATTCATCAGCACATTCCTTAATTATTAACTCTTCCTGCATCTTCAGCATGGGAACAGTTTTCAGGTCTCTATTCCACCTCTGTAGCATCTCTGGCATCTGCCCGCTTATCTCCACTCCTGTAGTCACCACCCCAGTTCAGTCTCTCACCACCACACCATCTTCAAAGTTCAGCTCATACAATGACTCCTACATGAGTCCTTATTTCAACCTTTCCACCTTAGCTACTAGTGCCTCTCCCCTCCAAAAAAAATTGGGGGTTGTATTTGACTTGTGTGTGTTTTGTGTTTGCCCTCGAATAGAATTTAAACTTCTTGAGGGCAGGGACTGTTTTGTTCTTATATTTGTGTGCCCAGCAACTAGCCCAGTACCTGGCATGCAGTAGGTGCTTAATAAATGCTTGTTGACTTATTAATCACCCTGTTTTTTCCTTGTTTAATCCAAGGTTAGAACCACAGTGGAAGATTCATAGAGTCTATAACTGGGTCTAGAGACTACATATTTCCAAACTTTCCCTGTATAGATGGAGAAACTGAGGCCCAGAGAGTGAAATGTCTTCTCTGAGTAGGTGAATTCACAGAGTCAGAGCCTGAGTCTCCTCAGAGCCTACATGGAACTCTCCACACTGTTCTCATTTCCCAGCCTAGTCCACTGCCTCACGACCATGGCTCCTGCTAGCCTGGATGCTCCAGGATGACAGGAGCCTTTGTTGTAGCTTTTCCCCCAGATGTGGAGCCCAGGGCTCCCTCCCCCTTGCCCTTACCTTTCAGCTGCTCCAACAACTCAGTTCGCCCAGATGACACCATTGCTCGGGCTTCTTGCTCTAGCTTCCCCTGAAGGTGCTTCAGCACCTCCTAGGAAGGAAAGCAAACCCCAGCCCCGGTCAGGTTGCGTCTTCCAGAGCGAGGGTTCAACCCACTGCCTCCCCCCACAGGCCTTGGGAGCAAGGAAGATTGCTATCTGGGATTGTCACTATTTTACATATGGGGAAACTGAGACCCAGAGAGAGGAAGAAATGGACTGTTCTTTCCAACACAACTGCCTGTGAGTGTGGCAGTTGGAATCTGGCTGGGGGTCAAAGGGGTGGAGCTAGCAACAGATTTCATTATACAATCATCCCCCCTTCACCTCCCCATTGCTCAACTTCCAGAATTGTCCTCCTTTCATCTCAACTCAACCTATACTTTCTTAAGTCCCCACCCCCAGCTTCCTACCTCAACAAACCCCAATCCTAGACTCACTTCATCTCCTCCCCCAATCTTTAGCCTTGCTATTCTCTACCTCCCACCACTCAGCCATAATTTCTGTTTCTAGAATCTTTCAATCCTGTGGTCTGCTACCCCCAACCCCAGCCCATGGGTCCCACAGCCCTGTTTCCCTGGCTTTTGATGTCCCATGGTCTCCATTCCACATCCTGTGTCTGTGACCCCATCTCTCACATCCCAGTGTCCCTGTCTCCCTAGGTTTTGTGCTTCCTACTTTGTACCTTCATGTCAGAGGTCTCATTCTCCAGCTTCGACAAATGGCTGGAATTATCCTGGAGTTCTCTCCGCAGGTGGGTGTTCTCCCGGCTCAGGGCCTCCACCTGCCGCACCAGCTGCTCATAGGAAGCTGTTGGGCCTGGCCCCGACATCTTTAGTTCCTCCAGCACCTGGGGCAGGATGGAGGGTGGGGGAGACATAAAGATAAATTTGAGAGTGAGCAGGAAAGCCTGAGACTCTGACCTTCTAGACACTGCCCATCTATCATAGGATCGGAAAATCAGAGTTGGATTATTCGATGCCCCCACGCAAGTAAGGAGAGCACCTAAATGTGGTGAATTCATGACACTTGGCCCATATGAGTAGCATCCTTGGATCCACTGTCAGTGACAGCTGAAAGCTCATGGAGAATGAGAGGTCCCTCAGGATGGAAATAGAGCAAATGTGGCCCCAGTGTCCAAAGAAAGCACAAGAACAGGGTCAGAAAACTACAGGTCAGGGAACTTGACTTTGATTCCTGGGAACGCTCTAGAATGAATTGTTAAACAGATGGTTGACAAATATCTAAAAAGGGAAGCAGTGATTACAAAGAGCCTATGGAGTGGCCTCAAGAACTGGTCATTCCAGACTAACCTCATTTTCCTTCTTAACAGGATTATTAAACTAAGAGATAAGGAAAATTCTGGGGTCTTTATTTACCTTGATTTTAGCAAAGTTTCTAAAAAGTGTCTTACATTATTGTTTTGGAGGAGATGGAGGTAGGTGGTTATAGAGTCACAACTGGTTGAATGGCCAGGCTCAAAATCTAGTCATTAATGGTTCACTGTCAACTTGCAGTAGGTTTCCAGTACAATGTCCCAGGGATCTGTGTTTGGTTTGTTATGTTTAACAATTTTATCAGTGATAAAGGCAAAAATTATATGCTTATCCAATTTACAGATGACTCAAAGCTAAGAGGAATTGCTAACACATTGTGATAGAATCAGAATCCAAAAAATATCTTCACAGGCTAGAGCCTTGGACTTGGACTAAATCTAATGAGATGACATTCTATAGTGACAAATGTAAAGTGCTACACTGATATCCAAAACATCAATTTCACAGGTACAGAATGGGAGAAGCATGATTAGACAACATTTTTTTTTCTGAAAAAAGATCCTTGGGTTCTAATAGACAGTCAGCTCAATCAATAAGAACCTGCAGTATGATGTGGCAGCCAAAAAAAGGCTAATGTGATCTTGGGATACATTAAGAAAAACCTTGGGGGAATAAGGTGTTCATTTCTCTGTATTCTACCTTTGTCACATTGTATCTAGAATACTGTATCCAGCTCTAGTTAGAGCACTGGGCTTGGAGTCAGGAAGACCTGAGCCTCAGATGACCCTGGGCAATTCACTTAACCTGTTTGCCTCAGTTTCCTCATATAAAATTCCTATATAATTCCTATAAAATGGAGATAATGATGGTACCTACCTCACAAGACTGTTGTGAGAATCAAGATAATATTTATGAAAAGCTCTTGATATATAAATAGATGCTATATAAATGCTTATTCCCTACCCTTCCTCCCTTCTATGTACCATAGAAAAAGAAGCACGTTGATAATCCAGAATGTTCAGAGGAGGTCAGCCTGTGCTATGGCTAGAAGGTGTCTATTTAACAGGGCTGAGCAGTCTCCTTCCAATTTCCCACCAGCTACACTGCTTTTGGACTTTTTTGGACTCTTTCCATCATGCCCCATTGCTTGGTACCTTCCCCCGCTCTCTCTTTCTCCCCTTCTCAGCTTCTATTTGTGTGTGTTATCTTTTTTCCATTACATCATGAGCTCCTTGAGGGCAGGGACCATCTTTGTTTTTATTTGTATCTCCAGCACTTAGCACAACATCTGGCACAGAGTAGGTGCTTAATGAATATTTATTGAATGACGGACAGATTGATGAAGGAATTTGAGTCTGTTGTATGAGCATAAATTGAAAGAACTGGGGAAAACTAGTTAAAAAGAGAACTAGGGAAAAAAGGTAGCTGTCTTCAGGTAACTCAACACTAAACTGGAACTGCTCTCCTCAAAGTTACCAGTGGTCTCTTAATTTCCAAATCCAATGGTCTTTTCTCAATCCTCATCTTTCTTGACCTTTTGGCAGCCTCTTCTCCTGGATACTACCTCATCTCTGATTTTTTATGACACTGACCTCTGGGATGTCCTGAGAAGGAGGATGGTGCAGTGGAAATAACATTGGTTCTGGAGTCAAAGGACCTGGGTTCAAATCCCACATTTAACTCTATCTGCGTGACTTGGGGCACATTTCTTAACCTCCCTGGGTCTGTTTCCTCATCTGTAAAATGGAAAGGGGCTGTATTAAGTGGATCCTCCCACCTGTCTAAAAACTCCTTCCCAATCTCTTTGCTGGCTCCTGACCATGAATATAGTCCAAGGCACCATCAGGGACCTTTTCTCTCTCTACTCTTTCTTAGTAACCTTATCAGCTCCTGTAGGCTTAATTATCATCTCTATGCAAATAAACTCACACACCTGTGTATCCATCAGTTTCTATACTGAGCTCCATTCCTACATCACTAGCTGCCTATTGGCAGAGGTAGGCTGGAGCCAGTTCATACCAGCTTCCAAGAGGAGAGTGTTAAAATTTCAGTATGAACAGAATGAACACCTAGAAATCAGCAAACACTACAAATGAGAACTTGATTTATAATTTTATTTAACCTGCCAAATGATATTTCCAAAGCACAGATCTGACTGTCTTATTCCCCTACTCAATAAATTCCAATGACTCTGTATTACATCTTAGACTCAAAACAAATTCCTATGTCTGATATTTATTTATAATTTTATATAATTTATATAATTATATATTTATTTCTATAAATTTATTTCAAGGATGGAGAAAATGTTAATGGTGCAGATTAAAATCAAAAAAGTATTGGACATACCCCACTCCCACCCCGCTAAGAACTGGTAGTTAAACATTTACCAGAGTATCACTGTCTATTGGACATTTCCAACTGGATGTTCTGCAGGCATCTCAAACTCAACTTATCTAAAACAAAAACCTATTCTTTCTCCTTCAAATCCACTTTTCTTCTTAACTTCCCTATTTCTTTTTTTTTTTTAACACTTAATAATATTTTACTTTTTCTAATTACATGTAAAGCTAGTTTTCAATATTCATTTTTATAAGATTTTGAGATGCAAATTTTCCTCCTTCCCTCCCCTGCCCCTCTCTTCGTTATTCCCCTTCCCCCTCTCCAAGACAAGTAATCTGATATAGGTTATGCATGTACAGGCATGTTAAACATACTTCCACATTAATCATGTTGCAAAAGAAAGTTTTCCTATTTCTGTCCAGGGCACCAGGATCATTCCAGTCAGCCCAGTTCACAATCTCAGAACCATCCTTAATTTTTCCCACATTTCAGATCCAACTGGTTGCCAAGTTTTGTCCATTTTACTTTTATGGTAGGGCTGATATGTGGCATAGTGGATAAAGCAGTATCCTGGGATCAGGCAGACTTATCTTCATGAGCTGATGCTGGGCAAGTCACTTAACTCTGTTTGCCTCAGTTTCCTCATCTGTAAAATGAGCTGGAGAAGAAGGCAAGCCATTCCAGAATCTCTGCCAAGAAAACCCCAAATGCGGTCATGAAGAATCAAACTCAACTGAAAACGACTCGACAACAGGTGATGCAGTGGATACAGCACCAACTCAGAAGGACCTGAGTTCAAATTTAGCCTCAAGACACATACTAGTCATATGACCCTGGGCAAATCATTTAACCATGTTTGCCTCAGTTTCCTTATCTGTAAAATGAGCTGAAGAAGGAAATGGCAATGGTATCCTTGCCAAGAAAACTTCAAATGGGGTCATGAAGAATAAAATATGACTGAAAAACAATTGAACAACAGACACCTCTATAGCATCTCTCCTGCTATTCCCTTCTCTCCACTCACACAGCCATCAAGCTCTTCTCCTGGATACTGTCTCCTCTCTGAGTTTTTATGACACTGGTCTTTCTTGGTTATCCTGAGAGAGACACAAATGATACAGCACTCCAGAATCAGTGCTGAGTCAAAGGTCCTGAGTTGAAGTCTCCACTTTGATATAATCTGTGTGACTTAGGGCACAGCACTTAACCTCCATGGGTCCTCATTACCTCTGCCTGGACTATTGCAGTGGCCTCCTAATGGTCCTCCCTGCCTCTACCTCTTTCCCTTTGCAGTCCATCTCCCACTCACCTGCCAAATGATATTCCCAATGCATAGATCTAACCGTCTTACTCCCCTACTCAATAAATTCCAGTGACTCTGTATTACATCTTGGGCTCAAAACAAATTCCTGTGTCTGACACTTAAAGCCCTCCATAATATGTCTCCAACCAACCTTTACAGGCATGTCATCATTCAATCATCACATGGTCTACAATGCTGATATTCTTGTGGTTCTTATTTATGACATTGCATTTCCCACTTCTGGACTTTTGGTCAGGCTGCCTGCCATGCCTGCCTGCAATGCATGGCCTCCTCTCCCCTTCCTCTTATGATCCCTAGCTGCCCTAGCTTCTCCTGCCTTCTCCCCTCCCCAAATTACCTTATTTTCTGTCATATACACAGTTAATATATTTACATAATGCTATCTCTACTGATAGAATGTAAGCTCCTTGAGTTTACAAGCTCAAAAGGATTTGTTTTGTTTTTATCTGTGTCACCAGTGCCTGGAACAGTGCCTTGCATACAGTAGTCCCTCAATAAAAGCTGGTTGACTGACTGCTTGGATTGAAGTATTCGAAGGTTTGTAATAGGGAAGGGGGATTACATTTGTTCCATTTGGTCTTAGAGGGCAAAATTAGGGACAATGGAAGACGTAAAAAAGGCTTGATACAAGGAAAGGCTTCCTCTTGATTTGAGCTGTCTCCTATGCCTCCTACTTTGGATGCCAGCTTGTTTGGTGTATTTAAGTGGGAATACCTTTAAGAGATGGTTGGAAATAGATGGCCCCAAGGGTCTTTTCACCAGTAAACCTCTGATTCTTTGATCCTCTCCCAGCCACTGGCCTGGGAGATTAGGGAAATTAGAGGATTTGGGATGGGGGTTGTACAGCCTCCAGGGGCCCCCATGGGAGGGGCAGCTTGGCCTGGGGTAACCAGAAAGAAGAGATAGTTGGGGACAGACAGCTTGGCAACCTGACAGATATGCGGACCAATAATGTGACAGGTAGACAGAGCCATGGCACTGGTGGACAGATGGCCCGAGGTCTCTGTGGAGAGATGTAGGGTTGGTGTCCAACTGCCCCCTCAAGTCCAGAATTCTCTGTCCTGGTCATCCTGGCCCAACTCCAGGGGAGCCTTGCCCACACCTGCCCCCCCCCATCCAATCCCTTTGTTTCTTTCAGGGTCCTCGGTTTTTTATTGCCCTCCCCTCTCTCTTTGTCTTCTTTCCTGGTTCCCTTTCCTCCGTTCTCTTGGACGATCATCACTCAGTCCTCGTCTCTTCTGACCTCATTCTCCCACTCACTCCCACAGACACTGTACTGTCTTTTTTCCTTTCTCTGTCTCAGTCTCAGTATCTCTTTGTGTCTCCCCATGCCTTTCTTAGTGTCTGTGTCAGTCTGCCTCTTTCTGTGTGTCTCTTTTCTCCATTGGTGTCTCTGTATTCCTCCGCCTCTCTCTCTCTCTCTCTCTCTCTCTCTCTCTCTCTCTCTCTCTCTCTCTCTCTCTCTCTCTCTCTCCCATTTCACATTTCACCGCTGTTTGTCTTCTCCAACCTCCATCTCTGGCTGTCTCTGTCTCCCTTTGCCTCTCCTCTCGGCCTTCTCCTCTTCTCCATCCTTTAAGCTCCACTGCTCCTTCTCCCCTCCTCCTTCTCCCCCTGTGGCTCTGACTCCATCTCCAGCTCCCTCTTTGTTTCCTGCTCATACTTTCTCTCTCGCTGCCTTTGTTTCCAGCTCCAAGTGACACTGAGAACTCTCCAACTCTCCAGCAGCAGTTGGCCCCAGCCAGCTAAACTCAATCTGTGATCTGTTCACACGAACCTTCCCTAGCATGGCACCTCAGCCCTGGCTCCTTGGAGTCCCCAGGGCCCAAGGCTTCCCCTACCCACCCCCCCAGGCTCCACCCCCACGAATCCACCAGCCAGTCAGTCACCTGATACTCATGTTGGACTAGGATGAGAAGCAGCTCAGTGGAGGCAAAGTGGCCTGGATTTGGAGTCTCAGAATCACCAAATGCCTTGGAGGCCATCTCATTCGAGCCATATCTGCAGTGGATGTCCCACAAGGACGGGGAGCCCAGCACCTTCAGCAGCTGCCACTCTCAGAAATTTAGAGGACCTGAGTTCAAGTCTTGGCCCTAATATTTTCTAGCTGCATGACTTTGGGTAAATCACCACCCCCTCTCTGGGCCTCAGTTTCCCTACATGCAAAATAAAAACAATCATTTTTGCTATCTGCCTTACAGAATGTGGTTCAGAAAGATCTTTGTAAATGCAAGGTGCTTAGGAAGCTAGTACTACTTTTATTAATTGGTAACAAATACCTTCCATTCCTTTGACATTTAAAGGCCTCCAAAATTCTTTCCTTATTCTAGCACTGGGAGGTAAACAGTCAGTCAACAGGCATTTATTAAGCACCTACTGTATTTCAGGCTCTGTGACAAGCGCTGGGGTCACAAAGGAAGGTGAAATCATGGGGCCTGTCCTCAAAAAGCTGACGTTTTAATGGAGGGAGACTGGGGAGAAGGATGTGCAAATAACTAGGAATATACAAGATAGAGATGGGATAAATGGAAGGTAATTTCCAAGGGGAGACACAAGTGTTTGGTGCCAAAGCCTTCTACCGAAGCTGGGATCTAAGGGGCATCTGCAGGGAATTCAGGGGGTGGGAGTGAGGAGGGAGAGCATGCCAGGTAGGTGCAAAGGCAAAGGTGCAAGTATTAGAAGCTACATTTTAGAGAAAACTGAGGCCCAGAGGAAAGGAAATGACTTGGCCAAGGTCACATAGCTAATAACTAGCAGAGCTGGTATTCGAATTCAGACCTTCTGCCTCCCAGTTCGGTGCTCTTCCCACTATTTTTAGGGCAAAGTTTTTCCTTGCCCTCATGTAGCAACTAGTTTAGAAGGAACAAGATAAGACAAGGGTGCATGAGCATGTAATAGCAGGTAGGATAAGCTCTGAGAGGAGAGATAGACAGATAGAGACTGAGACAGCAAAACAGAGAGAGGAAAAAGAGGGAGAGGAAGGAGAGAGGGAGAGAAAGAAGGGGGAGGAAGAAACAGACAGAAAGAGCCAGAGCAAGCAAGCAAGAGACAGAGAAATAGAGACAGACAGAGACAGGAGACAGAGACATTAGCACGATAGATTAAAAAGGGGTTTTGATCTGTTCAGGTTCTGAAAGTAGGTATTGGAAAAATAAAGATAAAGTGTGTGTGTGTGTGTGTGTGTGTGTGTGTGTGTATCTGTGTCCATCCAAGTGTGTACGATCTCTGTGTTTTTGTGTCTAGGTATATATGGGCTCCAACTATATCCAGGTGTGCATAAACTGTGTGTCTATCCACCCAGATGTTCATGGATTGTGTGTGTGAGAAAAAGGCATGACAGAGAGAGAGAAAGAAGGGGGAGAGAGAGGCAGAAAGAGCCAGAGTGAGTGAGTGAGAGACAGACAGACAGATAGAGAGAAGAGAGAGGATGATTGGGAGGGAGGGAGAGAGGGAAGGAGGAGAGAGAGACAGAGAGAAGAGAAAGAAAGAGAAGGGGGAAACAAGAAAGAAAAGAGAAGGGAGAGAGGGGGGGCTGGGAGGAACTGGGGAGACTTTCTGGAAGAGGTGATCCCTAAGCCTAGCTTTGAACTTCCAGGAGGATGTTAGGGGCAGCTAGATGTGGTTGGGCCTGGAGTCAGGATAACTTGAGTTCAAATCTGGTCTCTGATAGTTCCAAATTGTGTGACCCAGGACAAGTTGTTTAACTTCTGCCTGCCTCAGTTTTCTCAGCTGTAAAATGGAATAATAAGAGAATCTATCTCTCAGGGCTGTTGTGAGGTAATGAGATAATATTTGTAAAGTGTTTAGCACAGTGCTGGCACATGGTAGGCACTATAGAAATACCAGCTATTATTAAGGAAGAGTTGTCCAGGTAGGAGTAACCCTGTGAACAACTGAGCACAGAGGCAAGAATGGGTCAGGAGGGTATGAGGAACAGTGAGGTCCAGCCTAGGGGCTCAGGGCTCAGACTGACCACTGGCCTTTATCCTGATGTGTTCCCTAAGCCCACATTGACAGAGCAGGATAAACACCTTAACCCTCATACTGTGGCGGAGGCACTGGGGCAGGCCCTGACTGGGATAGGCTGGACAGTCAGTCATGCTCCTTTACCTGGGCTGCACCTTGATCAGATCATTAGGGTTCATTTTGAGGCCTGGGTCAAGTCTTTTGAAGTCAGAGGTTCAACCTAAGACCAGTGAACAGAGGCCCACATGGGACAGAGGCTTCTGCAGGCCAGATTCAAGAGCTTTTTTATTTCGAGCCTTCTTTCTCCTTCACTAGATCCCTAAGAACTTCCAGATGGGCCCATTCTAGCCCTTGGGCCTCTCTGGGTACAACCTTGCACCTAAAGACCTAGAAATAACCAACTGGCTTTGTCCTAGTCCATCCCCTACCCTTAATAAGAACCACTTCCATTGCTAGCTGCTCACCTAGCTTCATTGACTGTCCAGTGTGGGTCCATAGATAAAGAAATTCTCCCAATGCCCTTGACTTGGGAGCCTTGGGGGTCCTCTGGACCTCATCCTGCCTGAGCCGAGTTTTGCAGAAGGGAAGGAAATCCTGTCCGTTCCCGATCTAGAAACCCTCATCCCTCCTACTCCCCAGACCTTCCACCCATTCCTCCTCTTCACATCCAACTTTGGGACTGTCACCAGAACCAACAAGACCTCGGTCAATCAATAAGCATTAAGTAAGCACCTACTATATGTCAGACCGTATATGAGATTAGGGCAAGAGGTCTCCCACTGAATTGGTGACTCTCTCAACATTTTTTTCACCTCCAGCTTCCACCAGTTTGGATGTAGTGGCACTATCCTTTACTTTGAGCTGTTCCTATAGCGATCCCTACCCCCATTCCACGCCCCCTCCCCCCCACTCCATACACACACAGATACAGGACAGGGAAGTCGACTTTACATGCAAATATGAACTTAGCAGGTGATTGAAGAAGACAGGTTGGGGTCAGGCTGGTTCAGGTGGAATTCAAGAAAGTGCTGGTGATTTCCTTTAAGAAAGGAGTGTGTGTGTGTGCGTGTGTGTGTGTGTGTGTGTGTGTGTGTGTGTGTGTGTGTCCATCCAAGTGTATAAGATCTCTGTGTTTTTGTGTCCAGGTATATATGGGCTCCATCTGTGTCCAGGTTTGCATAAACTGTGTGTTTATCCATCCAGATGTGCATGGATTGTGTGTGTGTGACAAAGGCATGACAGAGACAGAGACAGTGACAAAGGCAGGGACAATGACAAAGGCAGAAACAGAGATGACAGAGATAGAGACAGAAACAGTAGCAAGAAAGAGATATATGAAGGATCTCTGCTTACTTCACTTGCTGGATTGCCTGTGGCTGCCTCGGTCTCCCTGAGCTCATCCCCAGGATGGCGAAGAAGGGGCAGAGCCAGGCCCAGGGCCAGCTGCCAATGAGTGGCCAAAAATCCCAAGTCCTGGGTCCCAAGCTCCAAGCCCTGAAGCCAGTCCACAGAACTCGGAGTTAGATGGTGTGTTCCCTGGGGCCAGTAGTTCTGCTGTAGGTTCAGCCCAGAAACAAAGCCCTGCTCAGGGTCTGGGCTTGGGGCCGATCAGTCTGTCAGCCACATCCCTAGCACTGGATGGAATCTCAGCAGAGGAGGGGGGAGGAGGAGGAGGGATGCGGGGATGCTGGCTGCTGGCAGCCAATGGCAGGCCTGAGAAGACTGTCTGGCACCATGGCAACAGCCAATGGCAGTGCTGGGGAGGGGGGACCTACCCCACCATTCTCACCATCACCAGGAGAAGCCACTGCTGCCTCTGTTCTGGGTGCTACGGCCCCGCTGCTGTGAGTCTGATGATGGTGCCAGCCCTGAGACCTGAATGGGGGCCAGCGGGAGGAGGGACAGGAACAGGAGTGAAGTGTTCATTTGCAGATGAAGCATCCCCTTGTAAGATTGTTGGGGTTGGGGACCAGGACACAGTCCCTTAGTTTCAGGCAAAATGGATTCACAGAATGACAATTTTACCATCACCAGATCTTAGAGTCAGAGATTTACAGAATCAAAAAATGAAAACCTTGGATTCTCAGCTGAGAAGCAGAGATAGAACCAGAGAGTTGAAAACCAAACTCTTAAAGTCACATACTCTTAGAATCTTCGAGTCATCAAATTTTAGGCTTTTAGAATGAAATATTCATTGGCAGCTCATAGAATGTTAGAAAAAGGAAATAATAAAATTTTAAGATTTTGTGAGTCAGAAGAGGCCTCTGAGGTCATCTAGCCCAACCGTTCATCTACTGAAGGTTTTCTAAGGTTAGATAGAGAAGACCAAAGATTCAGGATAATACCAACAAGTTATCTGAATCTGGATTCTGAGTGACCATGTTGGATTATGACAGAATTTGTAAAAGACAACAAAAGACCAATGGTGTCCCATGGATGGGGGAAGTTGGAGTTCCCTATTCTCAAAGACCCTCCCTGACCCACTCCCCAGCAGACCAGGGAGTCCACAGTCATTCCTCTGCTTTGAATGCCAGGGAGGCTTCAGGAGGAGGATGAGCAAGGTTCTTAAGATAGACAGGTGGAGAGACCCAAGGTTGGGGTCTAAGACCCACTAGTTTCTATGTTCAGGTTCCAATCATCAGCCTAGACCTTAAAGGAGAGTAATCATAGATTATCTGAGCCAGCAGGGGCCTTAGAAATAATCTAGTTCAGTCCCCTCCTTTTACAGATAAGGAAACTGAATCCCAGAGAGGGAAAATGCCTCATAAAAGTCTATGAACAGTCAGCCAGTGTCAGAGATGGGACTTGAATCCAGGTGTCTTGATTCTCAAATCAGGGCATTTTTACCAGTTTCCCCTTATAATACACAAATGTGTCCCTTACTCTCCTTAGTTGACTCTAGGGCAGAGGTATATGTGTTTGGAAAGTGGTGTTATGCTGAATTGTACATAAGAAGAATATTCTCAAATTCTCTCTCGTCTTGCTGCTCTGTCTGCCCCCAACTTCTCCCCAGCTTCTCCTGTCCCTTTGTCTCTAGTTGGCTCTCTGGATCATCAGGTAACAGCTCTGCCTTCCTTTTGGCAATCCAGAACAAGTCTCAACTTCTTGAAAACCACATTTATCTAAGCATGTGCACATGCAGGCACAAAACAACATGCATACACATACAATGCATGTCCATACATGCACATGTGTACATATGGTACAAAACATATATACATCAGATTGAGTTCACAAAACAGAAACCAAATCCCTGTCTCAGCCAGAACATCTCTGAGGTCTAGGTATGTGGCTGATTAATGGCACCCACACATAGAATTGATAATTCAGCATATAAAGTCAGTCAATGGAAAATGTACCTTAAGGATTGATCTCCAAGACTAGAGTCAAAGATTAAAGTCAAAGGTCAACTTGAAAGATTGACCTTAAAAAGTCAATTTCAAAGATTAAAATTTATGGAACCTAAAGATCAGAATCCTATTATTGGGGTCATCAGAGCTGGGGAGGATTTTACATATTATCAAATCCATCCTCCCTTCATTTTATATATGGGGAAACTGAGGTCCCAGAGCGAGAGAAGGGACTTGCCCAAGGTTACACAGTTAGTGCCAGAACTAGAATTCACACTTAGGTCTCTTGACTCCCAAGTTTCAGGTTCATTCCAACACACTACACTACCTCCCATCAAGGGCAGACCTCAAAGATCCTAGTCAGTCCTTGTTGACTCTCCCCTGAAGTCTTTGTCTCTAACTGAACTGAAAAGGCTTTAAAATCCATTCCCTTCCTGGGAGCTCAGTCTCAGCTCCCAACCCATTCTGATATGCAAAGTGACAGGTTGATGGGAATAAACATTTCCTGACAGATGTCACCTCCCAGTACATCTATCATGTCTGGGGCTCAGATATAGGCCACCTGGGGCTGGTTGAGGGATTAATGAATCTGAAACCAGTCACCCTTTCACTCTAGCCTGTGGGAGGGATGGCACATTGACCAGACCCTCCCAAAGGGGCCCTTGATGCCTCAATATGGTTTCCTCCCTGCTGTTCCTATTCCCAGATTTCCCTATGGGCAGACCAGGCAGTCTGAGGAAGCAATGGACTGGATTTTATCCTCATCTCCACCATCAATTCATGGTATAATTTTGGACAAGTCATATCTTCTGTTAGCCTTGATTTCCCCATCTGTAAAATAAGGGAGTTCGACCAAATTGTCTCTAAGATCCCATCAATCATGAAGTTGTGTCTTCTAAAATCCCTCCCAGCTCTGATATCCTAGTTTGGTGCCCTAAAGTCCCTCTTATTCATTCATTTATTCAATAATCTCTGACTACTTGTATTCTAAGTCCTACAGCCCCTTCAAGTTCTGAGATCTTTCTGTTATACTAACTCATATTTCAGCAGTGATCTGTCATTTGATAAATGTTTTCCCCATAACAATCCTCTGAAATAGATAGGATAAGTATTATTGTTTCCATTTTGCACATAAGGAAACAAGCCTGGAAAAGGGCTATGGCCACAGTAGGTGGAGAAATAGAATTTAAACCCATATTTTCTGACTTCGAGTTCTTTCTTCTCCATGCTCTTCCCATACAATGTTCTATGTGTTAAGAGTTCTTACAGTATTGACATTCTCTGCTTTATATCCTAAGGACTCTTCTGATCTTTTATGTTCTAAGGTTATCCCCACTTATGATACTTTATAATCTATATTATAACTCTGAAAGATCATGTTATATTTTTCTAAGATCCTCCACAGATCTCATATTCTGCGTTTTAAGGTCCCATCCCTCACTGACATTCTCTAATCTATAGCCTATGATTTCAGAATTACAGCTGAATAGAAAGAGATCAGCACCGTGGACAGAGCCTCAGTATTTCACTGGTGCCTGCCTGAGAAGTACATTTTTAAGATATTGGGAATGGTGGCCATTTCTATTTCTATTTCTTAATTCTCTCAAACTGCCTTCCCAGATCCTAGTCCATGTGAAAGATCATCTGGTCCAGCCCCTTGCGTTTGTAGCAGGGTCATGCTCAAAGCATCTCAGAGATAGGAGAATTTGCCTTTCCTTCAATTGGAGTAGAGCTAGGGTGGGGTGGGAGTGAGCCGGTGCCTCTGCATAAGTGCCTTTATTGGATGTTCCCTAGTTCAAATGACTTTTTCTAGAAAACCCTCCTTAAGCTATCCCAGCCCCATTCTGGTCAGTCTTTGAAATAAGGTATGTCTCATTGTCATATGTATGAAAAAGCAGCTGAGATTTAGTAGAACTACCAGCAGATCTGTAGCCAGATGACTCAGGCTTCCAATTGATCTTTGTTACATGTGTGACCATGGACAAGTCACTTCAGTACTCTGTACCTCAGTTTCCTCCTCTGAAAAATGAGGATAACAATTTTTTTTGGTGTGAGTATCAATAAATATTTAACCACTTGGTGTAAGATACTGCTCTAGGAGAGAAAGCGTATGAAAGGGCTTGGCAAACCATCAAACACTATATCAGTTATTTCCATGCTCTGATGGATTTGTTGTCTCATTCATGTGGGTTCTCCCTTCCATGATGCAAATAACAGCCTATCCACTCCTTCTCATCTGATTCAATGTCAGTTGTATTTTGTTTGTTTGTCTCCCACCTCTGTTATGCACAGGGGGCTTTTCTCTGTAGCCAGACTGTGAGCCTGTTTTAGAGAGAGCTGGGAGGGTCCTTGGGGGCCCTTGAGTTCACCTTCCTCCTCTTACAGGTGAGAAGGCTGGG
Source organism: Potorous gilbertii (assembly GCA_028658325.1). NCBI lineage: Eukaryota > Metazoa > Chordata > Mammalia > Diprotodontia > Potoroidae > Potorous > Potorous gilbertii. The sequence continues at coordinate 198,111,815 of CM053773.1, forward strand.
ACCTAGAGAAGTTAGCTGACTTGACCAAGGTTCCACACAGAGGTGGGACCCCTGACTCCAGAACCAGAGCTTTTTCTTCTTTATCACAGATAAAGTAAATTGTTTACTGAGAAACAATTCAATTCAAGAAGCATTCAATCAATGCAGCTAGGTGGTACAACAGATAGTGCGCTGGGCCTGGAATCGGGAAGACCTAAGTTCAAATTCCACCTGTCACTAGCTGTGTGACCCAGGGAAAATCAATTCACTTCTCTGGGTTCCAGTCTCCTCACTTACAAAGTGTAGAACGCTAAGGACACTTACTAGCTGTGTTACCTGGGCAAGTCCCTTAACTTCTGTCTCAGTTACCTCAGTTGTAAAATGAAGAAAATAACAGCACTTACCTTTCAGGGTTGTTCTGAGGAACAAACGAGATAGTATTTGTAAAAACATTTACACAGTGCCTGGCACATAGTAGGCACCATGTAAATATTACTTCCCTTCCCCTTCCCTCTCCTTCTTCCTCCCATGTACCAGGCACTCTGTGAGGTACTGGTGGTACAATAACCATATGTGTGTGTGTACACACACATATATACATATGTGTATTTAAATATATTACACATATACATACATATATACATACACACACAATTCAACCCTACTTGAGAAGTTTATATTGTCTTGGGGGGAGTAATGACTATGGATACATGCTCAGAGTGGATGAATGAACCCAGGGCTAAACACAGTTGGTGGCTGGGGGAGAATGGTGTGTCTTTCAAACACAATGATTGAGCAGGAAAGTGCTGGATTTGTATAATCCAGAAAATCTGGATCAAGTTCTGGATCCATCACTTACTACTTGTGTCATATAGGACAATCACTTAATTTCTCTGGGTCTCAGTTTCCTTGCTTGCAAAATTGGGGAGTTAGACTCAATAACCTCTAAATTTCCTTCTAGTTAAAATCTATGAACCCATGACTTGATCTTCAAATCAGTTTTTAAATTATTTATTAGATATCTACTATGTGCAAGGCACTGTGTTAGGGAGTAGAGACACCTTTACTCTCAAGAAGCATACATTCTCCTGGACCTTCATTTTCACTCGTTCTCAGAAGATTGAGGAGCAATTACTGGGGATCCAGAGGACCAAGGTGGTGGCATCTTAGCCAGTGAATCTAGTCCACCTCTTGGCTTGAAGCCCAACTCAGCCTGAGGTCACAGGCTGAGGGGATTCTGAGAGCTGCCCTGAGACAGTAAAGCTGAAGAGGAAAATCCTTCCTGGCTTTCCACCTGTGGCTGCTTCACCCTGGGATGGCACTAAGATTGGCCATAAGACAATTAGAGGCCATGGTTCTTCTGCCCAAATTTTGAAGAAAAAATTATAGCCTTGCAGAGGACATAAAACATTAGTGCTGGAAAGGCCCTTACCACACAGAATATCAGGGCTGGGAGGGACCCTTAGAACACACAATATCATGTCTGGGAGGAACCCTTAGAACACAGAATATCAGAACTGGGAGGGTTCTTAGAATACAGAATGGCAGAGATGGGAAAGACCCTAGAAAATGAAATGTCAGAGCTGGGAGGGCTCTTAAAACACAGGATGTCAGAGCTGAGAGGGGCCTTAGAACCCAGGAGGTCAGAGTTGGGAAGTATCTTAGAGATAGATCTAGTCTGATGCCATCGTTTTCCACAGAAGAATGCTGAGATCCCTGCCCAAATAGATTTCCCATCACAACCTAGTAGGGAAGATAAGATGCACAGTATTGTGAGGGCTACAAGGCAGTCCTTGAGGAAAGAGTCCAGACCTGGGAGTCAAACAACCTGGGTTCATTTCCTTGCTCTGCCACTTAGTATTTTTGTGGACTTGCATAAGTTACATAGACTTAGTTTTCCCCTCTGTAAAATGAGTATGAAAACAATTACATAATGTGCCTCCCAGAGGAAGGTGATAATGCAATGAGATGATGTATTGAAAGGCTGCATGGAAGCCAGGACAGGCAAAAGGGAAGTGCTGTGAGTGTTCAGAGGAGGGAGACATGTGCATCAGTTCTTGGATTGACAGTCAGGACACTCAGACGCTAGTCCTCCCTCTGCTCCCTCACTGTGTGACTAAGGAGAAGGCTATTCACCTCTCTGGGCCTCAATTTCCCCCTCTATAGGAAAAGGAGTTTGGACTAGATGGTCTCTCAGCACTTTCCCCACCTCACACCCCAACCTCTCTCTCTGTAACTGTGTAAATGTGAATACTCAAGGTGTCTTTTTTCTATCTTAGTCCAAGATGAGCTATCATCCATTCATTGCCCACCCTCCGTCTTAGGGAGGGACCTGATGGAAAGGAGAAAGCATAGAGGTCCTGGACTATCCCCTCCCCTGGGACCCAGAATTTCCTCCTACAGTCAGCCCCCTTCCCCAGGAGGCCACTATACCAGGGATCAATCCATGAATAGAAGTGGAAGGCTGCTCCCAGAGACTTCCTGGGCTGTGTGACCCTGAGAGAATGCCCTAGCCTTTCTGTGCTGGAGATACCAAGGGTAGCCAGCACACAGGTAGTATTATAAGGAATATGAGGGGATAGGGAAAAGAAGCCTGTGATTGCCAAGCAAGATTCAGGAATATAGGATGATGCTTTGTAGAACATGATATTCTGTAATCTGACCTGAGATCTGGGAAATGAGACACTTTGGAAGGGGTTTCCATCTTCCACAAGCCCCCATCAGCCCCTAAAACATCTCCTTCCCACAAGGCAAGGCCTTGGACTGAGAATCCAAAGACATAGGAAGCAGCTCCCTGGCAACAGTCACCATGGGGACAGGGCCTCCCTTGCCAATTGGCTGGGGAGGTGCCAGGGACAGGGATGGAGGAGCAGGGAGGGGTGGGTTAGAGGAGGAATGGAGAACCAGGCCTCCTGGGGACAGACTCTCTCACGGCTGGTGCCAGGCTGTGGTGCCAGCCTCTGGTGCTAGTCTCTGGCCTGGGGGGCACAAAAGTCCATTCCAGCTCTGCCTTAGCACCAAGGCCTGATGAAGCCTCACCTCTGCGGCAACCTTGTTTTCTTCCTCACCCCCCAAACCTCGAAAGGTGGTAGGGGCTAGAAGCATCAGAAAAGGCCAGATAATTCTTTGCAAAAGAATCCATCCACGGAGCTTCAACTGCTAATGCAGGCCTGAAAAATGTCCCCCTCCTTTCCCCTAAAACCCTCTCTCTACCTTCCCTTGCATTGTTCCCCTTAAGACCCTCCCCACGCCCAATGCCCTGAAACCCCTCCTGGTCTGCCCCACATCACTTCCCCAAAGCCCCTCAAACTATGTCCCCACATTCAAGTCCCCCAAACATTCATCCTCCGCCCAACCCCCCCACCAGATCTCTGGGCACAGGGGCCCCGCCCTCTCTCTGTGGGACTCTCACTGCAGCGCCCCACTCTAGGAAGGCTCTCCCTCCAATCTGCACACCCTGCCAGGTCTGAAGGACACCAGCTACTTCCATCGGAGGCACCCCTAGACTCCATTCCTGCTCCCCACCCCCTTCTCCCTATCTCCCTCCCCCATCAAATCCCCTCAGTCCTTCATCTCTATCCTCTTCCTCCCTTCCCATCATTCTTATGCTCCCAAATCTCTCTCCCCTCCTTTTATCCCTAACCCTCCCCCTTGGCCCAGGCCTTACCCTCCCCCTAAGCCTCCCCCTTTCCAATCCTGCAGGGCAGGACAGGAAAAATCCAGCTCCCCCCGCCCCCCACCTCACCGGTGATCTCCCACTCCCGCCCCACCCCAAGCCAAGGCAGTTCCTACCTCGTCCCCAAAAAAGGTGGAATGGAGGAAGGAGAGAAACCACAGCAGCCCCATGGAGACTGCATCCTCCGGCGCCTGCCGTGCCTGCCCGCCCGGCTGCCCAGGCGCCCCGCCTTCCCCCGCCGCCGCAGCCTCCTCCAGTGCAGCCGTGCCTACGCAGGGGCGCCAGAGGGCAGGAGAGGGAGGGAGCAGCTGAGCCCCGGGGTGGGCAGGGCAGGGCCGAGCCCACAAGAAACCCCTCCTGTCCCCCCGGGCATCAGCCTGAACCTGAGGACGGGGCGGCTCCTCCCCTCGGGCTCCCCCTTCTCCAAATCATTCTCCCCATCCTCTGTGGGTTTGTCTGTCTGCCTCCGCCGTTCTCCTGTCCGTGCTTCATCTCCCCATTTCCTCTGGCCACTTGTCTGTCTACCCCCCAGGGCCCCGCCCTGCTCCTCTGTGCTGTCTGTCTGTCCTTTCCCTTTGTTTATTCTCCATCTTCTTATCCTTCCCTCTCCACCTGTTTTTCTGTCCCGCTCCCTAGTCCTTTGCCTGACTGCTCCTCTCCTATACCCTTTCCCCATTCATCTCTCTGGTCCACTCAGAAGCTTTCTGTCCATCCATTCATCTGTTCTCCCACCTCCAGTGATCAATATGTCCCCCCTTTTCTCCCTCTATTTATTTCTCCTGTCTCCCCCATAGCAGGACCAAGCATACAGCAGTCACACAATTCAGACTCCTCTACTAAGAAACCATAAGCTAACCGAAGAGTCAGATGGTTAATACCATAGCTACAAGGATCCATAAATAACCTGCTACTTGGGCCTAGTTACCTACCTGCATTGTCCATTCATATTCTCCCTTTCCTCTGAGTTTGGGGAAACTGAGGCACTTAGAAGAAGGTTGATAGGGTCAGGCTATGAGGAATTCAACAGGAAGAGACAAAGAATCCTCTCCCCACCTAACCTCTGGACAGAGACTTGGGCTCCACTCTTCATGGAGATCCCTAAAATCTCCTGGCCCAATGCCCTCCCTAGTCTAGACAATCCCAGAATTTCAGATGTGGAAGGAGTCAGCTGGTCCAACCTGTCCTACAGAAGAAATCCCCCAGCAGTGACCATCCAGTCTTCATCTGAATACCTCTAGGAAAGAGGGATTCATTACCTTCCAAGGCCATTTGTTCCAGAATGGAATGGCATTTGTGTCTGAATTTTGTCCTATTTTCTGGAGCCAAACAGAGCCCCTGCAATGTTCCTTATAAATGCCTGAATACAGATATCATCATGTCCTCTCCCCAGTCCCACCCCAAGATTTCTTACCTCCAGGTCACCTCTCCCTCCTCTCACTCCCTCACTCTGTCCCCAAGTATTTATTAATCAGTTACAATATGCTGAGCACTGTGTGGGATGTAAGTGATACAAAGATATAAATGAAACAGCCCTTGCCCTCAAGGAGTTTCTATTCTATTGGGAGAAAACATAATTTTACACAAAATAATGGTAATAGCTTATATAGGGCTTTAAAGTTTGCAAATACATAGAAGGTAATGTGTATAGGGGGAGGAGGCACTGGCATGTGGAGGCATGTG
>CM053773.1:198117649-198192595 GCA_028658325.1 Potorous gilbertii
CGATGAGATCACCAAGATAGAGCCAACTGCAGGGCAATGATCATTAAACCCATGGGAGCTGAGGAGTGAGGATATAAAAAAAGGAGAGAAAAGGGCTCAGAACAAAGTCGTAGGATACGCCTACATTTAGAAGGTGTGACCCGGATGAAGATCCAGCAAAGGATACAGAGAAGGAATAGTCACACAGGTTGAAGGAAAACCAGGAGAGAGCAGTGTCACCAACCCAGGGAGGAAAGCATATCTAGGAAGAGAGCAGGGTCAACAGTGTGCCAAAAGCTGCAGAGAGGATAAGAAAGATGAGGGCTATGAGAAATCCTTGTCTCAGTGAATAAGTCAATGGTAACTTTGGGGTGAACAATTTCATTATGAGTAATAAGGCTGGAAGTCAGATTTTAAGAGGTTGAAAAAAGGGAGAAAAAGGAGAAAGAGAAAGAGGAGGCAACAGGGATAGATAACGTTTTCTAGGAGTTTGACTGTCAAAGGGATAACAGATATAAAATGATAGCTTGAGGGGATGGTAAGTAGTCCACTGAAGTTTCTTTTAAGGATGGGAAAGAGTTGGACATAACTCCGCCATAACTTGCACTTGAACACATGAATTGGGTCCCCAGAGCAATGACTATCCTCAGTTCCAGGGTTCACCTTTTGATTGGCTACTCCTGCTACTAGAGAAAAAATGCCAAGGGCTCCCACTGCATCCTGGGACATCTCTAGTCATCCTAATCTCCATCTGGTCACTGGACCCAGATGGTTGTGGAGGAGAAAATGAGGCTGGTGACTTTGTACAGCCCTGCCTCACTTCAATCCAATTCACTTGTAAGTCATGGCATCTCCTTCCTCATGTCATGGTCCTCTTCCAAGAATGAAGGACTAACAAATAACAACAACCTACTATTAGAGCTCATTAGCCCCCACTCGTAGTGTGTCCCATGAACAAACAGCTAGTCGACTTATTTAACTTGAAGCAAAAGCATTCACTAAGATAGTATAGTAAGAACAGTCTGTGTGAAACATTCCAAACCCAAGTTTCAGGGACATACTCTTGCCAAAATATGCACAGTGTCCATGGAAAAATGGAAAATATAAAGTGTTTTATTTATTAGAGCTAGAAAGGACCCTTAGAATCTAGATCACAAAGATTCACTAGTGGGAATAACCTTAGAATGTAGAATGTCAGAGATGGAAGAGTCTTTAGGATATAAAGCAGAGACTATCAATGCCAGAAAAGCCCCTAAAATATAGAACATCATATGAAAAGAGCACGGGACTTGGAGTCAGAAATCTGGGTTTAAATTCTGTCTCTGCCACCTACTGCATGATGATGTCACTTCCTTTTTCTGGGCAGGTTTCCTTATTTGCCAAATGGGTACAATATTACTTATCCTATCAGCTTCATAGGATTGTTACTGGGAAAACAATGGGTAAATTGTAAATCACTACAGAAATATGAGTTAGTATTATAATAGAAGAATGTAGAGTTGGAAAAGGCTATTCCCCAATCAGAGCTTTATAAAAATTATCTCATGGGATTCTCACAACAACACTGGGAGGTAGGTGCTATTAGTATCTTCATTTTACAGATGAGGAAATTGAGGCAGAAAAGATTGCTTGACTCTTCAGGTTCACACAGCTAGTAAAGATCTAAGGTTGGATTTGCCCTCCAGTCTTCCTAACTCCAGGGCCAGTGCTCTGTCCGTTGTGCCACCCAGTTATCTCAAGTTTATATCTGGTATTCTCCTTTGCTAGCAGTGGGGTCACAGTCCTTGAAGTTGCTTCCTCTCTCCAGTGACTCTCTGGAATAGGTGTGTCCATCCTTAATTTATGTGTCTCTGCTCCCAGCCAAATGGAGTATTTCCTATTTGTCCAGGACTGCTAATGATTAGTTGGGTGGCAGGAGTCTTTTCTTCTCCCCTAGCTGTTCTCAAGTACGGGCAAAGGGGTTTGTCTCCACCCAAATCTGAAATCTTCCAACTCTCAAACCACTAAATGAGTATATACATATATATGTATGTACACATGCATGTACATATACACACATATGCACACCTACATACATGTATATACGATACATGTACGTGTGTATATACAATACATATATATAATATATGTATAAATAAAATAAATAAATAAATAAATAAATATAAAATATATGTATTGTGTGTATATATGTATATATATATAATATGTGTGTGCATCTATCTACATATTTATTCATACCTAAGGAGTGTGACTGATTCTTTTAGCCAATCCCACTGTCCCTTCTTGACATAGAGGAGTTTGTAAGTGATGGCACTGTGGTAAGACTTAAAATGCCGAGTGTCTTAACATCTACTTTATAATGCGTGATTACCTTTCGAGCGGGAAGGAGGCAGGTTTGGAACCTCCTCTCCAAAATTCCTAACTATCTCACCTCCAAGATCTTCCATCCAACAACCATGTATTAAGCACTTGCCATGTGCCTAGCACTTTGCCAGATGCGAGGGGTGAAAATACAGAAATGATTCAGGGTATAAGGAAAATAATTTCGAAAGGAAGAGAGTGGCATTACCTGGGGGAGGGGAAACCGAGAAAGATCTCCTGTAGAAGGTGTGATCTGAGTTAGGCTGTGCAGGAAGCTGGGAATTCTACTAGTCAAGGGTAGGAGGGAGAACATTCCAGCCTGTGAAAAGAAGAATGTTATTTAGTAAATTGGAGAAATCTTTCCTGATGGTTGGTGGTTGGTGTCCTCCATTCTCAAAGAGGACCAAAATGACATCACTATGCTAGAGTCAAGTTACAGTGTGACTGACTGGGGCTGATAAGAGCAATATGAGCTCAGAATGTTCTACCACAGGTCAGGCACAAATAGTCTATTGAACATTTGGGGTGGATACTCTATATCTGTGGATCTCATGTTTCTTTTGAGATGTTTCAATTTTGTTTTGCTTATAGAGCACAGCACATTCTCTGATGTGGGCACACCATGTTGAGCAGTCCTGTGCCAGTGTCTGTCATGTCACACAATCAACTCCAAAGTTCTTGAGAGAGACCTTGAGAGTGTCCCCGTATCGCTTCTTTTGACCACCATGTGAATGCTTGCCCTGTGTGAGTTTTCCATAAGATAATCTTTTTGGCAAGTGTACACTTGGCGTTCAAATAATGTTACCAACTCAGCTTTCTGCAGTAGAGTTTGAATGCTTGGAAGTTTAGTTCGAGAATAGTTACTCATATAACTCTATTAAGTCTTTCAATCTTGTAGGATTAAATAGATATGACATTCAATTCAATATAGTAAACAAAACATTTGTTAAGGACATACTATATGCCAGGCACTGTGCTAAGTGCTGGGAACACAGAGAACTTACAGTCTAATCTAAAATTAATGAACATACAATTTATTAACTATGAACTCAATAATAAAACAGAGCAAAACAAAAATTACACAATTATTTGTGATATTTTAGCTCAGAATGATTACAACTAGAGCAACTTCAAACTCTCACGATCTTGACAGACGACTCCTCTTCACTTCGGAGAACACAGTCCCACACCCATTATTTCACTCAAGACACCTAAAGTCTCTTCAGAATTTTCTTCAAAATCTAAAGAATAAAAATGACTCCCTCAAGAAAGAATGCCTCTCCCTCTTCTTTCTCTCTCTATTGTCCAGCTTCTCTCCATCCGCTATAGGAACAGTGGTCTCACTATCTTCTCTCAGGCTATCACAGAGGAGGAATAACTCCAAGGCAGTTAAATGATTTGCCCAAGGTCATCCAGGGAGGTAGCATCAGTGGCACATTGGAGATGCTTGATAAATATTTACCAGTTGATTAATTATGTGTTGTGTATTGTAGGCAGCTCATACCCACCATGCGTGTTTCTCAAACATATGACCAAACTATAGGTATTAAAAAAGGTGGGTTTTCCATAGGTATGTGCTGGTCAGTGTTTGAATGTTGTCTCTCTGGGGGATAAAATGTACTACAGGACCTACTTCTAAGTTTAATCTGCCTTAATACTTTCTTAAGTCTAGACAATTCACAAACTGAACCCTGATTTACATTGTTTGCTGATTTCTGAGGTATAAAAACAACTTTCAGTTCTTGAGACTGGGGTAGGCCAGCTCCAGCATGTCACTACCCTTCCATCCACTGAGAAATGGCTAAACAAAGCTGGGTGTATACATATATTTGTGTGCTGCAAGAAACAATGAAAGTGAAGAATTCAGAGAAGCACAGAAAGACGTATATGAACACAGAACCAGGAGAACAACGGTAATGCCCAGGTTGGGAAAGGAGTATGAGAATGTACCTCCTCCTCTTCATTGCAGAGGTGGGCGTTGTTGGTACACCTTTTAGGGAGACAACCCTCTCCACGCCCAGTGGACCGTCCTGAGTGGGGAGGGAGTGGCAGGATCTACTCTATCTCCCCCCAAACATGTTTCACTTCCCTCCCTCCCTCTCCCCTCCCCCAGTCCCAGCCCCAGCTATTTTCTGGCCATCTGCCCTGGCTATCCTCCAGATCACTGGACTTTGATGCTGCATTCTTCTGGGGAATTTAACTCTCTCAGCCTTGGAGCTCCTTCCCTGGGGCCTCCACTGTCCTAAATGGGGCATATGTCACAGGACCCATGACATACTTCACATCCCACTAAGTCATTTTGTTAGCGTTCATCCTGGGTGGATTTGTATCAGTTTTGTCCTCATATTTCCAGCACTAGCACTGTGTCTGGCACATTGAGGGGACGGACCAAACCTGTGATTTCATTGGTATAGGGAACACCTCCCCACTCACCATCCCCAATAAATGCAGCTTGGTTTCTGCTCGGCAGAAACTTCTGCTCTTGGAGCCTGGGGCAGAGTCTGTGTTTAATAATACATGTGTGGCAAGGAGTCATACATCCACATATAATATGAGGGTGTCATTATGTGTGGCTTGATGGGATACAGAATAGACATCTCTAGCCTCTTCTCTCCCCATCTTTCTCATAGACTTTCATTCCTGCCAGGTGAGAAAGCAGGAGGTGGGGGCTGGAGGCCACTCTGTTCCCCATAGAAAGGGAATCCTAGGCTAGAACAGCACTGAGCTGACTCCCTTAAATACTGTTAATCTGGGGGATCGTGATTTTTTAGTTCAATCAAACTTCTGACTGCTGCTTCATTATTGGGGAGCCCAAGCTTTTTCCCCCAAATTGATTAATTTGTTTTCTGTTTTCAATAATCACTTCTATAAGTTCCAAATTTTCTTCCCCCTCTCAAAAGGGCATGCAATCTTATATGGGCTCTACACATTCCTATTAAACACATTTTTACATTAGTCTTGTTGCACAGAAGAATTAAAACGAATGGGAAAAAACATGAAAAAAAATAAAACAAAACCTAACAAAAGAGAAAATAGTTTGCTTCATTCAGTGTTCCCACTTCATAGTTCTTTCTCTGGATGTGGATGGCATTTTGCATCATGAGTCCTTTGGGAATGTTTTAGGTCCTTGCATTGCTGTGAAGGGCTTAGTCTATTAGAATCAGTCCTTGCACACTGTGGCTGTTACTGTGTATAATATTCTCCTGGTTCTGCTCACTTCGCTCAGTATCAGTTCATATAAGTCTTTCCACGTTTTTCTGAAGTCCTCCTGTTTGTCATTTTTTATAGCATAGTAGTATTCCATTACATTCATATACCACAACTTGTTCAGCCATTCCCCAATTCATGGACATCCCCTCGATTTCTAGTTCTTGGCCACCACAAAAAGAGTTGCTATAAATATTTCCTTTCCCATTTTTATGATCTCTTTGGGATATAGTCTTAGAAGTAATATTGCTGGGTCAAAGGGTATGCACATTTTTGTAGCCCTTTGAGCATAGTTTCAAATTGCTCTCCAGAATGATTGGATCAGCTCACAGCTCCACCAACAATGAATTAGTGTTCCAATTCTCCCACATATCCAACATTTGTCATTTTCCTATTTTGTCATGACCTCAAACTTCATATCCAAGGTTTGACTCCCATCCCACCAAATACCAGGTCTACAATGAACATGCATGGCACTTATTCAAGCAATCCATTTACCCAAGTCAATAATAGAACATAAATCAGAGAAGATATCCAAAGGAGAATATATACTAGATGATACAGATTGAAGAAGCTCTCCCATTGGGAGCAAAGGAAGAACTCAGCTCAGCAAGAGTCCTGGATCTCATCCAAAGGGGAACTCCCTGAAGTCTCTAATGTAGGAAGTTGGGGATTGGGACATGATGGAGATGGTAAACTCCTTTCATATTGGCTTCTTCCCAGAGTCTTATTCTCCCTTCAACAAATGGAATTGGGCTTGGCAGCTTTTATCTTCTCTCTCCTGAAACTGGAAGTCAGAAGAAGCAACTCTCTGCATCTCAAAAAGGGTCTGAAGAAAGCCAAGAGCTCTCTCTCTCTCTCTTTTCTCTCTTTCCTTCCTTCCTTCTCTCTCTCTCCCTCCTTCTCCTTCTCTTTCTCTGTCTCTCTCTCCCCAACTCCACCCTGCCCCTTAAACAGGCACAAGGCTCTGCTCTTCAGCAGTGAGGAGAGAGTCTCATTCCAAGGGCCTTTGGGATGGGGGTTGCATGTGTTCATCAAATTGAATAGAATTCAGTCTGCTCACCAGGATAAAATTCACATAGATTGGCCAGTCACTTCTGGGAGGGCTTTAAAGTGTATACAGTAGGAGAAAATCACTTACCCTCTAGCCCTACTGCTTTTCCCTCTGCTTGGCGAGCTCTTTCCAGAGCCTCCATTTTAAGAAGGCCAGGCCGTCCATGTCTTCAGCTCCAGGCTTTACTCCCCATTCTCTTGGACTTTGGCTATTTGCCCCCACCTCAACTTTTCTCTGCCCCAGTGGGGGCGCTTCTTCTTCCCTCCCTTTTCAACTTCCTTTTATGTGCTGTCTTTCCCCATAGCATATAAGTTCCTTGAGGTAAGTGTTGTCTTTCTTTTTGCTTGTGTTTGTATCTCAAGAGCTTAGCACAGTGCCTAGCACATAGTAAGTTCTTAAACAGTGCCCATTGACTTGTTACCGTGGCCTGTTGCTCCACCCTCTACATCATAGGACCTCACCAACTGCATGCATATCCCACCTTCTTTTAAGTCTGGAATCATTTTGCCACTACTCCCAGAATGGGTGGGTCCATCAACTCTGCTCTGGCTCCACTGGCCATCCCTAAAACCCTTTTTCCTTGACACTACCCCATCAAAAGCACCTCTAGGGCAGAACTATCTAAATTTTGTATATATACTCCCGGCATGTAAACAGTAAACACTTAATAAATGTTCATTAATTTATTCATTCATCACTACATTGGACTTCATTGATGTGTTGATTAGTTTTGCTAAACTGAATTTTTTTCCCTCTTTCTTTTTTATTCTTTGTTCCAGGAGATGGTGCAGCCATGGTAACAGCCTCTCTGAACATCCTTGTTACTGTAAAGGGCACCCCCATCCTTCAGTCTCTCAGGCTCACAACCTCAGAGCCATCCTCAGCTCCTCACTCGAACTCACCCCCCCTCCCCATATCCAATTTGTTGACAAGTCCCATTGATTCTACCTTTAGAACATCTCTCCAATGTACCCCCATCTCTCCTCTTACCCTGCCACCACCCTGGTGCAGGCCCTTTTCATCCCACACCTGGATTATTGAGAAAACCTGCTAGTGGGTCTGCCAACCCCAAGCCTGCCCACCTCCTCCAGTCCATTTTCTACTCAGCTACCAAAGTGATCTTCATAGAGTTCAGGTCTGACCATGTCACTCCCCTGTTAAACTCCAGTGGCTCCCTGTTACTTTCAGGTCAAATATAAAATCACATGCTTAGCTTTTCAAGTCCTTCTCAGCCTTCCCTGCTCCCATCTTTCCAGTCTTTACTGTCATCCATATGGCTTTGAAAATGATGCGGTACAGACTCTGGGAACCTCCTCGAACTCCCCTTGAATCTTCCCACTGGGTCTGGCCTTTTATACTCAGATCTGTTACCCTTAACCTAGCTTGACCCTCCATGGTCTATTACCTCAGGATTGCCCCACATGCTTCCCACCCAAGCCCTCCATTGTCTGATACCTCCCAATAGCCTCCAGCTCTTTCCTGCCCTTGATTACATCACTAGTTACCCCAGTCTCATCAAGATCCTCCTTAGACTCTCCTTACAGACAACTAGACCACTGTAGATAAGTTCCATCTGACATCTGACATCCATGAAGACACTCAGATTGAATCCAGCTCAGACTCTGTTTAGCTGAGATTCTATCCGGCCTGCTTGTTAATATAAGCATCACAAATGCTAAGGCTCCTTAAGAGTCAACTTAATATGGTGAACCTTTAATAAACTTTGTTTTATTTTGGCTGGAAGAAGGCTTGAGTCAAATTCATTCAACAGGACCCGGTGTGTCGGTATTTTGTGGTCCAGAGCACCCCAAACCTTATTATGGTTTCCAGACCTCAACAAAAACAATTCACTGTCTATCTGCTGTGCCTGGAATTCTCCCCTCTTCATCTCCACCTTCTGCCTTCCCTTTATTTCATTATTATTTTATTTGTTTATTTTATCATTTATTTATTCATTGTCTTTAATACTCATTTCTAATTCACCCTGGAGGATGCCCCTTTAGATGTCTCCGTCCCCCAGTGCAAGCCCTCTGAGGTTCTGCCCATTTATACCATATACTATGTTTTTGTACCTGGAAGTTTGCACCTTGTGTGTGAGTCCCTTGAGGGTAAGGATTGGTTTTCTGGTTTTTCTGTTTTTCTTTGTCTCTCCAGTGTTTAGTTCAGTGCCTGGCATACAGCAAACACTTAATAAATGCTTGTTGATGCTGTCTAAGGACTAGTGCAGAGAGGCTTGTCACCCAGAGGCCAACCACTTGTTGATGAATTCTATGGCTTTGACTCCTCATGAAACAGAAAAAAACACAAACTGGCTCTTGGGGAGTGTCATGCTCCTTCCATTTTCCTGAGGGTGGCAAAGGCAATCTTGGAAATTACCTCAGCAGTCATCTGCTGCAATGTGTGTATGTGTGTTCATCTTTTGTTGCCAAAGAAGACCATGCCATCAGAGAAATGATGACATCACTCGCATTTAACTTTGTTTTGAGTGAGGGAGGGCTGTGCACATCACCATTCTCACTTCTCCACCAGAGCCATCTGAATCCAGTGACTAGATATTCATCAGGATGACTAGAGATGACCCAGAATAAGCCAATTGGGGTTGTGACTTGCCCAAGGTCACACAGCTAATGAGTGTCAAGTGTGTGAGGTGAGATTTGAACTCAGGTCCTCCTGACTCCTGCACTGGTGCTCTATCCACTGCACCACCTAGCTGCTCCCCATCTGCTGCAACCCACACCAGAAAGGACTTCCCCCGTATAGCAGACAAGAGGCCATCTAGCCACTGCTTGGAGAGCTCTGGGGAGAGACAAGCTGCCCCCTCCTCAAGCCCCTCATTTGTACTCTGGGTGAGCTCTCTAGATTAGGAAGATCTTTCTTGGGAGTGAAAGGGGGCTAGGAATAGATTTCCTTCAACCCCACCCCCACCTCCCCAGTGAAAACAGAACAGAGAGAAGGCCACGGTCAGAGACAAGTAGATCAGCAGAGAAACTTATAAGCTAAATTTAGTGCCTACTTTAAAAGAAAAGCATGTTGGACCTCATGGAGCTTTCCATTTTTGTGCTGAATCCTCTCCTAATGTTCCAGAATATATACGGAAATGCTCTTCTCTGGTGTTTGGGGAAAAACGAACACAGAAGGACCAGAAAGTTTCTGCCAATATCAGACCATTCCCACCCCTCACTCCTGGCTTGGGCCTGCAGAGCCAAATGGGCCTTGCCCAAAACGGCCCTTCCTTCATGTACTTGAAGGCAGATAGCATGTTACCCAACGGAGTCTTCTCCAGTTTCCTCATAAGATCCTGATGTAACAGGAATGCGAGGCAGGCCCTGGTGCAATCGAAAAAATGCCTGGAAAAAAGAGAATGGAAATTATTATTCTCTCCATGCTTTAAAATAATAAATAAAAAAGTAGAAACTGAGGCAGCTGAGTTTTGCAGTGGATAGAAAAGTAGGTTTGGCGTCAGGAAGACTTGAGTTCAGATACTGCCTGAGACACCATGAGAAAGTTGCTTAACTTCTGCTTGCATCAGCTTCTTCAACTGTAAAATGGAGATAACGGCCCCTCCCTCCCCTGGTGGTTGTGAAAACCAAATGAGATCATATTTGTGAAGCGCTTTACAAACATTAAAAAGCTATAGAGATGTGAGCTGTGTAATTCTTACAGGCTGGAGGTCATTCTTCTCTGGACATTCTCCAGCTTATTGGAGGCTTTTTTAAACTGTGGTGACCAAAACTGAACACAATCCTCCAGGTGTGGTTTAACCCGGGCAGACAGAACACAAGAAAACTGTCATTTTTGAAAGTCTTGCCTCTTTTCAGGCTACCCAAGATTGCCTTGTCTATTTTGGCTATCACACATGTCACACTGCTGTCTGGTAGTGTGCTTGCTGTCCACTAAGACCCCCTAGATCTTTTTCAGAACAACTGCTATTACCTCTGCCTCCCTCATCTTGTATTTGTAAAGTTGATTTTTGAACTCAGATGAGTCATTTTGAAACTAGACTATCTTTTTTTCTTAAGTGCCATTGAATTATTTGTGTGTCCTACTTTACCCTGAATCACCCTGGTTTACCCTGAACCATCTCTAGGAACAGTTAATCAAGCCTTAACCAAGGCTAGGTTGATAGAAGTCTATCCAAAGGTCTTTTGGATTGTGAACTGATTAGTGTATTTGTACTGTGCTGACTCATGCTGCCATTCACCTCTCAGGCCCTCTCAGGCACCAAGAGTCATTCCCTGGTTGGTGAAAGCTCTGATTTCCTGTGCACCTCCAGGAGTCAGTGTGTCCCGGGGCCCAGGAGCTGCCTCCCAGCATCTGTTACACATGGTCCTCAATATACCTGTGGCCTAAGAGCCTGCTTCAGGCATGGCAGGTGAAGAAGCATATTGTCCTAGCCAATGTAAAGGGTTAATAATACTTGGCATGTATGTAGTGCTTTAAGATTTGCAAAGAACTTTTCACATATTACCTCATTTGATCTATAACCCTCAGAATCAGGGGCTATCATTATCCCCATTTTGCAGCTAGGTGGCGCTGCAGTGGATAGAGTCTTGGGCCTGGAGTTGGAAAGACTCATCTCCCTGAGTTCAAGTCTGGCCTCAAACACTAGCTGTGTGACCCTGGGCAAGTTACTTAACCCTGTCTGCCTCAGTTTCCTCATCTGTACAATAATCTAGAAAAGGAAATGGCAGACCACTCCAGTAACTCTGCCAAGGAAACCTCAAATGGGACCATGAAGAGTTGTACATGACCAGAAATTATCCCCCCTTTATAGATGAGGAAACTGAGGCAGATAACAGCTAAGTGAGTTGCCCAGAGTCAGAGAACTATTAAGTGTCTGAGGCAGGATTTGAACTCAGGTCTTTCTGACTCTAGGTCCACCAGCCTATGCATTGCAAAACTTAGCTGTTTTAGTTTCTACTTTTTAATTATTTTTTAAAAGTGTGGAGGAATGGTCATTTCTGTTGTCCTCCCTCCTAATAGAAAATGTTCAGAGATGCTCTTTCTGGTCCCAGTCATGAGGTATTTCAGTGACAAAAGCGTTTGGGGTTTTGGCATGACTTGGCGAACCCTGTGTGGGCCCGTAGGATGCTGTGTCAGTTAAAAAGCAGCTCCCAGCTAGCCTTCCCTTGGGCATAAGCAGTGCCCTCTTTACTTTGGCTCTTCCTTGAAGGGGGTGCGGGGTGGAAGTGGCATTCACCCTCTCCCAGCCCCATGCAGACAGAGCATGGACCCAGCTAGGTGAACCTGGGCCTGGACCTGGGGCCTCCGCTGGCCTGTTTTGCTTGGCTTGCCTTTCCTGAGTAGGAGACCAAACAGTGTCCTGTTGATGGATGTGCCCAGGTTGGAGGTTACCTTCTGAGTTCTAGACAACCAGGAAGAAGAATTTCTTATAACAAGTTCTTATAACACTCTTATAACAGTGACAGGAGAATTAACAGTATAGATCCAAGGTGAAATGGAAATACCATCTCCTGCTCTGATTAGAAATGATAGAGGGTGGATGTTGGAGCACTACTCCCAAATCTTCCACTTAAAGAGGGAGGCCAAGGGCAGTCACCTTGGCATCTCCAACCTGGTTGCAGGAGGACTTCATCACATTCCCATGCCTCACACCATCTTCAAGGTGTCCTGGAGCCTGGAAACTTCCCCCTGAGCCTGGTAGCTTTCTCTCTATAACTTGTTACCCTCCCCCCAACCCTGGTACCCTCTCTCCAGCCTTGTATTCTCTCTCCTTCTTGGGCAAGTCACTTAATTTTTGTTTGCCTGGGTGGCAGTTAGGTGGCTCAGTGGATAGAGCACTAGGTCTGTAGTCAGGAAGATCCAAGTTCAAATTCAGCCTCAAACACTTATTATCTATGTGACTCTGGGCAAGTCACTTAACTTATGTTTGCCTTAATCCACTGGAGAAGGAAAGGGCAAACCACTCCCTTATCTTTGTCAAGAAAACATCATGGACAACACTGGCATGCTACGGTTCATGGGGTCACTAAGAGCCTTCCACGACTAAATGATACATATGCTGGGCACCGAGAGTAAAAATGCACGCGAGAAAGATAATGGCGGAGTATGGGGAGACTATATAGAAAGGAAGGTGGAAAGGGGGAGGGGTCCCTGCAGGGCCATGGTGGGGAGGCTCTAGGCCATGGTGTGAGAAGGATGTTCTCATGCACCTGATGTCTTAATCCACAGAAAGGACTGTCCTCCTTTCCATGGTCCACCTTCATCTTAACGGAACCTTCAAGAGGTCAGGCTAGGGTATGGGGGAGGGAACCTAACTCATCTCCATGCCAGCCCTGGAGGTCCCTGCAGGATGAGCTGATCTCTCCTCATTCCCTCCAATACGAGTGGGGAGCTCTCCTTGCCTCAGTCTCCAGAGCTACCTTCCCAATCCCCAGCCCCTACTTGCCAAGCACTAGGCACCACCACTGACTGCAGGGAAGGAGGAAGCAGGTGCTATGGTCTGCCCCAAGGTTTGGCTAGAGGTGGTATCAGTCTCTTAGCGCTAATGTGCCTGCCAACCTGGTCCCTCATCCTCTCTACCAGGGTCTCTAAGCCACTGGTTCTCACATTAAGTCCTCCCTCAGATGGTATCCTGTAAGGGTCTTCTAGAAACAACAGGCTGTTGTCACTCTAGAAGAGAATGAAGAAAGGATCTGAGGCTATTGGGAGAGATGGAAGGTGGTGGGTGTAGGGGTGGGGTGTTCCCATGACCCCTTTTCTTTCTAGGCCAAGTGTGAACCCAACCTTAGGTTCTGTCTGGGACCCTTGTAGGCAGAGAGATTTTACTGGATGGGTGGGTTTGAGCTGGGAGGGGCATAACCCTCTCTTGGGGCTGAGAAGACTGAGGAGGGGGTGGAGGGTGCGGGGAAATCAGTGAAAAGAGCCCAGAACCCCAAGGCAGGAGAGAAATCTGGCTTCAAAGCCTGGCTCACTGTGCCCTGGAAAAACTTCTTAGGACTCTGTGCAATAATGGGGCTGTGCTCAATGGTCTCTAAGGTCCCTCCAAGCTCTGACAGGCCATGTTCCCAGTAGGACAATTAACAATGGTTGGGGACTGGCCAGGGACTGGCAGGCATGGACATACAGTGCCACCTGCTGGTCAGAGTGTCCCCTGCTGCTCATCTTCCATCTCTGCTAGGCTTTCAATACTGTAAATTCACCTTTCACAAGTCTTTATTATGAGTATGGGAGAAACTGAGGACTAAAGAGAGGAATTGGCTTCCCTAAGGTCATCCAGCAGGTGTGACCTGACCCCAGGTTTGAGGACTTTCATAATCTCTGGACATTTTTCATTTCCTTGAAATAAACACCCAATCCTGACAAGTGAAATGAAGGAACACAGGTCATCAGTGAGGGAAAAGACCCTAGGACAAAGAACAGAAAATGTCAGAACGGGGGTACAGAAAAGCCTACAACACAGACCAGGTTTTTAAAACAGATTTTTATTTCACTCTATTTCCCAGTTACATGCACAAGAAATTTTAACTTCTATTATTTTAAATTTTGCATTCCCAAAATTTTTGTCTTCCAAATTCATTCCCTCTCCATCTGTTGAGAAGGCAAGCAATTTGATATTGATTCCACATGTGAAGACATGCAAAACATGGTTCCATATCAGCTATTACAAAATAGGTTATTAGAACTGACCAGGTCCTTAGGACCAAGCATGTCAGCTGAAAACAACATAGAAGAACCTTGGCCCAAGAGGCACCAGGAGCTGGGATGATGAGTCAGGATGAAATTTTACAGTAAAACTGTTTTTAAGATCTCCTCTTTTCCCCACCCTGGGGCCCTCTTCAGTATTCATGCCCATTCTTTTGTCTTTCCTAAGACGTGGTACCCAGAACTGGGCTTGGCCTTCCAGGTGTATCCTAACCCGTGCATTTGATAGCAGAATTCTTACCCACCTCCTGAATTCTGGGCTCTGCTTCCAGCAAAGGGTAGGAGAGAACTAATCTTTACCTCAGCTTGGTGGTGTAATGGTTAGAGCACTGTTTCCATCAGGAAAACCTGATGTCAAATACAACCTCAGACATTTCCTAGATGTGTAACTATGGACAAGTCACTCCTCAGCATCCTCAACTCTACAATGGGAATCACAATGACATTTCCCTGGAGGGACCAAACGAAGCAATATTTGTAAGGTGCTTATTAGCACAGTGCCTGGACGCTTAATCAATGTGTATTGGTTGATATCGACCTTGCAGTCATTTAATCAGTCACTAAAAACCCCAGGCCTTTTACACAGGAAGGTAAAGGAGAGGTCAAAGAACTAAGAATATTGGAAGAAAAAGGTAGTGGCACCAGAATTGATGTCTTAGAAGCGAAAGGCCTCTCACATTCCTTCCAGCTCCACGGCTACGATGCCAGGACTCTCAATTTTATCCTGTCCTAGAAGCCAGAGAAAGCCCCTGATGGTTTTTGAAGAGGGGATTGACATGTTCAGGACTTTTTGGTTTTTTGCATTTTAATATATTTTTATTTTTTTAAACATTTCTGTTACATTTTTACAATTAACATTCATTTTTTTTAAATTTTGAGTTCCAAATTCTCTCTCCTACTTACCCCTTGAGAAGGCAAGTGACATGATACTGGTTATACATGTGAAGTTGTTATGCAAAACATTTCCAGAAGTATTTGTTCAGATCCTACTGCCAAACATGTGAAGGAGAGAGATTGGAGAGAGGAGACGCTGAAGACAGATATTCACTGAGAGACTCTCCTAAAGGGTTCAGGCCCAGGTGATGGAAACCTGAACTACAGGTTGGCCACCTGAGCAGGGAGAAACAAGCATATTTGGTGATGGATGAGATGTGCTGGACATAGGAGAGGAAAAGGCAAGGATGACTCAGAGGAGAAAACACTGGGGAGGCAGGCAGTCCCCTCCAGGGAACGAAGGGACAGACTGCCTGTGATCCCCACTCAGAAGGGGCACCTGGGACACAGACACACAGACACACACAAACACAGACAGACACACGCGCGCGCGCACACACACCCTGGGGCTGTGGGCAAGAAGGAAGAGATCAAGGAAGGTTTCTACAGGAAATAACCTTTGAAAATCGTCTTGCGTACCAAGGAAAGAATCGGGGAGGCCCAGGGGTGTGGGGCATAGGGAGGACTCCAGTCTAGGAACTCAACTGAGCAGAAGGCAATACAGAATAAAGGCAGCCTGGAAATTCACCTGTAATCAATGGGGAGCCAGCCAAAGTATTTTAAATATGACAGAGAGAACTCTCTGGGAGTGGGAGCAAATAATTTTCTAGATATACTTAAAAATGGATAATCCATAAGCAGGGGATCCTGGAGGTAAGTGTAAGGTATATTTAGAGTCAACATGGCCCCATAGAAAGAGGCAAAGAAGGCCCATTGGAGTCAGTTCTTAGTCCAAATTCCAATTCAGCCACTAACTAGCTGTGTGATTTTGGGTAAGACACCTAATTTGTCTGGGCTTCAGTCTCCTTATTGATCAGAAGGGATTCAGACTAGATATGACTCTATGAATGAGGAGAAAGTGGAGCAGAAGATGCCACGGCTCTCTCCTGAAAGCCAGGACCAGTATCTTTACTGGAGTCAGGGATGGGGATGCTGGATGTCTCTTCTTTCCTGAGGGTACAGGAATCAGAAATAGATCTTTGAAAACACTGTAGTGGAAATTTGCGTAGAGAAGGATGCCAAGTTGAGCGGATGTGTTGTTGAAACATAGAAAACTCTCTCTCCCCCTCTCTCCCTTTCCAATGGAGCCCCCATTCATAGCTCTCCGGCTGTTGGCTGATGATGCTTCAGAGCAGAATCAGACTGAGATTCCAATGGATCCTACTTCCAAGTCAGTATGGGATCAGGGCAGTGTCAAACCTACCCATCCCCAACCTGTTCTTCAGCCATGGATGTAGAGCTCTTCCCTGTTCTGTGAGCAAGCATCTCTAATATGCGACTATCTCCAAAGTAACCAGGCTCAAACCAGGCCCAAACAGCTCTACATAGATTAGGCTCAAGCTCCTCGACAGACCACAAATGTCCTCTACAGCTTTGCCATTCTCCGGCCTCTGCATCCTTGCATAATGGGGACCATACTACTCTGCTTCTACACTGGTATTCCCTACCAGAACGATGAGCCTATTCCTCCTGGGGAACCATGTGTTTTACATTCCACATATCTGGGAACTTTGGCAACAGGGTATGAGCAGATTTGTAGCTCCCAAACTCATATACTATTAGGTCCTTCTTTGAAGGCCAGAATGTAAATAAATCAATTGAAAATTAAAACGTACATTGATTGGGGGAGTTTTAGCTCAAAGACAAGTATGGAAATCACCATTCATCAAAATGGGAATTGACTCACATAATTACATTCCTAATTGCTATAATGACTAGATTTTGAGCCAGGAAGAACTAGTTCAGATCCCAACACTGGAAAAGTCCACTCAAGTCTCTGAACTTCAATTTATACAAGTACTTCAGCTTAAATGGAGATAATGCCTATATCATCTATGCCACATGGTTGTAATCAAATAATATATAATTTGCAAACTTCAAAACACCAATATAAATGTAAATTATTATTAGAAACTTTAATAATTGTAATTAATCAACATGCAGATATATGCAGTACCCACTGTGGACCAGCCAACCAATGCCAACACCAAAGTCCCTGAGACAGCAGGGACCTGTAACCCTCACTCCCACCCCCAGTAAGGTGAAGCAGACACAGCAGGGAGGTGAATAGACAGGTTAAGGGTTATGAAAAGGAGAAGATACTAATGAAGGTTCACTGGGACAGGAGAGGAGGCTGCAGTTCATTGTAAGTACTTCTGGGAAGACAGGGCAGAACAGACGGACACCTTCCCATGGGGCCCTAGGGAACTGCTCTTGCTGGGGTGTGTTGAAAGCTCCAGGTTAGAAGAAACAGACAGGGTCTCCGTCCCTCTGAGCTCATTGTTGTTCAAGTGAGAATGGTAAGGGAGACTCCTATTCTACAAGATGGCACTGGGGAGGGGTCAGGTCCTTATGCCCATCTGCCTTCTGCAAGCACCCACTGAGCTCCTCTGCCAGCCAGGGAAGGAGAGTAGAGCAGATTCAGCCTTCCCCATACAAGCGACTGCCAGAGCAAGTGCTAAAAAACCCAAAGTCTGCCCCTCATTTTTTATAGTTTTCTTAAAACTACTGAGTATTGTCATTCCTGATTTTCCCAGGCAGGATCTGAGAAGAGTTCTTTGTGCTCCCATATCCATTTCAATCTAGCTTTGCAAATCCTTGTTTCTTCTCTGAATGCAAGTTCAATAGCAGCACAGAACATAATAAAACACTGGATATCTTCTTCAAGGACTGAGGCCTCACGGTGGGAGGTAGGTAGCGGAGACTCACTGGAACAGGCGCTGTAGCTGATGGTCAGCTCAATTCTGGTCTGAGACTCAAGAGGCTGACCTTGCAAAGTCTGGTCTCAGAATTGCATTCTAATAGGCATGAGTGCATTTTTTGTGCCAGACTCTGCCAACAAAGATAAAAGCCCAAGAACACTCTCATTTACCTTCCCCTGGAGGAACCCAAAATGTGCAGAGGTAAGTCTAGACACAATACCAATGGAGTACGCACAAATTAAATTTTGGAAGGCAGGGTAGAGAGCACTAACATTCAGGAGGATCAGAAAAGGACGTGCAACCGGAGCCATGCTTAAGGAAATATTAGGAATCCTACCAGGTGAAGGGGAGGACGAACAGAATTCCAGGCATGGCAAGCAACCTCCCCAAAGGGACAGAAACCAGAGGTGGGATGTCCAGGGTAGGATCCGGTAAGTGGGCCACCATAGTTGCTGTGCGTGAAGGGGAATGATATGGAAAGATCACAGAATTGGGGGCAGGAAGGGAAGCCCCTCTATAACAAGGCCAACAAAGTAGATTGAGGATTGTTCTCCAGACTGTCCCTCAGTCACTTCTCGGAGGTTCATTTAAACCACATTTATCAACCAATCCTGACCTGGGGCCTGTTACCTGCTCCCCTCTCGAATATTCTTTCTCCTAGAGTTCAGTGTCTGCCTTATGGCGTCTCAACCTCCACTCCTGTCCTCAATCGAGGGGATTTAAAATATACCAGTTAATATTCCTTCAAAGACCCTCTCCCCTCTGAGTTCCCCTGTCTGTTCAGCTCAGTCAACCTGGTCTTCCTCACGCAGTGGTATCACACTCAGAAACAGAGCCCTGCTGGTCACAAAGACTTTAAAAAAAACACTAACATTACCTATGTTGTACTGCATTTTTGTTTCTGGTTAAACAATGCCTGATTACATTTTAATCTGGTTCAGATTGCGCTCAGGAACTTTGCTGAGTACCCGCGTTTGACAGTTTGCATGCATCTAAAGTCCTCAGTTATTCAGACAGGCTCTCACTCTTATCCTGGTCATCACCCACAAATGCTCCACAGCCACAATCACGAGCTCCGAAATTCCTTCATGAGATCCCAATCTCCTATCCCTGCATCCTGTCCTAGGTCTTTCTCAACCTCTTATTCACCTTCCCCGACAACTTCTCTACTCTTTATATCTTCCACCAGCCATCTCTGCTAGGTATCTTTATCGTCCTTTGTCCCTCCTCCACCCTTTCCCCACCAAACTCCTTGAAAATGTTGGTTACTCTCAGTGACTCCACTTCCCTCACCTGTGCAGTCTGGCTTCCTGCTTCATCTCTCAAATGAACTCTCTCCATAGTTTGTTGTTCAGTTATGTCCATTGTGTTTTCTTAGTAAAGATACTTGAGTATTCTGCTGTTTCCTTCTCACTTTACAGATGAAGAAACTGAGGCAATGTTAAGTGACTTATCCAGTATCACACGGTCAATACTGGAGGTCAAATATGAACTCAGGGCCTTCTGACTCCAGGCCCAGCATTCTATCCACTGTACCACCTGTCTTCAACTTAGCAGATTTTACTTGATGGAAGTATGAGGCACTTGAAAATACTGCCCCAACCCCAGGAGCAATCTCTCTTCATGACATGGCAAAAGGCTCAGCACCATCAGCAACCAGAGAGCAGAGGAGGGTCAAAGCAAGGTGTCATTGAATCAGGGGATGGAAAAGATGGAAAATGAAGATCCAGAGAAGGGCTTCTTACCTGGGGGCCATAATCTTATTTATTTTTCTGAAGATTTTGATGTAATTGGTTTCTTTCGAAATCCTATGCATCTCAAAACATTCTAAGGGAAAGTCTCTAGGCTTTACCAACTGCCAAAGAACTTCTAGACCCAAGAAAAGTTAAGAACCATGGAACCTTATCAAAGATGCTGAGTCAATTTGCTTCTGGCAACTGGGTTGGTAAAAATGCATTTATTTCTTTGTAAGGCAATTGGGGTTAAGTGACTTGCCCAGGGTCACGCAAGCTAGAGTCTAAGGTCAAATTTTATTTCTTGACTCCAGCTATCTATGGCTGCACTTAGTTGTTCCAATGCTTATTTTTTAAATTTTATTTTCAAAAGAAAATCTGTGTTCTCTCCTTTCCACCTTCCCTCCGCCCAGACTCCATTAAGAAAGGAAGAAAAACAAAACATTGACCTTCTCCAAGAAAAAGACTTCATTTTGCTGAATCCATTAATTATGATGTGGGGGTCTAGAACATCTCATGAGTCCTCTAGAACTGTAGTTAGTCTTTGTGTCCATCAGTTTCCAAGCAGCAAACATCTAATTGCTAAATTCTTCTCAGACTCAAAACTCTTTTATCTCAACCTTTTGCCCCTTTTCTTTTGGTTCTACTGACACTTGCTCTTTCCTGGTCTTTCTCTTACCTACCCAACCATTCTTTTCCAGTCTGTTTGCTGGACCACTCATAGCCTATGTCAAAAAGTTCATGAGCAAGCTCCAAGGTTGTGTTCTGGGGCTCTCGGGTTGGTGACCCCAATAGCTCCCAAGAGTTCAATGAGGAAGCTAGGTGGGACAGAGAGGGATAGAGTTCTGGGCCTCTAAGAACATCTTAATTAAAATATAATTTCAGATACTAGTTGTATGACCCTGTAGAGGTCATCTAACCTGTCTGCCTCAGTTTCCTGAATTGCAAGATGAGCCTAATTTTAGTACCTACCCACCAGTCACTGTGAGAATCAAATGAAAATCAACAAAGTGAGGTTGAATGTATAGATCTGGGACTCTTAGTTGGAAGGGAAGGGAATGGAACGAGCCATTATTAATGGTCTGCTTTGTCTCAGATCTACACTACTACACCTCACTATGGCATCACTAACTACCTAATGAACATTTTGAACTGGATGTCCCAGAGGCATGTCAAACTCAACATGTGTAGAAATACATCTAAAACCTTTTTCAGTTTAACTGAAGGCAGGTACTAAGAAATAGTTATTTTCAGACTTTTCCCCTTAGGGAAAAAGGACGTAAAAGAGAAAAAATAAAAGCTGTCTGTAAAATGGATTAAGGGTGGCAACCAAACTCAGAACAAAAAAGCCAAGTAAAGGGAGGGGAGTTACTAGGGGAGAACCCTTTCCCCCCAACTCAGAGGGGATAATGATATTACTCAAGAGACCCCTTCCAAGTGGCTCAGGAGGAACAAGGAGCTGAGTAGTCTTAAAAACTAATGTCCTATTAGATGAAGGATGAGTTTTAACCCAATCATTTAACACTTAAACCTTTTCCTGGGCTCAAGATCCCCGTAAAAGACAAAGGCTTGGGAAGATAGTTTGGATACCACTCTATAGACTAGGGATGATTCAATTTAGTAGCATTTTTTTTTTCTTCAATAGGGTTTATTTTTCTCCCCAAACCCATCCATCTTTCAAACTGTCCTATTCCCAGCATCCTTCCAGTCACTAAGGTTCTCAACTAAACCTTTCTTTCCCCTACCCTTTATGGCTAATCAGCTGACAAGTTCAGGATGAGTTTAGAATCTTGCCTCAGATCCAAGGCCTTCCTTTCAACTCTGGCCAGCTGAGCCTCAAGAGCCTTGTCCCTAGGGTTGCTGGTGGATGGGATAAGACATTTGTAAATAGATATGAAGCACTTTGAAGTTAACCATTATCTTTTTTTCTTTTCTGGATCTCCCTTGTCACCAGAAGTTCACCACCTGAGTTGTAAACTACTCTTTCCTCCAAGACTGCTCCAAGTTTCCCTAGGTCTCATTTGGGCCACTGTCAATTTATCATTCCCCTGCAGGCACCTGAAGCCCCAGCCTTCCTCACTATTACAGACCACCGCATTCCCATTTTTGTACCATGTTTGGTTAGTTGTCACCTCTGACTTGAAGATTCAGCTCAATAGGCCCCTTCCACAAAGAGCCTTTCTTGTTCTCCGCCACTGCTGATGCCCTCCTTTGCAGAACTATCTTTATATATCTACATATAGTCTCCCTGAGAAGGCAAGAGATGCTTGGGAAGAAGGCCTCTTTCACTATTCCCAGCAGGCATTTAGAAGTGTCTACTTAGCCTAAAGTGGTTTGTTTGTTGATCCAGAGATCTTGCACAGATTGTACTGTAAACTGCTCAATGAAGTTTGGGTGGCTGTTTCCATGGTTTCATGAAAAGCAACAAGTACACTATCTGGAGTCTGGGAAACAGGTAAAATTCAATCAATCCATCATAATCAGGTGTACTTTCCCTAATGTTCCTTGAGATAAGGTTTCTAGCACCTCATCCTAACAATCCAAAAGCTCACTAGTCATTTTAGCTTACTCCTAAGCCCTGTTACCATCTAGTTAATAACCCCAAGGCAGGTCCATTTCTGCTCTCCCCAAATCACCAGCAGATATCATGTGGGCAGAATCATAGAAAAGCACAGTTCGGCCCTGTGAATTAATGAAGAGGAATAATTAACCCAACAGCTGCTATCCTGGGCATCCCCGTGGGGCTGATTAGAGAAGGGGAAATGCTGCCTTCAGCTAGACTAATCTCTAGGGGGCAGGCCTTGAAGCCAACACAGCCTGGGAGATTATACAGGCAGAATCAAAGCTGGGAAACTGGGTCATGGATGCACTGAGGACTGCAGCAACTTCTCCCAACAAAACCCATTCCTCTCAGGGTCACAGCTTCCCACCCAACACGGGTCAGGAACTTGAAAATACCACACAGTCACTATGAACCTTCTTGTTTTTATTGTTAGATTCCGGGTTACTTGAGAGGGATGAAACGAGAGGAGTGAGTAGCTCCAATACCCGGCCGGCCATGTTTCAC
Organism: Potorous gilbertii; assembly: GCA_028658325.1. Lineage (NCBI taxonomy): Eukaryota > Metazoa > Chordata > Mammalia > Diprotodontia > Potoroidae > Potorous > Potorous gilbertii. Next base: position 198,140,411 of record CM053773.1, read on the forward strand.
AGGCTTGTAGGTGATAGAGAATTCGCCCAGATAGTGTCCAATCATCTCAGGCTGCAAGACAAGAGGGATGGCTCATGGTTTACAAGCAAGCTGCTGTGAAGGAAGGAAAGCACCTCACTCTACCCAAGGTTAATGTCTCTTATTACAAAGATCAAGAAAGTCTAAGAATAATGGGCTCTCAAGACTTGTAGCTGAAAAAACTGTCGTGGACCATAAAGAAGCTGTGACTTGTGGGGGATGTTAAAGAACATGGGGCTCCTGTGGACTCTGGAGACTCCAATCTTGGAGCTACCATCTGTGACAAATCGCTGAGCCTCCTTCTTCACCTGGAAAAATGCTCTACAATGTAAGTTGTTGCTGTTGTACCAATCAAGCCCAGGGCTTTGCATCCAAGTTCAATTCTCTAAAAGAAGCCATCACAGTTTGAGGTTATACTTGTAGACTTGATTGAAACCATTTCCTTTTTTGCTCAGTGTTGCCCCAACCTCTTTATCATGAGGCTACTGTCTCCTCCTCAGCCTAGCCCTAAGCAGTTGTACTAAGCAGTGTCTTTGAAATTACAAGTGTTCCAAGACCAAAGCAGTTTGTGATGCCCTCAAGGAGGTGATAAATCCAAGGACTGAGAGAGCTGGTCTTGGAGCATCCAATTTTCACGTGAGAAAACTGAGGCTCAGAAATAATGACCTGAGAGGTCATACGGTATAGTGGTTAATACTGTGCACAAGTAAAGAAGATCTGAAATATCCCTATTTATCCAGTGCATAGCACACAGTAGGTACTTAATGTTTATTGGTATTTCTCAGACACCTGCTAGCAGCTGCAATCCTAAGCCAGTCATCTGTTCTTATCTGAACAATGAAGAGTTGGTAGAGTTTCTCTTTTACCCAGGAACCCTGGCTCTCCCCCTCCCAGTTTGACTTTTTAAAAATGTTAGTCCTCTTCAATTATAAAGGACAAACACAATCTCCTTTCCATCTCTAAATCTGACATGTTTAAGGTCATATGCGGGAATAATTGGGGCTAGGAATTAACAATCAGGTTCCTGACTCCAAATTCTCTTTATCCCCTCCAGTACCATTTTACTGTTTTGATGTATCAGTCCTTACCTTAATTTCTACCTGATTGAAGGTCTTGCCGTTATAGACACCCACCATACTTCCCACCATCTCCGGCAGGATGATCATGTCTCGAAGATGTGTCTTCACTACCTCAGGTTTTTCCATGGGGGGTGCCTCCTTCTTGGCCTTCCTTAGGCGCTTCAGGAGGGAATGCTGTTTGCGCCGCAGACCCCTGTTGAGTCGCCGCCGCTGTCGAGCGCTGTACAACTGCATGAGCTGTTCGCTGCAGGAGATTGGGAGAAGGGAGACAAGTTAGCAGGACATACCCAGGCAGTGGAGGAAAAACTGATGCTCAAAGATTGGGAATGTCAACAGGGTCTACTTTATTTTTATTTTGGGAGGTGCGAAGATGACTATTTAAGAGAGCACAGACCAGCAGATGGTGCCACTGATAGCGCTGGCCTGGGAAACAGGAACACCAAGTTAGAATCCTGCCTCAGACACCTAATAGTCACATGACCTGGGCCAAGTCCACTTTATTTCTCATGTGTAAAATTGGAATAACAGCACCTATACCTCACAAGATTATTGTGAGGATCAAATGAGAATGCATACACGTATAAAGTGCTTGAAGGAAACCTTAAAAGCACCCTTAAACTCAGAAGGTACCTCTCTCCTTCCACATTCACAGAATTCCCAGACATCATTTCAAAATTTAGTTTAAATCTGCCCAGAGGCATAAGGATTTTTCTAGTCAATCAAAGATTTGACTTTGGGCAGAAACTGCCAAGAACCACTGATATGGCACAACCTAGCCCAGTAAGATCGGGAACATCTTCCCCTAAATTTCCAGAACACTCCCTACCCAAGGGCTTGCTAAATATGTGCTAAGAAAAATCCAGGAGAGCAAGTTAGAACTCAAGAGACCAGAGCTCAAGGGTCCAAGCCCTGTGTCTCACCGAGTTAAAGCGAGGCGCTTTCCCAGGACTACAGCCAGCCAGGCAGGGTCACAACTCTGCCCCTGGACGCCAGGGCAGGCAGCGCTCTTTCTGTGCACCTGACCCAAGGTTCGGGGAGAGAGGCAAGGACGTGGCCGGGCGAATCTACAGTGACTTGGGTGGCAGAGCCAACTGCCCCGTCCTCCTGGCTCGGGACGAGCACGATCACCCTTGTCTGCCCGACTCTGCACAGAAGGGCGCACCAGTTAAGGCAAGGGGGCTCGCGGGGAGAGACCTCGGCCCGGGACAGTCAGAAGCGGCCTTCCGACCCGGCAGGGGGGCTCGGCCTCGTGGGGATGGGAGGCTCGGGCCGCGGCCCCCGGACAACCCTCCTTCCCGCCCCGCCCTTACTAGGACATGTCCAGCAGCTGGTCCAGGTCCACGCCGCGGTAGGTGAACTTCCGGAACGTTCGCTTCTTCTTCTGCTCCACTTCCGCCTGTTAAGGGCCGGGATCCCGGTGAGACTCCCGCCTGCGGTCCGCACGGGACGTGGCCCGGGGCTGGGGAGGCCTCCCGGGCCGCTCCTCGCCCCCGCCCCGCGCAAACGCCAGGGCCGCGCTACGCGGGGCCCCCGGGGGCCACCAGGCCTCGCGCCGCGACCATCCCCCGCCCTGGGAGCTAGGACCCCACGGGGCCCCGGGCCCGACCCTGACCCCGACCGCCCCTCCACAGTCGGCGCTAAGAAGCTCGGGGGCGCGCCTAGGAGAACCAAGGTTCACTTCAGGGGTGGATGGGGATGGATACAAAACACCCGCCCGGCCTCCCGGGCCTCTCAGCGCCACCACCTACCATGTTGTCTGCCGTCAGGAAAAGACCGCTCCCGACTGCGCAGGCGCAGATATCGCGCGACGACACCCCACGCCGGCGCGCTCCGGCACCGTCCCCGGCTGGCGTTGCACGCAGGCTCCGCCCCTTCCGTTCGTCCTCCGTGATCTGGGAGTGCGCCCTCTCTTGGCCGGGAGGCGCAGAGCAGAACGTAGAGCGTGGGGTTGTTCTTCCAACGCGCAGCGAGCGTGCGCTAAGTGCGTGCGTAGGCAGACCGACTCCGGCGTGAGATGGCCGGAGGGGCCGCGGGTTCGGTGGGCGGAGGCGCCGGTTCGAACGCTAGGTCACGCCCCTGCGGAGGTGAAGCTCGCCTGGCCCCAAGCGAGTCCCTTCCCTTCCCGGGGGCTGAGCCGAAGAACCTCCCGGGTTCTGGGTTCGAAGGTCCTGCCCCTCCAGGCCCTGGGTCCCGAGGTCCGATCCGTCTGCGCCCGGCCGTTCCCAGCCCACCAGCCGCCTCACACCTCTCCCCTCCCCTGCTGCCGCTGCCGCTGCCGCCGCCGCTGCCGGGTGGCCGAGGAAGGGAGCATGCGTGTGAGAGTCTCTCCGAGGAGCTGGCCGGCCCCAGGAAAGAGGGGGTACAGAAACTACCTTGCTCAGGGGGCCCGGCCTCAGGGAGGGAGCCGGGTGGTTCTGACCTGGGCACCAGGAGACCAGAGGAGCCTCCCATAACGTAACCTACTCTCCCAGAATTACCGTCGGGGCTGAAAAGATCCTTGCCAAGGTCCAAGGGTTCTTAAACTGGAGGTGAACCTTATCTGACCTTTTGGTAACTATTTCAACGTAACTGGCTTCCTCTTATTTTAGGCAATTAAAAACATGATTGTGAGAAGGCGCTTGCAGGTCCGTGACACAAATAAGGTGAAGAACCAACCCCTGATCCAGTTCACCCCTGTTGTTTTTGTTTGGGTTTTTGAGGCAGTCAGGGTTAAGTGACTTACCCAGGGTCACACAACTACTCAATGTCTAAAGGCAGACTTCAATTCTAGTTCTCCTGACTCCAGGTGCTTTATCCACTGCACCCCCCCCCCCCCATTCTGTTTTACAGGTAAGAAACCGTTTCAGCAATTGGAAATGCCTTGGTCAATAGATGGCAGGAGTTGGGAACAGAGTCCAAGTTTCCAAATTCCTAGTCCATGGCTGGGGGTGGGTGGGAAGGAAGACATATTGGTGATTGGTGGGGAGGCCCAGTTGTTTCCTTGTCCTCCGGTCCTCAATACTTGCCCTTTGAGACCTGGAAACAGGAGTCCTGCCAGGGTGATCTTTGTGCAACAGCTCCCTCATTTTAAAGATGAGGAGATGATGACCTGGAGTTCCTGTGATACTGGGCTGTTCTGAAGGTACTACCCACTACGATATTCTGAGTTTAATTCTCTGATTCTAAAGAAAGCCCAAGGCCTCCGTCTTACCTGGGGAAGGCTTGAAAACTGCCTCTTGTGACTTACTGCCTACCTGAGGTTCTGAACCTTCACTTAAAACAAATGCCATCTGACATCACCAGAGGCCCACGGGGTGGTGGGAAAGGTTTACTGGCATTACCAAATACGTGCATTTAATAAAATTTTATATGAAAAGCTTTCTTGTGTTGTGCCCTAGGCAGGTACCTGATAAAAATTCACATTTACATAGAACTTTTCAAGTCCACCTACTCATCTGGACATTTTAGCATACTGTACAAAGTACCTTAGCTCCCTTCTTAGGTACTTGAGTTCTCTCCCCGAAAGGAGGCTACAGCCCGGGAGCCAGACATTGTTTTCCTCAGCGTCAACATAGCACAAGGCCGTTTGTGCACATACTTGGCACTGGATAAACAAAGTTTGGAGCGTGATCGGTTCTATTTTGCAACTCATCTCAGAGGTAGTGGCCTCTCCAGTGGCAGGGAAGGGCAGGATTAAATAGATGACTTACCAAGAAGCAGCTGTGGATCTCTAGGGAGGAACATGAAGAGTCATTACCAGGAGGAACAGCCTAAACCCCCAGCATAAGGCTGCCTGCCAGTCACAACTTTACAGCTTCCCAGAGCATCAGAGGATGAACCCAGAACCCGCATTGGAGGCTACTTTAGAAAGCACTGCTGCCCGATGTGTCAGTCCAAGTCTGGGCACAGAATTCCTGCTGGTGGGTTGTTTTTTTTTAAACAAATTTCAAGTCCCTAAGCTGAATCACAGAAAATTTGTGGTCTAAAAGGTGAGCTGCACTTGGATAATTTACTTTCTGGATACTAAACTGCACTACAGATGAAAAATAGGTACTTTCATGTGGATTGGTTCATGGAATCGAGTTAAAACTTGTTAGAAATGGTAGTTCCAGTGATTAATTTTTCAGTCTTTTCATGTGTTACTTCACCGAGAGGCCAAGTCTCTGAGGTGAATTAGCAAGTAGAAATGGCTTGAATCCAAAAGGGAAGGGAGATCTCACCAAGACAAACTCGTTTATATTCCTTCTTCCCTCCTGAGCTCACCTGAATTTTCTTTTGGGGTGGGGAAAGAAGGGTAGAGGTAACATCATGATAGGAGGGGGGCTTGTGATGCTTACCGTGAGATGTTGGGCAAGGTTGGAGGCTAATTCGTAGTGGAGGACTGCTTGGATTACATATCTCTGGGATCCTCCCCACTATCAACATGCTGGATGAAAAGATGGCTAGGTTCTGTGCACCAATACGAGTATATCAGAGAATGTGAACTAGGCAGGGCCTTAACAATAATTTAGTGACTGCTACCCTTTCCTGGAAGCCTGGAGAGGCCCATGGATACCTTTTCAGAATCAGTTTTCAATCAAATGAACTGCAAAATTTCAGTTAGAGGTAGACAGTGTAATTTCTTCCCATCCAAGTTCACAGAACCTCGGGTTAAATTTTCAGTGACTGGACCCAAACAATAAACTTCCAGCTCCTAGTCAAGTGATCACTCTTCTCTACAACAAAGTTGTTTCCAGAGCAGGTAGGTAGTTAGAGTGTGTTGATCTCTAGCTACTGTACTGCTAGCCCTCCTAGCCCTAATCTGTAAAAAATGGCATTGCCAATCTTTCAATGACTGAACAACTTTCCTCTTTCATACCTCTAATGCATTTGTGTTAAAGATACAGAGTATACGACTTGTATTTCCATTGCCTCTGGAAAGATATATATGGTAGCTTTAAAAAGGCCACACACTTGGGCAGCTAAGTGGTACAATGGAATAGACTCCCTGGAGTCAGGAGGACATGAGTTCAGATCCTGCCTCAGAAAAAAAAAAGCCACACATACTACTAACAATGACTTTACCTGGCATAAGCGTAAAAATATACATAATACCTTAAATAGTCATGGAGTGAAGAAAATGAGATTGAATGTCCTGGTATACGAAGCATTAAAAAGCCTAGGGAGAACAGTCTTTAGCATGTTGAGTGGGAATGTGGATAACCAGCTCAGGATGAGGCAGAATAGACAGGTTACAATACAAATCCATCAAGGTATTACTGTCTTATCCCATTTGTTCCATAACAAAAGGAAGCTTGTCCACTCTAGATATAATCTGTGACTGCTTAGCAAATGTTGAGTGATTGTAACCCAAGGTAGGCTTAGGTTGTCTATCCCATTTCGCAGATGGAAAAACTCCCAACCTTTTGGTGCCTTAGACTCCTAAAGCATGAGAAAAGATTAGTTCAGATATCTTTTCACGGGGGGGAGGAGGACAGGAAGGGAAAAGGCAAGTTTTGACCTGGAATTTCCTTAGTGAAGGAACCTTGAGGTGAGGAGACTCCTGCCAATGCAGAATGACATCTGTCTGGACATGAAGTTGGACAGTTTGCCCAGCTGTCAGTCTGTTTGAGCCACAAAGCCAGATTTCCCTGACTCAGGATAGTTCTGTCACTTGTGCCATGGCAGAACATTTCCCCAGGGTACAAAATAAAGCCTCAATTCACTGCCAAAATCCAGGGCCAAAAAACCTGCAGTTGACAAACTCATGAGGTTCATAAACTCCAATGTTAAGTTTTTCATCGCAAGATGTTTGGATTGGCCTTCCCTAAGGAACTGGTACCTAAAACCATGGCTTCTTGCCACACTTTTGCCACCTACCAAAAGGAGTTGCCTTTTCTTTTCAATGCCCACACAGTGCTAGGTAACGATAATCCCCAGATTCTGAAATCCCAGCATCCTATTTCACTTAGAGAGGCTGCCACTCAATCAAGTTTTCCTACAGATCCCTAGGGCAGGTCACCCCAAAATGACAGGCTCCCCACTGATACCAGCCCCAGGGCAGTTCAATAGGAAAGATTCATTCCCCCCCAGCACAGAACTTCAAACCCTACCAGCAGCTTCTTCTGTTTGGAAGATGCCTGCTTGAGGGCAGATGCTTCTCTAATAAGTTTACGATGGGTGATACAAGGATTAGTGTCAACTAATGTCTGGGGCCACTCTATAAAAATCATTATCCTATAGCTTGTAGGGAAGGTCTTCATTTTACAGGCGACAGAAAGATTACGTGAATTGCCCATGTGTACTCTGTGCATTTGGGGGAGAGGCAGGTTCAGAACACAGGTCTGAAAAACACATTCCACCACCTCATCACTGGGATTACTATAATTTCAGAAGGCTGTTACCTGGACATTAAGATCCCCAGCAGAATAAAAGAAACCTGAGTAGCATCTTAAGGTCCCAAATTAAATCCAAATCCACTAGGAGCAAGTAATTCAGACTCTTCCTCTTTCTAATGAGTTGGGCTTGGTCTACTGAACACAGTCATATGGTATACCCCTCTGCTGGTTAGGCTTTTTCTTACATGCTATGCAATTTGATGAAATGTGGTAGATGAAACTGTGGGTTGTATACAGCAAACTGCTGCCAGGCTATGAAATATTCAGAGAAATCTGAATGCTGTATGCTGGACTCTCAAGAAATAACCATTTCTTCTCCCCAGTCCTCCTACCAGCCAAGACCCAGATCAAGTCCCCAACACCTGATACCCCTGATCCACATGTCCCTCCCAAATTCTGCCTAATTCCAACTGGTGCTCCTACGCCTCCCTCCTCCCTCCCAAGGGATCTTGCTAGGCAGAGTTGGAAGGAATTTTTTTGAGATCATCTAGTTTAACTCCACTCATTTTATAGGTGAGGAAACTGGGTGCCCAGAGAAGGGAAAGGAGCCTTACCCAATATTCAGATGGCTCTTAAGTAAAATAAGGTGAGAAGACTAACAGATAACCCCCAGATACAAAGCCTTCAGGATTCCACAACTAAGTTCAAAGAGGAAGTCAAATTCAAAAGGCCACTGTTGTTTTCAAAGTGCTCTTCAAGAGGACTTGCAGAATCTGCAAGTTATTACTTGGACACAAGGTTACAGCAGCAGGCTGTAAAAGAGCATTCAAAGCTCAAGGTTGTAATCCTCTGAAATCCAGAGTGACCTTGGAAAAGTCACTGAACTTCTTTAGGCCTCAGTTTCCTCGAATGTAAAATGAAGGGGCTGGACAGACAAGCAGGACAGTTTTTAAAGTAGTATGTTGAATTTATTATATACCTTAAAAAAAAATTACAACCGTGAGCTGTACAAAGTGGAGACTCAGCTTCACATATCATCCGTTTTTCCTACTTTATATATGGACTTACTAATTTTAAATTTTTGGTATTTGTTAGATTATAAAAATAATGTAAAATTTAAAATGAGAGGATTGGACTAGATGACCTCTAAGGTCCCTTCTTCCAGCTCTAATCTAGGATCCTATGTCCAGGGGTTCCAGCTGACAATAACTGGCCATGTGACCCTGGACAAGTCATTTAACCAGTCTCAGTTTCCTCATCTGCAAAATGGGCTAATAATTTGTATCACCTACCTCACAGGACAAATTCTGAGGAAAGCACTTTGTAAATCTTAAAAGCGCTATAGAATTGTAACTCATTATCACTACTTGTGCATTTAATCTACAACAGGCACCAAAATAGCAGAAACAAATCAAGATTACACAATCCACCACGGTGGGCGTGTTGAGAACACTAGCGGGGAGGGCAGGGGGAAAAAATGGAATACAAACTTGTGTTTCTAATCCAAATGTACTTTTCTTTATTCAAACCAGGGGTAATCACTGGTTAGTGCAAAATGCACCAGAACTTTTCCACCTGAGGAAAATCTATGTCTCACCAAGGCCTCCATGACCCCCCAATGAAATCCACAAACTGGATTTAAAAGTTCTCAAGCACAGATCTAAATGCCTGTGCCCTTCCTAAGTGACTCTGTGCGCATCAACACACCTGCAATGCTACCACAGTTAGTCAGGTGGCAAAAGCAAAACCACAACCAAACTCAGTAGATTTCTTCTTTGAACTCCCAGAGTTTCTGGACCAACTGCCCCAACCCCCAAAGCCAGGAGTAAGGGCTTTAAAACTGACCCTCACTTCCACCAGTACTAACGGAAACCCTGTATTAAATTAAAAAATAAGCCAGCATACATAGTAGAAAATTTCTCTTAAAAATTTCACAATCTGTAAATGTATATTTTTTTCTTTAAACATAAAAGTTTACAATATACGGTAAAACAAAAGGCTCAGGAAGAATCATTAAAAAAAAAAAAGAAAGAAAAAAAGAAAGATAAAAGAAACCTGAAGTTCTGAATTAAAGCTGAAGACTTTTTTTAAAACCCTGTAGTTTGAACCAGTGACGTTTTGTTTTATTTGTGCTGATGGGCTAGAGAAAGGAATATATTTAAAAACTGCAGTCCAAACACCCACAGCTTTGCCTTCAAAAGCCATTCGCCCCCTCCCCACCTCCCCACCCACCCCCCAAATGGTTTATTAAGTTGTTCTCCATCAAGTATGTGATTGTCACAAGTTCACAAGTTTGGAATTCCCGGTTTCAGCTGGTACCAGATATCCCATTGTGGACAGAATTCCCTGATTTCTAGCCCAGGCTAGCGTCTATAAGGGTGAAATCCTTGCACGTTATGGTTCTGTCCTCGTCCAAAACCACTTCCTCCTGCAGGCGGGCCACCTGATCCGGGCACCGAGGGTCCTCCGTAGGAGGGGGGTTGCTGGCTGGGATCTGAGAAACCCTGTCCAAAGCCACTCAAGTCCTGTCCGTAACCTGCTGAGAAGGGAAAGAGATTACAATGAGCTTTGGTCAAAAAACTGACCTGAATTCAAGACAGGGACATTGACAAGACCACAGTCATAGCAATGCTATCCCTCACCCCATCCCTTCCCCACCAAATGGGTCACTCTGGGGGAAATAATTTGATTGCCTTCAAATATTAATCTAAATCATCAAAGCAGATAGGTGACTTGAGTGGGAGGTGGAAACTCTTAATTTTTTTTAGATGGCACTACTAAGAGATCAAATTCAAATCACTGGCTTATGTTGCTAAAGACCCAAATGGTGAGGTGAGCTCATGTCAAGGCAGCTACCCACTACAAGTTGAAACTGTCACAAACCCTTCATCTCTTTAGTTATTCATACCAGCAGAAAGGACAGAACAGACATCAAGACTTACCTCCCCCTTTATCCCACTTGTTCTTAGTGCTGACCCCCTCCCACTGATACCAGGGGCAAGTTCTTGGAGGCAGAAGGGGTGAAGGCTTTGCATATGTTGCGTCACCTGGTCCCTTGGGTTAAACAGGGCCCGGGGTTTCAGTTTCCATGGCCAACCTGGCACCCAGCATTAGCGTTCAATCCTCTGGATAAGAGGAGACTATTCTGTGTCTCCTTTAGAAGGAGACATGGCAAACAGAAAAGATCTGGTTGGGGATCTATTTTCTCATCCCTTTTATCAGCTTCAATAACCACATCCAATTCCAGCCAAGTCACCAAAGCAATAGGAATGTGTGAAGTATGGGAGAGTCAACACACTTCCACATGCAACCACTGGCAGGGAGATAAGCCAAAGGAATAATCCTCGATGTCTGTCTTTAAAACCATCCCCTGGTAATGCCTGAGACGTTGCTCAAAGTGGATCGTGGATAGATTTGCTTAAGCACAGAAAGGAAAATTCACTTCAGAGAACTTGATGTAACCAAGAGACCTGCTCCAAGCCCAATTCTTCCTCCCGCTCCTTCAAAAAGGTCATGTGGAATGGTTTCTACTGACAAGGAATGAAGTCCAATAGGTGTCTAAAAAGCAGGATGAAGAGATGAGTGGCTAAGAGATGAAGAGATGAGTGGCAGTGTAGTAGTGTGGGAAGAGGACTGAACTAGGAGTCAGGTTCCAGTCCTGGCTTCCCCACAGCGTGACCCTGAGCACATCACAACCTCTCTCAGCCTGTTTTCTCATCTGTAAAATGGGGAAAATAATACTTGCAGTATCTACTTCTTATGGGTATTTTGAGGATTAAATAAGCCCTCTGTAACCACAAACTGCTAGAACCATAAATGTAACATGTAAAATGCTATATAAACACTTTCACTTTGGATAGAAGAGTTCTAATTATTCTCTGATGGCATGCCAATGTTGAATCTTTAAACAAAACTCATTGGAATTAAGTTACCCTACTGGTCTATTAGTTCCTGTGATCAAGAGAAGTAAAAATGCCAATCAACCACAGGACTTTGTTTTATCAAATTCAGACACCACCAAGATGTCTATAGGATCACAACATGGGGCCATGACTCTATTTTTGGACATGCAAGGTTAATACTGATTTCCAATGTGAGAACACTTCTTGGCATATAGCAACAATATTGCCACTTCTAGTTTGCTAGTCAGTTAAGAACTTCCTATTGCTAAAGACATTGGTCAATGCATTTGCTACAAGCTCTTTAGGGACTTGACCCCCTTGAGCTACTTGATAAAGCCATATTAATGCAAAGGTCAGTCACCCATCACATATATACAAATCACCAATGTGGTTGGTAGTGAAGCTCAAGATTAAAAAAAAAAAAAAGGAGAGAGAGAGAGAAAAAGAACATCTCTCTCGTTAGCACTGCATCTTAGAGGTAGAGAGCATGTGGACGACATGACCTGAGCAGAGCTCACAACTGATCTAAATAGCCTTGCCCAATGCCTTCCCTGTCAGCTCTCTTGTTTCAACTGCTCTGCTCCAAACCCTTAGGGGGCAACTTCCTACTTCAGAAAACTACCAATGTCCAAAGCAATCAAGTCTAATGGGCCACAGTAGAGGGGAATAATATATCAGTTGCTCATGGTAAACTGAGTTCAGTCGGCAGAGTTCCGACGAAAACTAGCAGCGCAATGACTTGGTCAATGAAGAATGGGATCGGGGTTATTGGACATTCAAGCTCTTTGTGCTTTAAAGTGGTAGTCGTTTTGTTGTGCATTGCCTCAAAACAAAACAAAAAACAAACCAGTTGGGGACAACTGATAATTGTAGCCAGTAAAGATCCTCAAACCAGCAAAAGCAAACATTTCAGAGCTGTACCACTAATTTCCACCCCCACCCAAAATGAAAACAAAGGCAGAAGAGACCCTGTTAAGAAACATTCATTTCCCAAGTGCAGATACAGTAAGAGCATTGGTTATAAATAGGCTCCACCTACCTAGGATATATCACTGCTCAGCCTGACCATAAGAGTGTAAACAAAGTATTGGCCCGAAGCCTGAAGGGTCTTGAGAATAGGTACCCAGCCCTAGTAAGAAATGAGGAGACCAGGGTGACTAACCCCAAGACAGCCTTGTACAGATAGTAACTTTTTTTAGGGTGGGGGAGACAAATATACCAGGGCTTACTGTTACTCTACACCCAAAGGTTTACATATTTTTTCACGCATCGTAAATACAGCGCAGTGCTTTAAGGTGTCATAAATAATGTCTACACAAATGCAAAATAATGATATAGTTCAATGCCTTTAAAATACAGCAATGCTTTTTTTCTCTAGGCATTTTGCTTAACTATGAATGAAAAAAAATACATGCAGTATTGCTAAGCTGCCTTTGGAGCAGTAATCCAGTGAATGAGACTGCAAAGGGCATGCATGGGATAGAGGGGGTGCTTCTATTGCCTAGATATTGTTATCTTTAAAGATGTATGAAAAACCAGCTCTAGCAATAAAAGGAAGAAAAACTTTCAGCTTTGGAAATTCAATGCTAAGGTGAATACTAGGGGCCCTGTGGTATCCAGCAAAGTTTTACACAGAAACAGTTTGCTGCCAGACGTGGAACTGCAGGCCCCATATCTCATGGCACTCTAGCCACCTCCTCCACACCCCTTGCTAACTGTTCCCTGAAACTGTACAAAAAGCAGCATTCGACATTTCATCCCTATTTCCCAAGAAAGGCCTGACAGAACTAGAAAAACACGTTCTACCGAGATACCACCTCTGAGTAAATTGAGAGTTAGACAACTTCTTAAGCTCTAAGTAGGATGTGTCTGCTGCAAAAGCAGATGAGGCTAACTTACTTTCTAGGGAGAAAAGAGAGGGAGGTCAGTTTCTAGGGGCAAGAAAATCTGCTGACAGATTAAAAGATGAGCATTATGGCATTGGAAGAGTGCTGAACAGCAAGCTGGGAAACCTGGGTTCTAGTCCTGGCTCTGCTACTCCCTTGGCCATGGGCCTGGGCAAGTCACTGAAGCTCCCTCCATTTTGACAGCCTCAACTGTAAAAGGACATTGCACCAAGTGCCCCTCGAAGGTCCCCTCTTCTAGACTGCCAATTCTCTCATACACTGCTCCTCTGCCCCCCAACTTTGGTAATTCTCTGCCATCGACATGAATCTTACTTTCAGTGAAATCCTGATGCTCAGACTCACTGTCGACACCACAGGAATCACTAACAAGTGCTGGCTTCATTCTATGCACACAGACATGGTGCCCCCTTACCCCTGGGGGACTTTGAGGAAAGATGTTGATGATGTTGTCACTCTCTCCAGAACAGTTCCTTAAGGTACTTTGGGTCAGCCCCAGCTACCAACTAGAGAAGCTGCTTAGAGCACGGTGACTCCATCCAATCGCTGGGTCATTCCGCCTCCTCCCCACCCCCTCCAAAGCTGAAGCCAGCATCTGACACCTCAAAACAAAGGCAGCAGGCAGAACCCTAGAAGTCAAGTTCATCACGAAATGCTGCACGACTGGGATGAGGAGAAACGGAAGCCCTGGAGCATGAAATCTCGCCCTCCACACTGTCTTCCTGGGGCTTGCAGAATCACATGATGAAATTTCACCTCGACCCTGCTAACTCTCCTTGACCACTCACAGCCTCGAGTTCCACAAACTGACAGTACCCTGAAGGATTTGTTGCGGAATTGACTGCTTTTCCATTGCAAGTGCCCTTGTATTCTTGCCCTTATGAGACTGAGCAAAAAAAAGTAAAATAGGCTGAAAGTTTTGCTATAACCTTTGGTCATTTTGAATTCTTCTCCCTCAATTCCCCATTCCTTTTTTTCTAGTGAGCAGCCTGAAACTTCCAACCTCCTACTAATACTAAGAAGCTTATTTCAGGCCTCCCTTCCTTCCCCCACCTCCCATTTCCACAGCACCTTTAAGGTGAGGGACCCAGAACTGGCCTGGGCTGAGGCTATCTTGGGCCAACTCATCGACAGAAAACATCTGACTGCCAAGACAATGTTCTGCTCATTTCTAAACCAGCTGGGAAGTTAGAACAAAAAGGAAGAAGATACCAAACTAGTCAGTGTAATATGCCTGTCTTTTACCATCATGAGTACTCCCCACTGACTGTCAGGCTACCCGGGAAGCCAGAAAGCTTGGCATTAGCTCAGAAAACAAGGACAGGAAGAATGCTGTGTATGAGAAACCTGAAAGGCTGTAGTTAGGCTTTTGAAGAGTTTTTAAAATCATGATGCGCTTACACTTGGCTTACGTGGACCAGTCTGGAAACCCCAACGTGTGCACCCAACACAATAACACTACAGGTAAAGCATAGGATGGGGGCGGGGGGGGGGGAGGGGAGAGAAGTGCAATTCCTAATGACTTACCATACTGACTATAAGGGAAATCGGGCTGGGCCGCTGGGGGTTTGCTCATGTCCTGAGCTGCCTGAGATGGTGGTGGTGGGAAAGCTAGCGGCGCTGCCCCAGGAGTGGCAGGTGGAGGAGGCACTCCTGGAGGGGCAAATTGATCAGGTGGAGGTGGTGGAGGCCCATAGCCAAAACCTGAAAAGAAAAAGCAGAAGAAAAGAAAACAGAAGATATATAACTGACAAGGAACAAAAGACAGGCAGTTCTGATTTCTTACAGGTCGTCAAAAATGATCTTGTGAGGCAGTGACAGAATGGGAAGAATCTAAGACTTAGAGGCAGGAAATCTGGGTTCCAATCTTGGCTTTACCATGTGCCCTCTCTGGCCCTCAGTTACCTTACCTGTAAAATGGGGGTGATGATAATGTTTACATTACAGACCTCTCAGGGTTGTCAGGAAAGACCTTTGTAAACAGTAAAGTGCTACCATCTTGGTTAGATTTCCATATGCAAAATATGTTTGCTCTTAGGCCTACTAAAGGTTAAAGGAAAAGCCCATTAGTCTGCAAACTGCCTTTAAAATTCCAGATGCTGCTGGAATTTACAGAGTGCCTCAAAAAAGTCAAGAACCATTTATGACAACTGACACCTGGCACAGGATTTAAGAGCGCCAAGTCAGTCTTGATGGAGTGATGGCAAACTGATCCTTCTCTTCAAAACCCAGACACACATTAAAACCTGCCCCCCTTCCCAGCCTGAATTGTTTGCCAAGCTCAGTCCTTCAGTTCTCTTAGAGTTTACATCTCCCAACCTGAAATTCAAGGTGTCTAAATAGACTAGACACACTAGTTCTCTGAGCAGGCCGAATTAAATCACTCTTGAAACACAACCCTTAATTATGCCAAGAAACATGTCCACAAGATTCACTTGTTCTTTCTAGACCTCTTGTTTTATCTACCTATAAATACTTTCTCTGCCCCATCTCATACATACCTCAAGACTTGGTGAAAGACTACTAGTACAAGGCTTCTCAAGGATTAGTGATAACTAGTAAAGATGCCCACCGAACTGATGCAGACACTAAATAGCCTTCAAGGACTGCTCACCTCAATACTATTCAGACTCAGAATCATGTGCCACCTGGCCTGGAGATGAAACCCTACCAGCTAAACAAGCCCTGTTGGGCCTATGGTTCTACTGACACAGCTTTCAAAAATAATGCACTTCACTTGGACTTTAGTGAAGCACTGAAAACAAAACTCTCCAACTTCTGTCAAGACTTGCAATTATAGCAATTAGCAGAAGCCAAAAAGAGAGAAGAGGGAGGGAGGGAGAGGGAGAGAGAGGGGAAGAGAGAGAAAGAGATTGAGAATGAATTACTCATTAAAGCAATTGTTTTAACTGAACTCACCAGTGGTTTGATGTTAGTCTCTAGGTAGAGAATATAATTTGCTCACTAAGAACTCTAACAGGATCAGGTTGCTTCTTTCAGTCAATAGCTGTACTATGATTTCTTAAATACACGTTTCCAACCAAGTTGTAAGTTCCAAATTTTAGCAATAAGGTAAGATCATTTCATTTTAAGGTAGACTGGTTACAATCAGCACCTCATTATAAATTTTAGGCACTCACTTCACTGAATATGAATTCTGCCAAAACACTGTGGTCTAAGAATCAAGCCAGTATCTGAAAACTGGGAGAAAAAGAATCACAGATACAAATTCTATTATGGTCCCATCATTCTGGTCTTATTTTAGAGTGCTAAATGTCAATATATTAAAGAAACGTACTAGAAAAATCAAGGCATTAAAGAAAATTTCTACTTACAAGAGACTTTCAAGAAGACTTGAAACAAGAATTTCAATTGTCTAATAGC
Organism: Potorous gilbertii; assembly: GCA_028658325.1. Classification (NCBI taxonomy): domain Eukaryota; kingdom Metazoa; phylum Chordata; class Mammalia; order Diprotodontia; family Potoroidae; genus Potorous; species Potorous gilbertii. The sequence continues at coordinate 198,156,994 of CM053773.1, forward strand.
TTTAATTGGGGGAGTGGTGAGAAAAAAAGGTACATCTAAAACAAATCACAAAATGTTAAACTTCTGCTTTTCTTCACACTTAAAACCTCAATGCTCTGCAGAATTACTGACGGCTGGAGAGTAATCCTGGTGATCCAGATCCTTATTACCCCACTTGTCTTATACTGTAATTGCCTCAACATCCTTTTCTCTATCCACTATGTCTTTCCTATTGATAGAATCATCCTTTTTTATACAGATATGATCACATCACTCCTCTTAGTGGCTCCCCTCTTGAGAAAAGTTCTAATTCTTCCTTTTTTGTCTGGCATTCGAAGCCCTCCAGGATTCAACACCACCCTATTTTCCACAGCTTTGTCTTTCTTTCCAGGACCCCTGTTCCAGTCAAATTAGGCCCCTCTCTCCTTCCAACAAGCACTCCTTGGCACTTTTACCACCACCCACATCTGTGTTCATGTTATTCCTCATGGCTTGAATGCTCTCCCCTCTCCCTTCATTACCTGTTGAAGTCCTACTCAGTTTTAAATATATATTTCCTCAAAGCCTAGGTCTTCAAGAAGCCTCTCCCTGATTCCCAACCCCCTTCCCACCATTTGATAACGACCTTCACCTGAAGATCCTACACAATGCCTGCTCTGTCCCTCTGGTACTAGTTATTTTATGTCACATTTTTTATTATTGTTGGTGAATTATTCCTTATCTTAGATGGTAAGTTAACTCTTCCAAGGAGCACATCTTATCTGGATTTCATTCAAGGACCAAGCTCAGCACTCTGGACATAGTAGGTCCAACAAAGTTGGCTTATTTAGGGACATTTCAACAGAATTAGTTATTATGAAGGCCTGAATCCAAACCTTTCCCCATCTGACCCCTCAAAAAGACTTACTGAACTGAGGAGGGGTACCGTACCCCTGTGGAAAGCCTTGGGGAGGGGGAAACCCTCCTGGAGGCGTGGATACGATGTATGAGGTAAAAGGAGGAGGTGGAGGTGGAGCTCCCCTTCCTGCAGGAGGCGGCCCATAACCACCTGGAAAAGCAAAGAAACAGCATGGTGAGGGGAGGGGAAAAGGAGAGAATGTACCCAATTGTACCCATCCCCAACCTACATGGGCTTAAAATCCACCTGGTTGGACCTTTTCATTTGGAGAAGGGGATAGGACATTGGACTCCTTAGGGTTTAGCCCCAGCTCTTAGTAACAGGTGTGACTATAACCAACTCTACCTGTCTGTGTTTGCCTCTTCACTCTCCTGTAAAATGACCTACTTCTTCAGGATACCCAGACAACTCAAAGGTCTTTCAGGACATCGGGGTGAAAAGATTTAATAGGCTGACTGAGTCAAAGACCTCAGCGCTAATCAAGGCTCGTTTACGAGCCTTAGAGATGGTCTTACAACAAGGTCTGGCCATCTCTCAGAACCTCAGTTTCCCAATCTGTACAATAAGCTCAATGGTCCCTCCATCCCAAATATAACATACTATAATTACAAAACTCCAAAGGAATCCTCTTTGGATCTCACCCTATAACACAGAGCAACAACACAACCATATAGGTATTTTATTCCCACTGTAAATTACATAAAGGTCTTAGTTTGACTATCTGCTACAATTATAGTCTCCACATTTCCTGACTTTCAAAGATCTCTTCTCAGACTTCACAAGGTGCTCTTTTCTTATGTAATACTGTGCATTAGAGCAAAGTACAATGGTGTCTTAGCCTACTGCAAATGACATGAAGTTCTCATTTCCTCCAAAGTCCTTTGTGCATAGTAGGTGTTTAATAAATGCTTGAGAAATCAACACCTTTCCGGCTAATGGGCAATGCCATAAAGCAGTTCTGCCACTGATTTGAAACCATAACTTTAAATATTTTGTCCTCCCTGCTTCCTCTGTCAATATAAACAGCCATCTTCATCTATTAATGTTCAAAATGTGGTATTTGGGAGATGGAATTCCCCAGTAATTCTGCAACTCTTTTGTTTAAACAAAAAAAAACAAAACAAAAAAAAAAAAAAGCAGCTACTCACCAATAGCCTGCCCTGCTGGCACCCACATTCCTAAAACAGTGAAACAAACAAAAAATGATTGATGCTCTCCAGTCATGAGGTGAATGTCATTTAAGTAGAAAATCCAAAAGGCACATTAGTGTCATTCAGAAAATGAATCAAATTCAAATTCTAATATCCAAGGTGAGCTTCCAAAAAAAAAAAAATGCGTCTAGGATTTAATTATAAGCACTTCAAACACGCCACTAACGAGACCAAATGGTTTGCGCTTTGTTCATCACTCAGGCATTTCAAGTGTATTACAGCATAAGGAAGTTTGATTGTATTCTCCAGTATTTAGGTTTGTTTTTTAAAGCAGATCATCCCTTTCTCCAGCATAAAGCTCCCTGCGTGGCCTGGACAACAGGGATGGGAACAAGAATTGGCTTTTCTTCTCCGTTTTACGTAAGAGATGGTTTGTGTGTCTACCTGGAGGCAACAGAAGTGCTCCTAGACAGCTAAAAGCAAGGATCAGGTGTTTGTTAACAGCAGGCAGATGGAACCATCTTAGGTTTGGCTGGACAGACTTACAGGACCCAAATTCAGATTCTGGCTGCTAGTCACTAAATCACTAACCTGATCTGATCAAGAGTAAGTCACCTGACCTTCCTCAGCATTAATTTCCCTGGCTATTACATGAGGTTAGTACTCATTCTCCTTTCCTTGCTGCCTTGTTATGAAGGTAGAATTTTGAAGCACTATGAAATATTATTTATGTAATAAATTTAAACCAATACTTATTCCAGAAATGCAATGAGAGCATGAACGTCATGTTCCTTCATGTTTAACACGTTATAAAAACATCCAAGTCATAGCTGTGTCTGCAGAGTTAACAATGGAGAGGAAAAAGGGAATTAACCAGTCCCTTTGAGCATGATCTAGGATATCACAACAACTTAGAAGTGTTTGTAACACTCCACCACCACCCCTCAGTGGGAAGTTTATGCTGCAGAAAAATGTCTCCTTTACCAGGCAGAACAACAGCAAACATTAAGTCCACATCTTATAAAATGTTAACTTTTAGGAGAACTATTCAGAACAAAGATATACTCTTCACTATGATGCCACAGAGGTGGCCCAACTAAAACTTTCCAGAGAGTAAGGGCCACTGCCCCCAGTAATGTCTACCCTGCAATCAGACTGAGCAGGGGACCTTGTTAGATCAAGTGGGAAAAAATAGGAAGGCACCTTTGACTAATGATTTACTTTAGAAACAGAACTGGTGATTCAGGTTAAGGACTGGAAATGCTTTCACATTAATCAAGGCTCTCATCTGTCCCTCTAGTCTCAACCAAGGTAACTGATTCTAACTCCACCTAATTGTAGACTTCTTTCTTGGTGTACAAGACAAGGACTTAACCAGAGCTGTAGGTTAAGTAGAATGAGTTTTAAAGGATTACCTTGGTGCAGTGCTTTGTATCAAACTAAACATTGGGATTTGAGGAAATTTCTAAAGAATTTTTAAAAACCTAAAAACAAAGAAACTCAAAGACAGTTTCTAAGAAGTGATTTGCCTGCCTTTCAATTTTTGATGAAGACTGTTTTGTGTCTAAAAATAGCAACAATTCACTGAAGAATTCAAATGGGGAAGAAGGGGAACAGAACTTATATGGTGGTAACCATGTAAGTTCCTGTTTTCAAATGTCCCTAATTAAGTCGTAATAGCAAGTACTCCTCATAATTCCTGCCGAAAAGTTAAAGCTTTAGACCAATGGTGTCCAACTGAAATAGAATTGAGTTGGGAATGGGGTGGGGTGGAGAGAAGAGACACACCCACCTATTGACTAAGAAAACTACAAATTTTATGCTGCATTTCAGGTAGTGGGTCACCCCCTTAGACACCTCTGCAGTAGACAAGTCACCCACAATTACTTAACTACTTGTGTACCTTGATGGGGCTTAGATAAGGATGACAGTACCTTGTGGGCCATATCCCTGTTGCCAGGTAGGAGGGGGCTGACCTGCCCAACCATTGGCAGCATTTGGCATGAGCCTGCTTCCCCACTGGCTGGCACCCGGCTGTCCTGGGACTTGGCTTTTGCTATCTCGAGGTTCTGCACGTTTTACCTCCACCTAAACAAACAGAATACCAATTTAAGAAAGATGTTGTGGGTTAATACACCCCCCTTCCCTTTATATACACCCTTAGTTAAGCTTACAACTACACTTAGCACCTTATGACTTAAATCTAAATACTTAATTATAAAACTTACTTAGGCCAGTAGATTTTTTGTTTTGCTTTTTTTTTTTTTAATGTTTCTCAGGTACAATAGATGCAATTGTAAGACACAGCAAGTCCTACATATGAATAAGTATTTAGAGCTAAGAGTCCTTCTTTATCTTATTTCCAATACAATAAAAGGTCATTGGCTTTCTTACTTTAAAGCAGCAGTACCCTCTTTCAATAGTCTCTCACACGAAAATGTCTCAGAAATCTTAAGCTTGGTCTTTTAAAAAACCATCCATTAATGTTCACTTTCAGATAAAGCATCTTAGTGAGCAGGATCACCTCCTCATACGGAAGAGTGTTCTTTACTGAATGAGGGTACTAATGCTTTAAACTATTAATGACACTGGTTGTTACATTTCGAAGCTAAGCTAAGCTTAAAAAGCCCACCCAGTCTGCCTGCAATTTCAGCTCTGTTCATACCTGAGAAACACAAGTCTGGTTTGGTTTGGTTTGTTTATATTTTGTTTTGTTTTTAAACTTAGGTTTTAATTTTTTTAAAATGTCTAATGGAAGATAAAGACTTACCTTCCCCAGGCTAAGGCTTAAAGAATCTCAATTAACTCAAAATAATGTCAGAGGGAATGGATGTGATAAGAGAATCAATCTTACATTACATCTAACAAAAAAGTAAACAGACATGCAAATAAATGGACAGTGGAATCAGTAAGCAAAATCTTCATACTGTGTTAGGTCAGTTGCCCAGACCCCACTTGTTGAGAACGCTCACTAAGCCACAACACTTTAATTGTCAATAATAAAAGTGAGTGGCTTGGGACAGCTGGGGAGAAAGGAACTTGACCTACTTCTGCTAAACTGTACATTCAAAATCAAGCCCTCTCCTCATAACAATATTTCCCACCACCAAAACCAATTTTTTATTCAACGAATCTCTCTGTACTCATATCTTCAAAATTCTTTTTTATGATAAATTTTAGTGGGGGCCAGTATACAAAAGAAACAAATCTGAATCATCAATGGGGGCTTCGAAATAGTGCAGGCAGGCATTTTGTATTCAGAATTCTGTCTGCTTTGCCTTACAGGCCCAGCACAGGGACAAAGGTTTAGTACTCCCCGCCTTTCTGCTGATGCCCCAAGGACATTATACATGATGGTAACAAAATCTCTGTGAGCTAAAAGGATCTGCTATATAGCAGAACCAAGGGACTTTTTCAAAGAACTCAAATTAATGAGCCTTCACACACTTTTCCTTAGGGGAATTTGGTTCCTGCTTACAAAGCAAAGTAGTTCTTGTAATTCAAAATTTTTTACCCTTAATGATGGAACATATAGATGCAGTCACCCCAGCAATACATTTTTAATCACCAAATGGGATCTTGGGAATTTTAAAAACTTAATAAAACTTAATATTTTAAAAACTTAATAAAGTTAAGAATGGGAAGCATCCTACTTGCCTAAATAGTTTGATTTTGACCTATGTATAAATGGGAATTTGGATTGCTTTAGATGTCCAGTCAAAGAGTAGGACTCCTTAAGCAATATACCCTTGCCCTTTTTCAGATACCTATGTCTAATCTACACATTGAGTGAAGTAACTTGGAAGTTTTATTTCAATCATGTTTGGTATCAAGCTTAATCAAAAAGCACTGTTTACCATCAGCATAGGGGCCTACCAGGACCCTACTAATAGACACTAGCTAATTTATTAATTCAGCAAAACACCTTCTGCTCCATATATAAAGATTACACTTTTTCCAAATTATAAATGTTCAATACCATGTCACAGTACCTTAAAATATTGAACGCAGACTCCTTTGAACTTGTGTTCATAATTGTCATGCATCCTTGCAATCTGTATGCTAATTTTAAACTTAAAAGCTTCAATGATTGTCAGTACAAGATATTTTTTTCCTGTTTTAGGTAGGTTCAAATAGACTTCATTAAAACTTTGACAAATTCTAAACCACCTATATATAAAAATAATCACAATACACTGAACTGTATACAGAAATTTAAAATTTTAACACCAACATTTTTTTGAGGGGGACCAGTGGGTTAATGACATTAATTACTACCACCATCAAAATATTTTAACCATTAGCCAAAGAAATGCCTGTGAGACTACAGACAGAATAAAAGTTCTGCTTCAAACAGGTAAAAAAAAAATTCATGGTTCTGGGTTATAACCAGATTAGAAACACAGGAAAATATTTGGCACCGAAATGGACTCCACCCTAATGTACTAATAGGGATTTTTTTTTTTGAGGCAGACCAAACTCGATACAAATTCAGATCCTATGGTACCTGGCACTAATAAGGAATGAATGTCTCAGTTATTCATTTTAGAGCTCCTTTTGTAGAAATCATAAGGATCCAAGTAAAATGAAGATTTGGGTACTAATTTTGCACAGATGCTCAAAATAGGCTCATTTACGGATGATATTAACAATGGAACAGAGTAATCAAGGGGGCTGGGGTTGGGGCTGGGGCTGGGGAGGGGCAGGCTTTCAACTTCCTATTACTATCTTCATGTAATGGCAACACAGTATGAAGATATAACAACCAGAGGTCACTTAACTGCATTGTTGTTAAATACTATATAATAAAGTCTGTGGGTTTGTACCGGAGTTTCACAGTAAGTGACCCAATTTAAAAAAACCAATCCTTCATGATGTTTCAGTATTGCTTTCCTTTTAAATTGTAACTTGGGATTCTTAAAGGTTAATTTCTACTCACTTAACAGGTCAAGTGCTATATAATTTGAATATGAAATCCACATCTGAAGGAGTGGTATCTTAAACCGAACCTTAGACAACACAGAGAGTTCACTGGAAGCCAGACTGAAAACACAGACTCAGACTAAACACCTTTCCCGCCTGTTGAAGTTCCCACTTGTTCATTTTTTGTTTTAGACATTCCACATTCAAAAGGAATTCTAAGAGAATGGTGTCATCTAGCGAAAGAAATACATTTTAGGGCAAGTTTTGCCAAAACTTCCTGTCTTATGTCTAATGGAATAGGATCCCTCGACTTTGTTTCTGCCAAATGATTTACTTTGCTCAAGTTCCCTAATCTTTCCCTCCCTGTAACAAAACCATCAACTCTATACTTATTTACCAGTGAAATCCCCGGTTGCCCAAGACTTGGTTTGGTCTTAAGGTAAAATAAAACTACAACTACACACTTTTTTGCCCATGATGTCGTGAAAATGCATGTTGACAGCCTGGTCCACTGATTGTTCGTCCTCGAAAGTAATAAATCCAAAACCTAGCCAACGACGAAGAGTGAATCAAGGTAGCAGGGTGTTGTGACACAAAACAGGATGATGAACAGTATTAGGGGCGGACCAAGGGATCAAACAAGGGTTTCAGATAAGCCAGGTATGTTCACAAAGTTCAGAAAATGTAGCAGCCACCTGAAAAAGTAGCAAGGGCAGGGTGGCTACGAGGGGTTAAGATTCTCAGCTAACCACATACATATGGCAAAACAAAACATACATGTTTTGGGTTCATATAACTGGCTTAACATGGGAAGGTTTTACATAGCTAGGGAGCAGGCTAAGTTGGGAAAAACTGGTTATGGAACAACACAGCTCTTTTCTGAACCATCCGCGAAAATCTTAAGGGGAATCTACACTTTGCTAATAAAAAGCAAAACCCTACACAAACAAACTGTGATGAAAATTAACCAATTCAAATTAAAATAAGAAAAAAATATCCATAAGAGTCAGTAGCCAAAACATATGGGAAGACTTGGATAATGAAGTGACAAAAACTTGAAGGTCTTTTTCTATACACCTAAGGTTTCACCCTATCTCTTTACTGAATGTATCAGATGACTAGTATGTATATGGGGGGGAGGGGGCGTCCCGCAAAGATCACTGGATTTAGAGCCAGAAAAGCCTGATTCTAAATCTACCTTGTCCCCCACTTTTACAGATGAGAGAACCTACACAAGACTACAAAGGTAGTTAAATGGCAGAGCTGAGACTTGAATCCAGATCTTCTGACTCCAAACCCAGTTTTCCTGCCATTCTAGCCACTGCCTCCTATATATACTAAGTGTTCAAAAAAAAAGTGCCTAATGAAAGACAAGAAATTAACACACTATCAACCATCTGTTAAGGGCTCCTGGACCATGCCAAAAGGAAGATAAATTTGGAACATGTAGTCTGGGTGTGTGTTTGCTTTTCTGAAACCCAAGATTTTCCACCTTGGCTTGCATTTTGCTTTGCAGCTAGTGCTGACAGCAGCCATATATATATATATATTGCTCTAAAGCGTTAAACGGAAACACAGTATCTATAACAGTTAGTGCCTCACTAAGCTTCCCCAACATGGTTGGGGAAGCCCAAGGAGGCCTATCAAAGGAGGTTATATATAAAATACACAAAGATACAGGCCAAAATGGATTCCAGCAGGTCAAATTCTGCTGTCAGCAGCAAGAGCAAGAGGCATCATCAAAATTTTAAAAATTAAATAAAAATCAAATAAAAAGAAAAACTTGAGCATTTCCCAAACACAAGAGTCTGGTGGTATAAACGAAGTTTGGTTGGTCTGTGATGAGAGCGACCATCCAAAGGAAAGCAGCATTTCATCACAATGTATTTGTCTGTAGTGAACTGGAAAGCTTAGCAGCACTGCCAAGAAGACCCTTTCAAGTCTCTGCAGGGATCCTGGATCAGTTTAATATCACAGACTCCCCTCTAGATGCCAAGAGGAGAACAGAAGGGAGCACCCGCCACCTCCAGATATGGTCCACTGACTCTGTTCACAAAAGAAAGACTGCAAGGAGACAGATGCCAAAGAACTTGGAAGAAAGATGAAATTCTCAAAGAATTCAGTAAGGCACCCAAAGGACCAAAGATAATAACGCTATATACACACACATATATATGTATATATATACACACATATATATGTATATATATACACACACACACACATATATACACACATATATATACATACATATATATATACACATACACATATTTCTTTTGCTTGTTTGCTTATGGATTCTTTGGAGGAGGGAGAGAGAAAAGAAAGAATGGCAGGTGTACGTTTACCAAAACACATCTCCTGCTGACCGAGAAAGCAGGAGAGTGAAAGCAGGAAAAACTTATTACTTGTCTGGAAGGCAGTTTAGAGTATATTTAAGAAGGGGCTTAGGACAAACTCAAGCCCTCAAGGATTGGTAGAATTTATGTGCAGTCAATAGCAAAGGTCTAAATACAGTGAAGGGGAAAGGCTGAAATTATAGGTTACCAGGATCACTTCATAAATGGTGCCTCAAGTCCAGATTACTTCAGGGAGTAAACAAAAGTAGATGAGGGAAAGCTGAGACTGGAGTTACCTGGGACTTCAGGATATTTTTAACGAAATACCACTGGTAAGACAACAGGCATGAAAGGGATGGGGGAGAAGGCTAAGGAAGCTGAGTTGACAAAGATTACCAGCAAAGTACAGTTGGGAATGATTTTAGGATCAATTTGATTTACAATTTTCAAATATATATATATATATATATCTATATCAATCAGCAACATGACCATATAACTGAAGGGATGAAATCTGAGGTTCAAAACGATGAAGGTAGCAAATACAAAGGAGGAAGGCAAAAGTTTTAACTGATATGCAAAGGACAAGGAAAACTGTAAGGTAACTGAAGAAGGTAATTCAGAGTAGAAATGAAGGTTAGATAACAAGGTTAGGAACTGGAAAAGGGAAAATACTCAAACAGCATTATACTATGAACAGTGAGACAGGGAAGTTCTATCAGGAATAAATGCATCTACTGAATACAAACTACAGAAATTTTGTTTGTTTGTTTGAAATAGCATTAATGCATTACATGCAGAACATTGTGTATAAGTTGAGTTTTACTGTATCACAGAAATTCAGAAACAATGCAAAAGGTTAGAAAAATCAGAAGCTTATTCCCTAAGGTCCACTGCTCTTTCTAAGGAAGGGAGGACCTGCCTCAAATCATTGTCTCTACCTTACTTTTTGGATGGGGACAGACACAAAAGGACACACAACACGCGCACGCACACGCACACACACACACAAGCAGGCACTCGCACACACGCACACATACCCCCTCAGTTTAAGGATGTTAATAAGTTGGGCAACTGATTTCTGTATTGGAGGAGAGGGAACTCAAACATTAGAGATCTGAAATGGATACCATGGGTCTATCATTATTTTAATTTGCCTAAGCCCTGGAGACTCCCTGCCTGTTTAGCCACACTCTACTGTGTTCTCTATTCCCTTCTCTAACTGCTAATCAGTATTACTAAAGTCTCAAAAAACCTCAGCCTGATTCTACAACTAACAGCCATGTATCTCTCCCACCTTTTAACTGACTACCCCATTCCCTTATTTTAGCCTCTAGGCCCCAATCAACTAGACACTGACTAGAGGCTCCTCCTCATGACCAAAGGCAAGGGTTATAAGAGTAGTGATCTGAAAACAGTGAACTCACCTCTCTTTTGTTTGTATTTATTCTTTGCAAAGCTTTAAGTGGATGAGCTAGTCAGATAGAGAGTAGAACTTTAGATATCCCTTTTGCTAAGGTATTGCAAGATCAGGGTAAATACTCTGAACAAATGTGATGTAGCAATATGGTTAAAAATAGTATTTTCTCAAACTCCAGGAATGTTTTAACCAAATATGTAGTTCCAATTCTTTTTAAATGGGCAGCAGCAAAGAAGTGGCAAATTTCAGATTCTGGAGACTCCTAGAACAGATTTTTCTCAAGAATGCATCTTTCAATAAGATTACATCACCAACGAAGAAGCTGAACAGAAAAATCTACTGAAACTTCGTTTACACCCCAATGCAGACAAAGCCCGTCCCTCCTCTGACTGTGGAACTGGCCTGTACCTGTGTGATATAATTTAACACCTAGGGAAGAGAAATCTAAAGAGATATCGTTAATCACAGTCAAACAATTCACAGAAAGAAAAGAAAAAAACAACTTACTTAACATTACTGTACTTTTACTATGAAACACTTGAATACGTTTCTAAGGATGTATGTCTAAATTAAAAATAAAACTAAGACTTAACAGCTTAATAAATATGAAGTGAAGAATACATTACATAATAATGGAATCAGAGGAGAAATGAAAGTTCAAATGGCAAACTATTCTCCAGCATGTATGGAACATGCTACAGGGCAGTTGGTGCAACTAAGCTTAATGCAATCATAAAATATTGCCTCAAATAAATATTTGCAGATGGTGGATGAAGTGAATGACACGGCAATTATTTCAGACAGACCAAAACTTACAGACTGGTTCACATAGCCTGTCCAAAAGTGAGCCACTAACCAAAAACAAGGTGGGAGTCTTGGGAAGGGGAAAGGGAGAGGAAAAGACTGTATGGGGACAACAGTTACAATGACCCCACCCCACCCCCAAAATAAAAAACTAAAAAACCATGACAGACAAACCATGTCTTTGTCATTCCAACTCCACAAATCAATTTTGGAGGTGTGCTTTTGGGCAACTCATGAAAGTTTCTTTTTGCACCAGTCTCATGTTAAAACTATTAGACTAAACAACCCCCTCCCAAATAGGGGAGAAAAAAACAAAACAAAACATGGAATGGATTTGTTTCCGTTTCAAGCAGATAATGCATACCAAGGGGGCGTTGGAGAGTGGGGAATGGATAGATGGGGTAGAGGTAGGGAAAGAACCAGGTGACAGCATGAAATCACACTACCAAATACGTTCATGTTGACTTCAAACAGGAGAGACAGGTCTCAAGCAGGAGCAGTTCACCACAGTTAAAAATATCTACAAATCTTTCTACATACACTTAAAAACAGAAACCAAATTCTTGTCAGTTTTTAAAACTTCAATTCAAAAGAACTAGCAAAAAAAGGAAAAAAAAATAAAAGAAAAAAGAATGCATAATGTCTGACCTTAAAAAGCACAAACACACGTAATGGATTTGTACATGAAAGACCTACACTTTTAATATTTGTCTCAAAATCTTTGAGGCAATGTTTAAAAAAAAAAATCGAGCTAAGTTTTTCTTTGGATGGTGTGAAATAGTTTGCCATCTGAGCAAAAGGAGAAGATGAGGAAGTTTCAGGACAAACGAGATCAGCCTTTACCTCGAGGCCTCTGTTTCTCTGCGTCATAGATCATGACAACTTCAGTGACCTGTAAGACAGAAAGGAAATTCCACTAACCACGCTGGGCAGGGAGAGTGGGCTGGTTACAAGAAGGCAGCAAGCCAGACTAAGTTATAGTCACATCAACACAAGACAAAGACCTGAGGCTGACTTAGAGTTTCACAGCTAAAACAGAAATCTAGAGAAAAATGATTACTTGGGGTCACTTGATCATGAGACAAAAATATTCAGCACTGACCAGAAATGAGGGCAGTCTGAAGAAAGCACACCCCACGACACACCTCGTGGGCCAAAATTGGACAGAGCGGCATGGGGACTGAAAACTAGACAACCTTGTGAGATTCAACCTTGTATCAGGAAGGCAAATCGGCCAATTTGAGTTTCACCCCAAGTAAGACAGCTAAAAATCTAGAAAGAAGCAAGGCTTTCTTCTCTGGATTGTCAATAGCCAACCTGTGCACCTAGAAAGCTTGCGAATCACAAAGACATTCAGACTAAGACGTTTTGTGCTACGAAAGGTCTTATATTGGTAGATGTATGTGCCTCTAAACACTAAGCTCTACAGCCTCTGAAGCACTTAAGAATTAAACAGACCTACTCAGAAACAAAGAACAAGCTCAAATGAAATGACATTCACATCCATTGGCATTAGTTGTTAGCACAATCAATGTCGTATATAATTTATTCCACACAATCCACAAAACAACCTCCAAGTTCTCAAAAATGTGTTACAGTTTAGTTTAGACCTGGCCTAAGAGCTTCCCTCATTATAAAGAGTTGCTAATCTTATGCCAAAGGCCAACTCTTGGAAGCCAAATGAATTTAATTTCTCTGAAAACAGGCATAGCCCTGTCTAATGTTGCTAATTAGTTTTGCAAAAACAAAACATTAGGTGAAAAGTTACAGGGTGTAGTTGGTGCTCTAACTAGACCATCTGTTTTGTATAGCCAAATGATATTACAATGAGGTTTTGTGACACTACAGTGGCTGAAACAGGGGTATGCCTATATCATCTACTACAGAAAAGCCAGTATAATCAAACAAATCATTAAGAGTCTGCAACCTGCATTTCCAAAAGCATCTCACCCACTTGCCGACCGTAAGAAGGTGGAGACTTAGGGTAAACTTGAACCATTAAAGCACTTTCTGCTTTCAGATAGGATCAGAAAGTCAGACCACCAAGAATGGTGCAGGGAACACTGAAGCCATTCTGGTTTTATTCATTTCAAGGTAAACAGAATGAGAGGATTAAGAGGTGCACAAAAATAAAATAAAAATAAATTAAATGGAAAATGTTTAAGTCAAGAGCTACTACCAATTAAAGATATTAAAGACTGTCCAAGATTACAAATATAAACAAGATTCCATTTGTGGGCAAAGAGATTTTAAATACCTTAATTCAATCAAAGCAACTAAAATAAAGGGCAATGTCTTCTGTAACAAGCCAATACCTGTTGTCATGATAAATGACTCACCACTCCAAACTTCTTGAAGTATTCCCTGAGCTCTGTCTCGCCGCAATTGTGAGGGATCCCACCAACAAAAATTTTGTTTGATTTATTGTTATCGCTCCGAGGACCTTTCTGCTGTATCAAGGAGAAGAAATTGGTTAGTTCCTAATGGAAATTCTTCACAATCCTCTTACCTCAGCTATGTTATTACATAAAATAGTCTTCATTTGTACTACAGCAGTCCTAAATTGTTTAGGATTCCAAATTACCAAATTTCTTTCTCTGCCAAATCACCTGGGCAAAGGGGATACATGAATCCTTTCCACATTTCCAATAGGCTAAGTAAGTTTAGTCTCTACTTGAAGACCCCTAATAACAGTAACATGTTGAGCAATGCTGCCTCTGAACTTTCAAACCCTACTTTCTACCAAGTCAGATATTTTAGTAATCTCAAATTCTTTCTTAACATGGAAGGGAACACAAAAAATATGGTTCAAATATACCAATTTGTAATTATGCAATAGGACACAATGAGGTGTGTAATACAGAGTGCCACAACTTTAAAGAGAAAGCTAACCTACTGACAGTCCACCTGAGCAAAAGACAAAAGATTCAGCCATTTCAAATAACACAAAATGTTTTTTGTACAACTGCACTCAAAAGTGCTTCATAGAAAGAAGATCTGAAAATGGGACTAAGGATTGGCAAAGTAGTCTTGACCTAAACTGTGCAATTATCAAGGCAGATCTCAGAGGTTTAAGCATAATCTTCATCTAGTTAGTTCAAAAAGTATCCTAACCCTGACAATATCTATGATTTTAACTGCTGATTGCTAATTTAACAAAAGGACAAAATCAGCTATCCAAGAAAACCACTTATTTTTTTGTTTTCCTTAAATATAAACCTTCTGCCTAGTTCAAGTTAAATGTTAAAGGTACTGCCTCAAAAATAAGAGGTCTGAAATTTAAAATTATTACTACCTTCCTTATTTCATGGCTACCCTTTAAGGAAAATAAAACTAACTTCTTGAATCACTTCAAAAAATAATTAAAAGTTTATCTCTGTGCTTACTATATAATCTAGAGGAAGGTCATCATATTAGACTGATCTAATTTTACCTACTCTACCAAAAGGAGCAACCTAAGCTGCTCAGCTTGTTTTCCGTGAATGGTTTTGCTTTCATTCTTCTACAGCAGAGGCCCAAGAACAGTAGGTATCTAGTATACACACCGTCTTCCATTCCTGCTTTTATAAAAAAGGGGCTATGTTTAAACCAAACCATGCTTACAACCTATTTTCAACAGTGATGGCTTGCAACCAACAAGGCAAGCTAAAGAGTTCAACAACCACTGCTTATGAGCCATAACAAGGGAATTTATATAAATCAACAGCATAAAGAGAAAGAAAACCAGAATATCATCAGATCATTAAAAACTAAAGTGGAAGAGAAGAGAATTTGATGTTAATATTTAATTGCGGTTGTAAGATTTAAAGAGTTGAAAGGGACCTTGTAAAACCACCTCATTTTCATAGATGGGAATAAGGATTCCAAACTAGTTAAGTGATTTGTCATAGGAAACAGACGGCAGGATAGAGATTTGAACCATAGCTTATTACAGTAAATTCAGAGTTCTTTCCATTACATCATACTGCTTCAGAAATGTTAGTATCCGAATTCATGAACCTAACCCCCTGAATGCCCCATTAATGATCTTGCCTTCTTAATTATGGCAAAAGCCTTATGAACACACCCAGAAAAAATCTATCATCCAAGTACAAGCTTTGCTAAGAAGAGAGGCTAATCACCCAAATGCTGGTCACAACAACTCATCAATCTAAGGCATAAAGGCTTGTGATTTGCTTTGGTGAAAGGAGTGATCAGATTAGAAAAATCGTAGCTTTCCAAAGTAGTAAAGGATCCCTTCCAATTACTTTGCTTTCACTTCAATAATCTCACAGCACCATAAAGTATGCACAAAGTCCAAAGCCCCTTTCCTGCTTTGGCTACATACATACTTGCCTCCCTCGTTAAAATATAGGATCATCAAATGTAGAGGTTGTTTCATTCTTTGTACTTGTATCCCTAGAGTCTAACACAGAGTTTGGCAAAGAACAAGCATTTATTAACTACCTGGCTAAGATTCTGAATGAATATCCCTAACAAGTTCAGTCTTTGTGTTTAAAGAGCTATAGTAATGGAGAATGCTGTGACTTTACCTTACCTATGAGACACCTCATGCAGGCAGGCATCAGTATTCTCATTTTATATATATGAAAACAGACACAGATCAAATGACTTGTCCAATTATTTGTGGTGATACCAAGACTCAATGCTACATCTCATTCCTAGCCCAATTCTTTTCCAAAAAAGATCACAAATCTGCTGCTAATACTCAAATACATTTCAAAAATATCAAGACTACAAATGAAGGGTTCTACAGCAAGGACAGTCAACCAATGAGATGGGCTTACCAGACACAATGATAGACTACGGTCAAAAAATGGTTTAAAAATACTACCATCTTTAGTTTATAAAGCAGTATTATCCTGAAAAAGTCAAGACATTCATTCCACCTATCTCCCAAAGTCTCTAAGAAGATAACAGTTTCTTGGCTAGTATAATTTAATCACTGAACACTTTCCAAAAAACGAAATCAAATGGTGGAGCAGAAAGCTCAGATACATTTCTTACTAAACTTTGATATCTTCTATCCTAGAATAGAATTAAAAGTTAGCAGAAGTTTCAGGCTAAAAAAAAATGTGCAAACTGGATAGCTGTGTAAAAACTAAGACTGAGAACAATTTTCAGAATGAAAAAGTTGAATGACTTTGAATAAACTTTGAATTATTCAAAGATAAAACTGGAGAGCCTTCCTTTACTCAGCCTTATCATTTACCAGACACACATCTTTCATGTGTAACTTTGAGCTAAACTACTTTCTCCAAATTCTTCCTTCTAGATTTATTAACATACCTCTACTCCCCACTGCCCCACCTTCATTTCCCTTACCCATCCTTCCTTTGGTCGTGTTCTCTCTGGCTGCATTCCCCGAGGTGTGCATGGCTTTGGGTCAATCTGTAGGAAGTTTCAAACCAGCTAGTTGTGAATATGTAGACAACTTTCTCTACAAAACAAGATGTTAGCAACAGCAGCCAGTGGCAAATTACCACAACCTCATTGGGTCAATTTACCACATATTACTATTATAATAACTGATGTAACTAAATCTCATTTTTTAAAAAAACTTAATCCCAATTTTTAAAAGAAAAAACTTTAACATAAAAAATACTGTTTCCCCTAATTCAAAGCAAACACAGAAGGAAACTTACATTGCGGCCATCTAATGTATGTGGTCTGCTGGCCAGCACTGTCCCCACACAATTGGGATCTTTAAATTTAACAAACCCAAAGCCTCGAGACTGGTTGGTTGTTTTATCTTTCATGATAACACAGTCTACCACTTCTCCATATTGTGAAAAGTAGCTGCGCAGTGTTTCTATTCAGAAATTAAAAACAAAAACATAACCAGTGTTAAGCATTTATTCTCAGTGGTTACCTGAAATACAGTTTTTATAACTTAGAAATCTGAATTCTTCCATAACATCTGTAACACATAGTAACTTAGAATTCTTTATGTTTAACAGTTTAGATTTGGTGTTTTTTTATTTTGAGGGGGAAGAGAATAAGGTTAAGCACACATTTTAAGTTATTTTCTATGCTATGCAAAGACAGTAGCATCTTATCAATCACAATGATTCAGAGAGAGAGAATGAACATTGATTGGAACATTCAGGAAATCAACACAAAGGGAAATATTTACAATCTAACTTGTCCCAATATTGACCATCCCACTTGCTTTTGTATCTCATGCAGCCAAGAATTGTCCTGTTTTTAAAAACCTACCATGGCCTTTTAAAATACCTGCTAGAAACATGAAGCCTACATAATGCTGCTTTATCTTTAATATGAAAATGAAATATGACAAGTATCAGTGTAGCATTCTTGCTGGTTTCCTACTCCTCAACCTTAAGTACACTTTCAAGTTCTTTAAATCACTAAAGCCATTTTGGGTTTTTTTTTTTTAAATAGAAACCGAGAAACAGAAAACATACTTAGGAGTCAAAGCTATAAAATTTGTGACCTACCTTGCGTTGTGCTCCAGTCAAGGCCACCCACGAAAAGCTTTCTGTAATTCACAGAATAGAGCATTATGGTTAAAATTGACAATCTCTACTTGTAGCCAAACTTAATTAAAAACGCTCAAGTTGACGACACTCATGGTAATTGGGTGTAAATTAGCAGGGCAGAGAAGAAGTTTCTAATGCATAGCTATTATAACCCTCTACATAAACCTTTGAGCTTATTCCTGTTTTATCTAAGAAATAACCTTCAAGAAATATATTCAAAATTATTAAAATTTGAAACCTTATGTTACATTTCTACTATAACAGCATGTATGTAAACTTGTTTTATGTGCTATCTCTGTGCAAAGAAACTACAATAAACATTTATTAATAAGCACCTACTACTGATAGAACACTGGGCTAGACATTAAAGAAGACATAAAATTTGGAAAACACGGTCATTGCCTCTTTCTCAAAACCGTATATGGCAATCATATCACAAATTCTAGGTGGAGGCAACATGTGGAAATCAGTGAAAAGAATGCTATATTTGAGAACCTGGATTAAAATATTAGCTATACCACCAATGTGACCCTAGGCAAATCACTTCACTTGTGCAATCCTGGTTTCTGTATCTGTAGAATACAGGGGGTTAGAAGTGATTAGCTGGTCCCTAAGGGTCCTCTTCAAATTTAATTTCTTTTCTCAAAAGGGTTCAAAATGGCTATTCAAGTCAAAGTAAATCTCTCCCTATGCCAATAATTAGTCTCATAGCTCATATTTGCACGACAATGTTTATTAAGTGCTTTCCTCAGAACTGGGTGGAATTTAAAAGTATAATGATTAATATATTCTTTTTACAGATAAGCAAACAAGAGGTTAAATGATTTGCTCTGGATCATCTGAGTTCAAATCCTGTCTCTGAAGCTTATTACATATATGAGCCAGGTAAGTAACAATCTTTCTGGACTTAAATTTCCTCATCTGTAAAATGAGGGGACTGGGCTAGTTTATCTCTGAGGTTCTTTCTAAATCTAAATCCAGGATCCTATGATCCAGTTCGTCCTTGAATCCACCAGTTCTTCTTGACTACAAGTTCTGTACTCTTGCCATCAAACTAGTATTATACTATGTTGGTGACTCAGTATAACTGTTCCTGAGGTAGAAAACCTGGTTCTTGCACTTAATGTATTGGTATGAATAATTATGCACCCCCAAGTAGAAGCCAGAGCACTAAAATTGGGTATCTTTAAGAGAAAAAAAGTATACACTGAAAAAGAACACCAATTACACATCAGTCAGATTCTACACACAGCAGATTAAACTACTACCTACCTATATTTGTACCAATAATAACTCTGTGACCTTGAATAAATGACTTAACTCTTCTAGGCTTCAGTATTCTCATCTGTTAAAGGAGGGTGACCAGCCCTGCTGACCTCTCTAAGTCTATCATTAGGATTAAAGTTTTTTAAGTGCTCTGAAAACTATTAACGTATTAGCTATTAATGTGCCCATCTTAATGTGGGCTCCCTAAAGAAGCTATCTTTCATAACACCTACAGCATCAAGGTGCTCACTAAATACCTGAACTAATCATTTAAGTCCCATATACTCTTTTCCTTAGAAATAGGGACAATCCAATAGATAATATGGGACCAGTGGAGAATACTGGGAGGTAGCATGTGAGAAATGATATTAATAACCCACTTCTAGGTGAGTAGATGAAAGACACTTGGAAAATTTTAAACATCAGTGCTCCATCACCAATGATGGAGAATATTAAAGAAAAAACTTTAATAAACAGTTATTTGCCTAATGTGGAAGTTCACTAACATCTTGCTTGATTAAAGATCTTGCAAGAGAACTGTCGATCCCATTAACTCTACTCAATCTTATTACTGTACAGGGCCTAATAAACTGGCAGCCTGCAATTAAGAGAAATCCCTTTGCAAAAATGAGTGAAACAGCACAATTTTCAGGTGCTCTTTTCTACTGCAGTTTACATTTTCTCACTCTCTAAGAAGTATTTAAAGTTGGCAAGTGAGAGACAATTCTCCTGCTGTTAATACTGATGCCTAGTATTGTTTAGTAATACACTCAATGGGGGTAAAAGTGACAAGGGTGTCTGGGTATTTCACATGACAAGACCCTCTTCCAAGTTCCAATTCTGAAGCCAAAGGTTTCTCAGGAAAACATATGGGACAAAAAAATCATAATGGTGCTCCAATTCAGACCTCATTAACTTAAAAAATCACCAAACTCCTGTCCATACCATTTCTAAATTAGGCCAAAGAGAATGCTGAGCTAACATTTACTTCCTCCCCATTTACCAATTACTCAAAAGATGGCATCTATTTTCAGGAAGAGCATCCATTTGTCTTCCAGCTCCCCACAGTAGACTGCTGTGACACCATTTGAGCAATAGCCATTTATACTATAATCTTAGGATCCTCTATGTGGAGCTTTAAAATCTGGTCTACTATATTTAGAAATTATGGGGCAGGGGTTTACATGGTTTCAAAAAGTGTTAGTACTTACGCTTACAGAGATGTTTCCCAGAAACTAAATTTTTAAAGTATATTCAAAGTACCTCAATTTACTTTGAAAAATACCAGTCTCTACTAAGTATTACATCCAACGAAAACAGTAACTTAATAAGCAGGTGCTCCCCACAAGCAATATAATCCTTTACACACTAGAAGAACAAGTTTGACCAGTTAATGTTCCAACCATTATTATTTAAATTTTAAAATTTAGGTGCCAATGCAATGTCGGAATCTAGTTTTTGTTCTGGTTCTTCAAAGAGTAGGTCCTATCATGTTTCATGTTCAAAGTCTCAAAAGTTACTATTTACACACACAAAAAATAAGATCATTCTAAAGTCATCAAAATTTACGTGAACTCATTCTGAGACTTTTAAATTCTTGTGGATAAGGAAAACCATCCTAAATGTCATCTCACCTACTAAAAATAATAACTTACATATAAGATAATGTTTTAGTTTATGAAGCACTTTCCTCACTACTGTTCCAAAGAGCCTCAATAACAAATCTTCTTACTTCAAAAATTCAGTCCTCTTCCATCCCATTTACCCTTGTGCCTTTGCTGTACTACAAAATACTATATGGGGAAATATTTCTAACCCTACTGGGATCCTCCCAGTTATTAAAACAGGGGAACTAAAAGGGCTCTCAGAGATTCAGATAACCTCTCATTTTCCAGTTGAGAAGACCAAGGACAAGAAAACTCAAGAAGTGACTTATTACCAAGGTAATAAATGTCAAAGCCACTCAAACTCAGTTTTCTGACTCCAAGCCCACTGCTTTCCATTCCTCCAGGCTAACGCACCACTTTTGTATGGGCCAGACCAACAAAACCACCTCCAGAACTGAGAGGTAGAAATATGGCTTACATGCCAAAATCAACATGTTTAATATTAAAAGATTCTACTAAATTTTATCAATTCACTGAACAAGCATTAATTGCCTTTTCATTAATAAGACTGTCACTGCTGTGACAGGTTTAGTTAGTTTAAAAACAATGGCTTCACAGGTACAATTTTCATGTAGTATCTAAAAACTGGACTATATAGATTAGGGGATTACCAAAGTGTACAAAGCACTTCATCCTCAACACTAAGTCTAAAATTTGACCTAGATCAGTGTAAAGTCATTCATCATCACCTGAGGAGGGCTCCCTTGAAGCCTAAAGCTAAGTTGGTGATCTCAACGCAACAGAATCACAAAAATCACCAAGAAAATTTGCTCTCCAAAGTTCCCTTCAATCTTCTGTTCACTCAGAGGTCAAATCTAGGGTTTGAATTCCCTATCTTTTAGATCAGGGGTGGGGAACCTGCAGCCTCTAAATAGTGCCAGCTCAATGGCACTCAAATCGTTTTTACACAACCCAACCAAAACAGTATTCTACCATTCTAAGTACTTTCACATTAATTTATTCACTTGTTCCTCCAAATCACGTTGTATAGCAGCATAAGAATTACTCATTTTATACATGGGGACATTGAGGTTGTGACTTACCCAAAGTGACATAAGGTCACTGGCAGAATTAGTAATCAAAGCCAGGCTTTCTGAGTTCAAGGACTTTCAATGGACAATAATGCATAGACCCATTAGTTGGAATTCATACTTTTCCTGATATTGGAAATTGGAATAAAATTACTAGAGATTTGCATTGGCATAGGGATCCATGGGATAAGAAGCACCAAAAAATCTCTCATTAAGACACATCTCAGCTGTCTTATTTTCTGAGACTGACAGAACTACTGAATCGATGATTGGCTGGCTATCAATGTTTCTGATCTGATGTAACCATTGCAATGCTGTACTAATGAGTAATTATCTTCCTAACTCCCTAGAGCCCAGTAGTGTTTTGCACATAGTAAGCATTTTTCAAATGCTGAACTGAGTTGAACATTCAAACTATTAAGGGACCACAGTTAGGCAGAAGGGCCTTATTTGGACCTATGTCAGTCAAAAAGCCCTGGGTTGAAATCCTCACTTCACCACCCATGAGATAGTTCCCAGACACATAGCAAGTCACTTCAGTTCTGAGTTAGGCTCCTCTTCTGGAAAATGGGGACAATAATTCCTTCCCAGCCACGGAGGGATCTGAAGTGTAAATGAAAGAATGCATAAGAAAAACCCTTCCAAAAAATTGTTAATTCCAAGAGACATCACTGAAGAAGGTGAGTCCTTTGCCAGTTGTCTGTCAGTCATGTAAGTCACAACTATACCAAGTCCAAAATTTTTGCTTGGCAGCTAGATGATGCAGAGGACAGGACACTGGGGATACAGTCAGAAAGACATGAGTTCAAATCCTGCCTCAGACACTTACTAGCTATGTGACCCCTAACTTAGTCTCTTAACATCTGTATGCCCCCATTTCCTCAACTGTGAAATAGGGATGATAATAGAATCTACCTTGCAGGATCAAATGAAATAATATCTGTAAAGTACTTAGCACAGTGCCGAACACACAGTAAGCACTATATAAATATTATTCCCTTGCCCTGGGATTTTTGGCCAGTCTAACCCAGTAAGCAAATGTACTGGGCTAACAAACCAGCTACTGCTTAACACTAAGATATCTGAGTGGGATACCATAAAGATGAAGGGATTAAAGTATTTGAAAAAGGAAATATTGTGAAATGGTAAATATTGGAAGGGCTCTAGAAAGACAGGAACACTAATGTACTGTTGGCAGAATGACGAATTAGTCCAATCCCTCTGAGAAACAATTAATGAAAAATCACAAATGATGCATACTCTTTGACTCAGCAATACCATACCAGGCATATACAGCCCCCAAGGAGGCAGTAGGTGGTACGCCAAGCCTGGAGTCGGGAAGACCTGAGACCAAAAATTAGTCTCAGGCAATTATTATCTGTGTGATTCTGCGTCTTATCTCTGTTTCCTCAACTGTAAAATGGGGGTGACAACAACAACGCCTACCCTGAAAGGTTGTTGTGAGGATTAAATGAAATATTTTATAAAATACAAGGACTTAGCACCAAGTGCCTAGCACAGAGAAGGCACTATATAAACGCTTAGTATTCCTTCTTCAACAAGATAGGAAGAGAGAAAACAAAAGATTGTGGGTGTCTGTCAACTGGAAATGGCTGAATGAATTCATGGTATAGAACACAATGGAGTATTATTGTAGTTTAAGAAACTACAAATATGAAGAATTCAGAGATACAGGAAGACTAAGTTTCTACCCAAGAGAAAACAAAGCAGAAGCATTTGAACAATGTACATAATGAATGTAACAATGTAAAGGAAAACAACGACTGGTATTTTTACACAAATGAATTGTGTGCAGTTGTGAATAATCTAGACTCTGGTGGACAGATAAATAAGTATATCTGCCTATGACAGTGGTGGTAGACTGCAAATATGCAATGAAACATATTTTGTCAAACATGGGCACTACCGGAAAAAAGTGAGAAGTTTGACCACCAGAAGTTTATCCTTCCATTCAGATAATCAAAATACATGATGTTCCCAATTTATAGAAGCCCATAGTTGGAGGGATCCAATTTCATAAAATGTCAGAGCTGGCAGCCATTTGCAAAGGATAACAATAGGTACCCTACAAGGGAAAGGTAGCTTCCCTAAAGTCATAGTGAGATGGCAGGATTAGAATATCTGAGTCCAGTTCCTGCTTTTCCACAAAGCTGTTAAGAGATGATCTAGTCTAACCTAAAGCAGGAATCCACTAAACAAGCAGCCATCTAGTTTCTACCTGAACACCAATGATTACATCCCTCAAGTTTTTTTAACCTACCTTGTCAAGTTATCAAAATCAGAGTATTTCATTTCAAAACCACAGCCACTTTTTTTTTTTTTAACAAACATTGGTTTTATAGGTGATAAAGAACAAATCCTAAAAAGTCAGGAGGAACAAAACAGTACCAAATTATTTGGAAATGGACCAAGACCACAGCAAGGTATTCTACTTTTATCCCCAGTGTCTAATACAACGCCTGGAACATGCTAAGTGCTTAATAAATGATTCTTGATTGACTAGAGGGAAGTTTCCCTCCAAAAAAATATCAAAACATGAGACCAGATCTGGAATGGGGTCATTTTCCAGTTCTGTTTTCATTTTGTCTTTGACCTGTAAGGTTTACAAGGGCCGTTTCTAACATTTCAAGTAATGGACTTTTGCTACTAGTCTTGAGAAAACATGCTGTAGTCTAATTTTTGCACTTAGTATTTTTCTAACATTCAACTTAACAGAATTACAGACTTTTAAGAGCTAGAAAGCTTGTAAAAGAGACAGGTGAAAGGGCCATTGCTACAAAGAATTTCAAAGTCTAAAGGCAATAAAAAGAGCATACAATCCTTTCTGATTTTAAATATGGGGAAATTGAGACCCCAAAAGGAAAAGTGATAAGATTGTGGTCACAAACAGAAAATTTCAGCCTCCTATGTCCTGGTGCAATACTCCTTTCAGTCCAATTTCCAGATTTTCAAGCTAACTTTATCATTCAATTTTGTCTTTATGCTTTCTCCCCTTTTTAATATTCAGACATTTCTATGATTTGTAGATGGATACAACCTTCTCGACTGTCTTTTGGTGAAGTTAACAAAAATGCTTTCACTTTTACCTTCCCTCCAAATGAACCTTCAACTTCCTTATTTCTTCAAGCCGTTCAGAATTCTCTCCAAATTTCCTAAGATTTACTGATCTAAGGTGACCCAATGGAACTCAATTTGCCTGATAAAATCTCATCAGCCGCCTCTCTCTAGTTCTATTTCTCTGTAAGGCACACAACGAATGGTCTCCAAAACACGGTCCACCAGACACCATGCGAAGACAGTATCTGTAAAGACCTTTGGGTCTGTAGTCAGAAGATCAGATCTAAGCCTATGATCTGCTATTTGCTAAGCCATGTGACCTGAGCAAGCTATATAATCTCAAGCAGCCTCGATTTTCTCATCTGGAAAATGAGTGGGAAGAGGGTTTGATATGATGTTCATACATTCATGTCATATATGATAATATATTCATACATTTCAAAGATGTTAGGATTTAAAACAGAGCAGGCCCTTTGAGCACATATAATTTAACCCCCTCTATTTTGTAAAAAAGGAAACTGAGGCCCTGCAACCAAAGTGCCTTGTTTAAGATGACATAATTAATGGCAGAGCCAAGACCAGGATGCAGATGTTCTGCTTTCTAATCCCATATACAAGGTTGCCATAATTGCATTTCTCTGCATTTGTCAAGCTCCTAGTCAGCCTTCCTTTCCTAGTTTGTTCCAAATTAAAGATGGAGCTGTTACAGAAAGGTAATTCCTTCTATGTACCTATGTTTCAAACATGTACCTCTAATTAACACAATTAAACAATATTTTGCCTCTCAAAAAACAATAAAGATATCAATAAGCAGATTTAATACCAATCTTTGGAACATCTTCCACAAAAAAGGAATACACCAACTATTCACAGCTAACTTTAATCAACCCAAATGGGCAGAAATGTTTGAAATTTCACTTAAAAGATGAAAACTCAGTAAAATGCACTAAATTCTGGAAGGACAATGAAATAAGTTAACCTATTCAAAGTTTAAAACCACAGCAATCCAAGATTCCTTATACTTTCCAAACAAGCCCAATATTTGGCCTTTGAACAATATACTCCATAAAGCAGAATTTGATTAATGACTCCAATTAGCTTTAATTCTCTAACTACTCTAAAATTAGTAAAGGCAGCTCACATTTCTACAGCACTTTTAGATCTGAAAGACACATTCCTCACAACAAACCTGTGGTATCATCTCCATTTTGGAAGAAATTGAGGCTCATATAAGTGATTTATTCAGCGTGTGGGGTTGGCACCCAGGTCTCCTGACTCCCAAGTCAAGTGCTCTTTTCATTAAACCAAGGAATAATGTTCAGAATACTTACAGGAATCCTCCAAACATTATGTAAATAAACTGTTAAAAAAACCGAGAACACAAATCATTTGCAAGCAAATTCAGATGATGAAAAGTTGCCCAATTCCATTTGAAGAGCAGCAGTGTAGTGGTTTTTAAACTAAGCCTATTAATTCTCACAGGCCTCCAGGAAAAACTGGAGCACCACTAATCTGGGCAGTAGCACTAACATGGGGTACACACACAGGAGTTATTTTTCAAGAGGAGAAAGAAGTTGATGTATCTTCTCATTCACTGGAAGGAGAGAATAGAAATAGATGGTGGAGAAAATGGAAGGTCCATTTCAACTTGCTCTACTCCAAATACTATAAGGTGACTTCATAAGAAGGTGAAGAAGAGAATCAGATTTATTAAAGGGGAAAGTTATCAGGAACAATTAAAACCAATTAAGTTCTGAAACCTGGGTATCAGTTTAAACATGAAAAAACTAAACACCTGACTTTGATCCCAACATTAAACAGACTCCCACACTCAGAATTCACCAAGTTGACTCCACAGGAAATTTAAAGAACACAGTCATTAGTATATTTTAAAAGGGGCACACAGGTTTTCAAGAGGTAATACAGTATTAGTGCAAAGAAAACACTTAAAATCAAAAGTTGTTCTCATCCCAGCTGTTTTAACTACTCTAAGGCTTTGAGCAAGTCATTTAACACTGCTGAGCTCTAGTTTCCTCATCCATAAATAAAAGTTAACAAATGAACAACTTGAGATACTTGTTTTGAATAAAAAACATTACATCAAAAGTCTCAGTTTTAAAAATCACCTAATGTTGGCTCAACATTATCTAGAAAAAATTTACTATATGGTCACAAACGAATTACTCACAACCTCTTAATTTCTTCATCTATAAAACGGGATGGGAGGCATTGTGCTGCAGAGGTGAGCACCAGCCTAGAAGGCTACAATACCTAGCTTCAAGCCTTATCTGTAACCCATATTAGCTGTGTAAATCTGGGCAGGGTCCCTTCTCAATGCTTTAGGCAATTCATCTATGGGTTTAAGTTGCAGACAAGGAGCTGACCTGCTTTCAAAGAGTGCATTTCCTTACCTAGGAGTTCCCTATACCAATGTACCCTAGGTCCAATCTCTGTCCCATCGCTAAAATGGAATAATACTTGTACTGTCCTACTTTAAGGGATAGAGGAAAAAAGTCATCTGTAAATCTTCAAGTACTCTAAAAACATGACCTGGTATTGAAGCATCCCACGACTATGTGAAAATTGCACTGGAATAAGAGTGGAAAGACCCCTGGCTCGTTTCATCATCTACAGAACGAGAGTGGATTAAATGATCCCTAATAATCACAGGAGCAGCCATCAACATTAATCTGTGTTGGCCTTTAAAGGTTTACAAATGCTTACATATAATTTGATTTTCACCAAAATATGTGGTCTAAAACCTAGGTATCTCCACTTAATCACAAAGAAACTAAGGCTTAGGAAAGGGAAAGGAATTATTGTCACTGCAAATAATAAAACACTGCCACTGTAGCACTTTCAAGCATGTTCATTACGTTTTACCTTGATTCTCTCACCTGAGTCTCACAACAACCCTGCTGAGCATGCTCAACAGACAGAAATATTAAGCTTCCCATGTTGCAAATGGGGAAACTCAGCTTCAGAGGTGAAATGACTTGGCCATAGTTAACCCAACTAATAAATGTAGCATCATTCAAACCCAACTGTCTCCAGATTCCAAGTCCAGAGATTTTTTTTTTCTATTCAATTACATGTTGCTCCTCTAATGCAGATAAATTCTTGCCTAGTTCAAAAATTCTACTATGCAAATAAGTGCAATAGATGGTTTTGGACTCAAAGGTCAGTAAGCTGCCACCTGCTACTTCATAACTGGATAACCAAGGGCAAGTCTAACCTTGCAAATTCTGCTTCTTCAATGCTAGTACATATGGCTCCTATTTCAGGTAGGAATTTACATACGTCATGTAGTGTTTTGAGGATGAAATGAACTGATAAAGTACTCTGAAAACTTTAGATTAGGTTAGTTATGAGAAAGAAATACAAAGGCCTTAAATTGATCTGTAAAAATCAGGCTAAGATATGAACTAGTTTCTCAAAGAAACATTAAGAAAATCCTTGAAAGAAAATGTAAGAAAGACAAAGACAATTCAACAGAATGAGGTATGAAGGGACTGCCTTAGTTGGTGTAAATCTGTCAAGTGATGCTGAGTGCCACAGCATGGAGATCAAAGAGGCACTGGAGAAGTTTCCAAAATTCACTTTTGCATTACTATTTTACCCGTCAAAAGAATTTTAAAGGTTTCAAGTGATGAGGAACTTTTTAAACAAACACTTTTTTATCCTATGCAAGTGGCCCTGTCAAGCATCTCCTCTCACCCACAGGAAGGTGCATTTCTATATTGTACTTACCTACCACACATGGTAACCAATATCTGTAAATTGCTTTAACAATATTTCATAAGGCTAGCCCAATTCTCTAAAGATTTTTTGTCCAAGATTCTTTCACTTTTATTTACTGTATTAAGCAAATAAAAGTGTTCCAAACTCTTTGACCTTGAAGAATTCAAAAGGCCTCTTCTAAAATGAAGACAAGAAAACCTGGACATTTCACTATGCCAAACACAAATTCTTTTAAAGCTCTTTATCATGCAAGAGTTAGTTATTTTGAAGACTGGATACCTGAAAGCTTTTTCTTTCTAAACTAAATCTACCTTTATTTACTTAGAATTAAATTTCCTCGATCTACTGGGACAACTTATTTTCAATTCATTGAATATCGGTTAAGAGATGTACTTAAGGTAGGATGAATACTTTCTTCTACCAAATGTGTGTTGAGATTTTTGAATAAAAACTTCTGAATTTGATCTCAGCCCAAAGACATGTTTTTGTTTATTTTTTTTCTGGGGGGAATTTGGGCAACAGCTCTAGATCTTTTAGAATTAGGGGTTGGCAGGGGGGCTAGAAACAAAGATTTTTGGCTTTTCTCCCCAACCCTAACCTTCAAACAAGCGAAATTACTAACTTTCAAACACCAAGCGAAGTAATAGAAATCAAAGGGCTCCGAAAAGCTAAAGGCACAGGGGAAGAAATGGAAGTTGAGTGGCACAAGATATGTGAAAGTTCCAAGGGACTCTTGGGCTGAGCCTCGGAGTCAGAGAAACCTTAAGCCTTCTGCCTTACCACGTGGGCTTCCTGGCACATCTCCTTCCTCCTAGCCTAAACCAATGGGATGTTGGGGGATCTCAAGTAGGTGGCAAGCCCTATTTCCTCAGGGGTCTAAATCTGCTTAACAGTTTCACCTAAGCCGGGAATAAAAGGAGCCCAGCAGCAATTTGGTGGCAACAGCCCTAGGGAGGGCGGCAAATGGTAATGAAATATGAGTGGAATAAAAGAGAATTCGGTTTCCTAACCCTCACACCCATCCAGGTCCCCATCCCAGACCAAACTGGAGAGTAGAGGCTGCCCCAGAGAGGCTGGGAAATGGAGGCCAAAGGCACCTGAAGACAACGTCAGGGCTCCCCCAGTTCACCCTCCCCCCTGCTTGCCTTCCTCTCAAAGTTGGGGAAAACAACCTCCAAACCCGCTCTAAGGTCCTCTTCCTCCCCCTCTCCAGACACAACAAAAGACGTGCCCCCACCTCCAAACTGTCGGGGGTCCGAGGGTACCTCCGGAACATCCGGCGGGGGGGTTGAGGAGTCACTCCCCCCGGGATAAATCACCCCCCCCTCAAAATAGATGGGGCCGAGCCGGCCCACCCGGAGAGGGTGGCCATGGGCGCCCGGGGGCAGGCTGGGGCCAGGTGCGAGCTCCGGCGGCCCCGGGCCCGAGGGGCAGGCGCGCTCCCCGCCGCCCGCCCGCCCGCCCCGGATAAACCAATGGGCTCATCTCCTCCTCCAAGTTAATGGAGGCAGCGGCACCGGAGGTGGCAAATGGTGGCCGAGCCCGGGCCGGGTCAGGGGTGGGGGCGGGGAGATGGGCTGCAGCTCCCGCCCGCAGCCACGCCAAGGTGCCGGGGAGGGAAGGAGCCCGGTAGATCCGCTCCCAGGAAGCGCCCGGCCTCAGGCTCTCAAGCCCAGGGAACCGAGAAGGCGCCCCGGGGGGAACTGCCCCGGCCCGCGTCGTGACCTTGAGGCGGGCTGCGGCTGCAGGCACGAGCTGGGGACCAGGACGAGGGGGGGAGGGGGGCCCGCGGCCGCCGGGTTTCCGGGCTTCCCTCAGGGCCGGGCTCGGCCGCGCCGGGGCGGGAGAGAGGGAGGGAGGGAGGCCTGAGCCGGGCCTCTTACCCTATCTCATCGGCCCCCGAGTTGTTCATGGCGGCGGCGCTGCTCCGTGTCCCCCCCCCGGGCCTGGGCCTCGCTCCCTCCTCCGGAAGGTCACAAGCTCCCGTCGCCCTCTCCACAGCCCCAGCCCGGATCTGCGCAACGGCGGCGGCAGCAGCGGCGGCGGCGACGGCGGCGGCAGCTCCTCCTGCCTCCTCCCCTCAGCGCCAACGGTCACCGCGCGCCCCCGCGCCGTGCCGCCCCCTTCGCCGGCGCTGCGCCCGTGCGCGCCCCCGCACGGGACGCCGGGGGCGGAGCCTGGGGCACGTCGTGCGTCCTCAGCGCGCTCCCCCGCCCTGCTTTTTTCTCCCTTCTCCCCGCGAGTCCTTTCTTTCCCCTTCCTCCCTGTCTTTTTCTCTCGGGTGCTTCTTTTCTCTCTCCCATTACCTCCTTTTTTCTTCTTTTCTCCACTCTCTCCCTGCCTCCTCTGTCCTTTCTCCTTTTTTTCCCTCTCCCTCTCTTTACCATCCTTTTTTTTCTCATTTAGGGTATACCACGTGGTGCAGCGGAAATAGGCTGGGCCCTTAAGGTCCGAGGACTTCGGTGCAAACCCGTGTCTGATGACTTTTGACAATTCATCGAACCTCCTTGGGCCTGAGTAAAAGGAGGGGCTTGTCTCCCGTTCCTTCCTTCTCCTCTCCTCCACCTTCTCCTTCCCCTTTTTCTCCATCACTTCTCATTCTCCTCTTTCTTTTTCCTCTTGTGCCCTCTCTCCTCTCTCTCTCTCTTTCACTACCCTTCTCTTTCTCCTTGAAGGGGCCTCAGAGGCCATCCAAACGGACTTCAGCGTGATCAGAAATCTCCTTTCAATGCCTTTGAAAAGTGACCAGCAAGCCTGGACTTGAGTCTGGCGCAGACCAGGGGTGATCTGTACCCTTCTCTCAAGCACAGAAAACACCTAATCCCCATTCTCTTGTCCCAAGTTCTTTCTACTTGACCCTGTTAATAAGCCCCCTTGCCAACCTGGCGGCTCTCCTATCCTTTCTTACTAAAAGGTGCCACTCAGAATGGGACGCGATACTCCACGTGTACCCAGTCAAGGCAAGCGGGATGAACACTACCCCCATATTGGGGGCCTAAAATTGAATTATCTTCCTGGGTTCACATGGAGTGTGCTGCAGTCCACCAATACGCTCCACCCCCCAGGTCATTTTTCTCTCCTGTATCTGGTGATCCTAGAAAGACTGGGAGGTCATCTAGGATAACCCCTCCTTTTATGGCTGAGTAAACCGGGGATCAAAGGAGACAGTTCTAACAGGTTAAGCCCAGATCACCTATTCCTCTATTTTCTCTGTCCTTTCCCTCTTGTCTCCTTTGCCCATCTCCCATGCTCCTTCCTCTCCCCATCTGCTCCCTCTCCTAGGCTTCTACTTTTCCCTTCCCCTCCCCCCAGCCTCCCCACCCCGTTCCGCCCCGCCCTCGCTTTCTCTGCGCGCGCCCGGCGCTAGGCCAGTCGCGGGGCAGCCTGGGAAATGGAGTCCGCCGCTTCTCCGCGCGGGCCTCCTCCTCGCCCTGGCCTCCTCCTCGCCCTGGCCCGAGCTGAACCCGGCCACGTGCTTGCAGGCAGGCTTGGCAGGGCGCGCGCGCTGCAGCACGGGCTGGGGAGGAGTGACGGGGAGAGGGCCGGCTCTGCGCTCGGAACGGGGGGCTCCCCCGGAGAGGGGAGGGCACCCGAGACCTAAGCCCTAGAGAGCGAGCAGGGAAGCCGATCAGCCCCGCCCTGGACCGAGCGGCCGGGACGGGCGCCCGAGCCCCGCAGAGAGCCAGCTTGGGAGTCCGGAGCAGCGAGCGCTCGGCCGTCGCGCCGTCCCCTCGGCGCGCCCTTAAAGCGGCCGAGCCTCAGTTTCCCCATTGGGCAGGAGAAGGGGATGGAGACATAGCAGGGTTCGGTGGATTGGTGTCAAGGAGACGTTTAATTTCGTTTAAACAAACCTTTATTTTCACTAATCTCTCGTTGAAATTTTGCATTTCCTTCAATTATTTGAAAACCTTTTAACGAGAAGGGGTCCCCACGCATCACCACACAGCCAGAGGGGTCCCTGACACAAAAAAGGCTCAGATTCCCTGGGGCTAAAACTGAAAAGGACCTCAGAGCCCCTTGGGGCCCACCCCCCTCCCCAGCTCCTGTATCAAGGTCCTAGAAGCCCCGCAGCGCTGTTCTGTGGGGAAGGGGTTTTCCTCTGGACCTGTGTCCTCTTCTGGGAAATGGGGACAATGGAACTCACCCTGACTGCCTCGCCTGGCAGTTAGGGGAGTCAAAGGAGAAAGCAGTGGGGAAAAAAGGGTGCATGTAAAATACTAACCTTCAAAGGTATTCAGATGCTTTAATTTTGTGGTCAATTAATCAATCAATCAACATTTCTTAAGCTTCTTTTATGTGCTAGACATTGTGCTGACCTTGGGGGGTTGAGGGGTGAGATGGAAGAGACTTCTTTAAACGACTGCACAATTCCTATGTACAGGAACATATGCATGTACATGCATGTGTATATAAGCAAGGGTTCACAAGCTCATGTATGTGTGCATATGCTCATATATAGAATGGTATACAAGGGAGGGGCACACACATATTTGCCCTCACTGTGGATTTGTATATTTGTGTTTGTGTGTATACTCTCATATTGACCATTTCAAGCTGGATCCCCTGGGAAATATCTCAAACTCAACTTGTTTAAAACTCCAAATAGACAGATAAATGGAGATAGGAACTTTTATATCCCTTTTGCTCTGTGTGTGTTTGTGTAATCATTTTGTCATGTATTTTTCTCACTCAATAGACCTTAGTACAACAAATACTACCACGTGCAGAGTCCACAGAATGCTTGGCCATTAAAAACAGAACTCACACAGGACAAGTCTGTCTAGATCTCAGGTCAAGGATAGGGAACCTATGG
Source organism: Potorous gilbertii (assembly GCA_028658325.1). Classification (NCBI taxonomy): domain Eukaryota; kingdom Metazoa; phylum Chordata; class Mammalia; order Diprotodontia; family Potoroidae; genus Potorous; species Potorous gilbertii. The sequence goes on from CM053773.1 coordinate 198,190,607, forward strand.
CCTCAGGGCTCCATATGGTCCTCTAGGTCCTCAAGAGTGGCTCTTTGACTGAATTCTAACTTCACAGAACAAATTCCCTTAATAAAAGGATTTGTTCTGTAAAACTTGGGCTCAGTCAAAAGGCCACACCCAAGGACCCTTAAGGCTACATGTGGCCTCAAGGCAGAAGATTTCATAGACTCTGCTCCATACAAAGTATGTGACCTTATTAAAAAACATTATTAAGTGCCTACTATGTACAATCCAGGCCTCAGTTTTCACCTTCTATACAATTGGAAGGTTGGAATAAATGTCAGCTAAGGATTCTTCTTGCTCTGACATTCTGTATTCTAAGTCTCTCCCAGCTCTGACATTCTGTGTTTTAAGACCCTTCCAGTTAAGATATTAGAGTCTTCATAGCACCTAGGCAGCCAGGTGGCACAGTGGGTAGAGCCCTGGCCTGGAGTCAGGAAGTTTGCTGTTGCACAGTTGTTTAAATTGTGTCCAACTCTTTCTGACTGCATTTTGGGGTTTTCTTGGCAAAGATACCGGAGTGGTTTGCCATCCGCTCATTTGGCAGATGAGAAAATGGAGGCATACAGGTTAAGTGATTTGCCCAAGGTCACACAGCTAGTAAGTGTCTGAGACCAGACTTGAACTCAAGAAGATGGAAGATCCTGACTTCAGGCCCAGGACTCTATCCACTACGCCAACTAGCTTCCTGAGCTGGGAGTACCTGAGTTCAAGTCTAAAATCTGACCTCCCACATTGATTAGCTGTGTGACTCTGGGCAAGTCACGTAACTTGTTCTCAGCTTCCTCAACTGTAAACTGGTGGTGATAACAGCACCTACCTCTCACAACTACCAAAGTGACTTTCCTTTACTACCAATCTGACCATCCCCTCCCCCATTCAGTAAACGCCAGTGACCACCTAACACCATTGGAATAAAATATAAACACTTTTTGGTTTTTAAAGTCCCAAATAACCTCTCCCCAATCTATTGTCCCAGTCTCATACATCATACTCCTTACGCCCTCAACAATCTAACAACTGTCTTTTCTGTTCTGTACACCTGGTGCTCTCTTTGAAGAGACCTTTGAGATTATCTAATCCAAATGCTTTGATTTTTTAGAGATGGACAAACTGAATCCTGAGTCCCAAAAAGTTAAGTAACCTACCAAAGGTCAGATACGGATTAAATAAATGACTGAGCTAGGTCTTCTGAAACTCCCAATCGTAGGTTCTTTCCATTGTATCAAGAAGTGAATTGCATTCCTGCCTTTGTGCCCTTGCTCACACAATTTCTACACTGCTGGTAGACACCCAGCGTTGCCCTCTCTAACCCTCTTCCTCTACACAAATTTTCTGAAAACTCCTAGCTCAAGTCCCAACTCTTGGAGAAAGCTTTCCTCTGAACTCTGTAGAACTCAATTAAGCACTTAATTACATTTTGCCCTTCATTATTTGCTAAGCATAATAAGAAAATATTTAATTGCAGGAATGAAAAGGACCTTAGAATATACATGTCAGAACTCAAAAGGACCTTACAAGGTAGAAGGTCTTAGTTGGGAGGGCCTTTAGGACAAAAAGTGTCAGAGCTGGGAGGGCTCTTAGGACAGGGGCTCTTGGAAGTCATCCTTGGGTTTGGAAGTGGACCTGTGGTTGAGGACAGTAGTAGTCCAGGCAGCAGAGAGCTGGGTGTGGGAACTGTTTCCCTGAGAGGACAAGGCTGATGAATTTAAGATTCATCACAAGAAAATTATCAAACGTTAAAGGCCTCCATGCCGTTGTAGTATCAACCAGCACAAACGGTCTGTTATCCAAGGGTTCAATGATAATGCTCCAGACTAGAGCATGCTTTGAGATCTAGCTTCCTATCTACTTTTGCACATGCCACAGAAAAGACCAGCTCAGCAAACTTGAACTTTCAAAAAAACAAAATATCATCTGTTGCTGCTTCATGTGCTAGGGAGTAGAATCAGTCCCCATCAGTGGTGAGCTGATTCA
>CM053773.1:198192695-198258220 GCA_028658325.1 Potorous gilbertii
AGTATAACAATATATTCTAACATAATATATTTTAACACAAATAAAACAAAATATTCTAACAACATATTTTACATAATATAGCATAATATAATAAATAACATAAATGAATAATATAGTATAATATAATATAATGAAAACATGGCATGTTTTATAATGTACTATAATATATACATATAAAATACATATGTATATTTCATTTTTAAACTGGACTTATATTATGTTTTAAACATGATTCTTATATACTAAATGAGGAGACCACTAAAATGGTTCAAATAGGACTCAACACATAGTATATGCTTAATAAGTGTTTGCTGACTGACTTACTGAGTGAATAGTTCAGTATATTTATAGCTGCCATAGAGTTTAGCTCAGTCACACTCAGGGATGGGATTCTTATTCCACAGCTTTTCACTGATATGGTATATTAATCCATGAGTCATTTAAAGCAGTTGTACAGCTGTACAGACTGTGGGCCCAGGCCTAGCCACAGCAGCCTCCATTGGCAGACTAGGCCACTATTTATTGTTGTGTTTATGCACTTTTTAAACATTTAACATGTATACAACTGTGCTACCATTTTCTTGTTAGTTTCCTATCTTTTTTTTTTTAATGTATCACTGAAGTAGATAGAGTGGATAGAGCCCAAATTATATAGTAGCTGTGTGACTCTGGGCAAGTCACTTAACCCTGTTTGTCTCAGTTTCCTTACCTGTAAAAGGAGCAGGAAAAGTAAAAAGCAAACTACTCCATTATCTTTGCCAAGAAAACCCCAGATGGGGGTCACGAAAAGTTGAACATGACTTAATAACAACAACACAGTTGTACAGTACATCTCAGCCTACGATATTTAGGCTATACCACGAATAATAAGAGAACATTTTTTTACGTATGTGTATGTGCGTGTGCCATATTGTATGTCTATACTACATAAGAGGGATATAGTCTCTGACCTCAGGAATAAAACTAGTGCAATCATTAATTATCCCCTGCTTATATGTCACTGTGAAGTGTATTTTACTTAAAAATATATTTTTAAATATATTTTTAATATTAATATAATTTAATGTTATATTAATACATCATATTTTATATAATACTATATTATATTGAATTAATGGTATATTAATATAATATATAATATCATAATATGTTAATATAATATATTTTAAAATCTCATTTTATCTTCACAGTTACCATGAGAGATAGGTTAATATTCCCATTTTACAGATGAAGAGAATGAGGCAGAGAGAGGTTAAGTGACTTGCCCATAGTCACACAGTTAGTAAATTTCTGAGATTTTACTGGAATTCAGGTATTCAGGACTTGAGCTCCACAGTGCTCCTACCTGCAAAGGTATGCATTTTAGCAGAATGTTATTAGTATGTTTCCCTTTCAAACCACTATATATCTTAAAAAAAAAAATCCATTGCTTGAGATTCATGTGTGCCCTTAACTGTCTGTAATTAACTGGTATCATGATTTTTTTCTCTTTCTGCAGTTTAAGTGTGAAATGTCAAGCTTTGACTTGTGATGTTCATGTAAATATAATAATAAGGGGCAGCTAGGTGGCCCTAGAGTCAGGATGACCTGAGTTCAAATCCAACCTCAGATATTTACTAGTTGTGTGACCCTTGGCAAGTCACCTAAAACTGATTGCTTCTAAAATACAGTGATATAAGAATTCTTATTTTCTTTTCCTAAAAAAAGAAAAAACATAGGGGTCCAAGACTTTTTTTTCCCTAAAAATTGTTTTGATACCTACATCTCATAGAACCTCTAGTTGGACTCCCTATGTGTTTCAGGAATTCCTGGAGGAAGATGTGGTCTGTCTTCTGTTGATGCAAGGACTCAGTAGACTTCTGTAGCATTAATCCAGAATAGAGGAGTGGCATGATGGCCCTTATGGAAGGGGAAAAAAAGGAGAGGACTCCTTGCTGGTTTGTGAGCACCAAACCTAATCAATTTACCATCTCACCTGGGGTCCAGGTCATCTCTAGACCCCAGGTGCTTGATCCCTTGTGAAGAGAGCATCAGCTCTGAATTCTGTATATTTCCTTTTGAAAAAATAAACTTTCCTTTCTTTTCCAAAAAAAACAAATTAGTTTTGGATGGAGAAAGACCTTTTTGCAAACAACCAGATAAGCATCAAACTGTTGCAGTTCTTAATCTTTTTAGCAGCCTGGTGAAGTCTATGGGCCTTTCTCTGAATCATGCTTTTAAATAAACAAAATAAAATACATAAGATTTCAAAGGAAATTAATTCTACTGAAGTACAATTATCAAAATTTTAAAAAGTTCACAAATCCCCAATTAAAAACTCATTATCTAGTAAAATTTTATTTTTGTATAATTAAAAAAATTGGGGCTTCAATACTCAAATAAAAAGCATTTATATATACATACATATACATATATATATATATATATATATATATATATATATATATATATATTTCACAGAAAATGTGGATCTCCATTTCATATGACCTGCTTTTGAAAATGTATTATCATTGCTATTGTTATTAGGAACAGGGCTGTTATTGCACATTGTCAAATCACCTAAGAGAGAGGCTGCTCCCACCCACATGGTAGAAGAATTCAGGATATCTTCTCTCAGAAAAAGATCCCTGCCCTCTTCCACATGGGCTCTTCCCTCTTAGATGACTTAGGCATGTGTACCAAAGCCCTGTTCCATATTTAAAAAAAAAAATCTCACTACAAATAAATACCATGTGTTCCTTTCAAAACTGTCCAGCTTGTCTATGTTTCCTTTTGAACTTCCACTCTCTTCTGTGCATTTTTTCAAAAAATATACTGACCTTTTTTTCTTTTCTTTGCATCAATATTTCTGTACTTTTCCCTCTCTGGCAATCATCTCCCCAATTTAAAAGCCAAGAGAAAGGAATTTCTTTCTGCATCAATTCAAATACCCAGGATTCTCTGCAGTCTTCTTCTTAGCCATTTCTTAAGGCACAATAATATTCCATTACATCCTTCTCCGATTCAACTGTTTCCAGGACCCGATTTAAGGTACTTCCTTAAATTCTGTCTTGGCTTTCCTTCCCTTCCTCTTTTTAATCTCCTGCCCCTTAAGGATGAGGGAGTTTGTTTCATTTGCATCTTTTTCTTCTCATTATTGTCTTCTTTCTTAACCACATGCCTCTATATTTCTATTTCCCTGATGAGTTTAATGTATTTCTACCACTGTTTGTATGTATATTTGAGCTTTATTTGTCCATTTAAGATGAATGAGGTTCATCTGATGCCTGTTGCCCCTCATTAGACTGTGAATTCCTTGAAGGCAGGGTTTGTATTTTGTCTTTCTTTGTATCCCCATAGCTTAGCACACTGCCTGGCCCACAGTAAGTGTTTAACAAATGCTAACAGCTAAAGGAAACTTTGTGGTGCAGTCGATAGAGCACAGGGCTTGAAGTCAGGAAGACTCATCTTCCTGAGTTCAAATGTGACCTCAGATACAGACCAGCTGTGTGACCCTAGGCATGTCATTTAACTCTGTTTATCTGTAAAATGAAGAAAATAATAGCACTTACCTCCCAGGGTTGTTATGAGGATCAGATGAGATAATGTGTGGCAAAGCTAATTGGCCATTTCCTTCTCCAGTGGATTAAGGTAAATTGAGTTTAAAGTGACTTGTCCAGACTCAAACAGCTAGTGAATAGATTTGAATTCAAACCTTCCTGATTCCAGATTCAGTGCTCTGTCCACTCAGCAGCCTTTGCCTGGAATGTAGTTTGCTGTTTGTTGTTTGGTTGTTTCAGTTGTAACCCCATTTGGGGTTTTCTTTGCAAAGTTTGCCATTTCCTCCTCCAATTCATTTGATAGATGAGGAAACTGAGGGAAGCAAGGTTAGGGACCAAAACGACATCACTATGTTGGAGTCAAGGTACAGTGTGTCTGACTATCTCAGATCAGACCAATACAGCTTCAGAAGGCTCTACCACAGGTTGGGCACAAATAGTTTATATGAATAATTGGAATGGAGATGTCTTTAAATTTGCCCATCTCACATTTCTTTTGAGCTACTGCAATTCTGCTTTGCTCGTAGAGCACAGTCTTCTTGGATGTGGGTGGCCCCTGATGCAGGGTGCTGTGCCAGTGTCTCCTATGTCTCACAATTGATTCCAAAGTTCTTCAGAGAGACCTTGAGTGTCCTTGGATAGCTCCTTCTTGACCTTCATGCAAACACTTACCTTGTGTGAGTTCTCTGTAAAATAGTCTTTTTAGACTGAGAAAAATGATTATTTTTCTATTATTAATAACCAAATTAGGATTGAGGTTTTTCCTTTCTATTTCCTCTTTCAGGGACCAGTCCTTGTAGGTCAGTCAGTCTCTGAAGGACATGGCTAATGATGAGATTGGCTCAATCCTCAGGGAACATTCTTCTCAATCTTGGGCAGGACCCCATCCTACTAGGACAGCTTACTTTTGATTAAAGTGTAAATAGAATCTAGTCTAGGTGAATTTCAGCCCTAAAGCATTAGACTCATGACCTTGAAAAAAAGCACCCCCACACACACACACACATCTTTCCATTGTTCAGCATGAGTGGTCTGGGTGGAGGTAGATTCTCTTGTCTGGACGTTTTAGAAACTTCTCTTCTCAAGATCAAGTCTGGTTCTCTGAAGGAGGAGCTGAAGACTTTTGTGCCACCTCATTAAGATGCCCACCCCCTCATTAATTGTTCACCAGTCAAGGTTGATCTCTACCTGTCAGGGGTAAATACCAAAGGTATTTAAGTATTAAGGTATTCAAATATTTAAGCATTAAGAATTTCTATGGTTTTGTCTTTGGTTACCCAGAGAGACCACTGGTCATTAATTTATTGATTATTTGCTAGTCTAATTTATAAATTGGTTATTAATTACCCAGAAACTCTGTCTTTTCATTCGTCACAAGGCAAATGTGCTTTTGGCACTGAAACAACATGGTCAGCCCATTGGAGTTATTTTCTCTGCTGTAGAGTTTGAATACTTGGCAGCTCAGCTCAAGAAAGGACCTCAGTGTTCATTGCTTTGTCTTGCCATGTGATCTTCAGCCTCTTCCTAAGACAATTCAGATGGGAGCAATTCAGTTTCCTGGCCTAGCGCTGGTAGATAAACTGACTAAGTTTTCCAGGTATAGAACACAATGGGTTAACACAATGGGTCTGTAGACCTTCAGTTGGGTAGGTAATCTAATACCTCTTTTCTCCCATACTTTACTTCAGAACCTCCCAAACAATGAGTCAGCTCTGGCAATATGGTATCAACCTCATCATCTATGTGTACATCCCTAAAAAGTATACTGCCAAGGTAAGTGAACCTATCCACAGTGTTCAAAATCTCTCCATTTGCTATAACTGATGGCTCCATATATGGGTGGTATAGTGCTTCCTGTTGGAGAACCTCTATTTTCTTGATTTTAACTGTTAGGCCAAAATTAGCACAAGCAGCAAAGAATCGATCCATACTCTTGTTTCATTCCAGTCTCAGAGTGCATTGTGTGCACAATCATCTGCCAACAAAAAGTCACTCACCAACTCTCCCTCCACGTTAATCTTGTCTTGTAGCCTTTTCAAGTGAAATAACTGATTATATGTGTAGTAACTGACGTTGATGTCATTTTCATCCTTGTTAATATCATGCTAAAAAACATGGGAGCAAGCACATAGCCCAAGTTCATTCCACTGGTGACTAGGAAAGCACAAGAACATTGTCCACCATCCCAACCCATGCAAGCATGCCATAACAGAATTAGCATACAATATGGATAAACTTCTTTGGACAACCAAATTTTGCCATGATTTTACACAAGCCCCCATGACAAACAGTCTCAAAGGCAATGGTCAGATCAACGAATGTTGTGTATAGACCTCTGTTCTGCTCCTGGCATTTCAAGCAGTAAACACTACATCAACCCTTCCTTGGCCCTTTCTAAAGCTACAGTGGCTCAGGTAGATGACCATCTTCCATGTGAAGGATCGAAGGAAGACTCTGGCAAGAATCTTGCCAGCAATGACTAAAGGAGAGATCCATCTGTGATTGTCACAGGACAACCTATTTCCTTTTCCTTTAAAGAGATGGACAATGGAGGCATCCTTGAACTCAAATGGAAGTATATAGTAGGCACTTAGTAAGTGCTTATTTCCTCACTGACTTTCCTTCATGTTTATACAATCTTGTACCTATGCACTCCAAATTATGAGAAATTGCAAGTTCTAGCTGGAAAGACCCTTAGAATTAAGAAGTGTAGAATTGTCTCATTTTGCATCTGAGGAAACTGAACTCTAGAGATGTAAGAGATGTAGACAAATTCATGCTGTGTATTGAGTGTCAAAAAGATCTGGACCACTCAAACTTCTAATCCAGGATTTTTTCCTCTACCTTATGCTTCATATGTAACAAGGACATTTCTAAAGAATGTTAAGGTTAACAAAGCATATTCCTCACAACGCTAACCAATATAACAATGACCCCTATTCTAGAGATGAGGAAACGGGAGATCAGAGAGGTCAAGAGTTTTGTTCAAAGTCATACGGCAAATGAGTATCCGTGCCAGGACTCACACCCATGCCTTCTAATTTTAGTCTCCTGTTTTTTTAGCTCCACAAAAACTGCCTTGTGAAGGACCCAGCTCTCCTGGATCTACAACAAAGGTGCAGTGAGAAATCATTCAGTCCATAACATCTTGGCCTTGTTTCTTGACCCCTGCGAAAACAGAATTGGGAGAAGATATGATTCAGAAAGGAGAGGCATCCTGAGAGTTGTAGCCATCCCACTATTGGGTCTCCCACTTTTCTATCAAAACTACAAGTAACATACAGCCTTGCCCCTAGTGAGGCACTCTCCTGGGACAAGATAGCCATATAGAATGCTTCAAATCCCTCTGGAGAGCAACAGTAAAGGGAAAGAAAGAGTGACAGAGACACCTAGTGGCCTTGAGGGAAATGAATCACGGAATTATCCAAGCCGGACCATTTTGGAGACCTATCAAAATAAGGAAAAACACGTATGATGTTTCTACCATGGGCAGAACACTTTGATGGGCAATGGGAGAGGTATAAAGTTTAGATGAGACACAATCCCTACCAATTTAGCTCTTCGAGAAGGAAAAGCATTGATATAATGCCTACTGTATGCCAAAGTATTTGTAAATTTCTTGTCCTCCTTAGATTTTGTAGAATTTGTAGATTTCTTACCCTCCTTAGAGTCCTCATTTGCTACATGAAAAGAGCTTGGGGTGAGTGTAGATCCAGATCTCTTTCCATTCTTCATCTGGGGTGTGTGGGGTGTTCAGAGGACCAGCACCTCTGCTGGGAGGGTTGGCTGAGCCCTTTTCAAGACTCTTTGGGGCCCAGCATCCAAGTCTCACTTGTGGCTCTTCAACTGCCATGACCATCTTTTCCACTCCGTCTCATCTACAAAGAGATTGTCAGACTCTTGATGTTGCCATCACTCACAATGTTCCACTTCCATGGTCATGAACTCCAGAATTCCTTTATCTGATCCTACTTTCACCCTCCTAAATCTTCACTTCATTTCACTTTATCATGATCTCGAATCTTTTCACTATTCAGTTCATTACCCCTGCATTGGCTAATCTCAACCAAGTCCCCTCTACACTTTAATCCCTTGCTCCTTTATTTTATCATCCATCATACCTTGCCAAATTCTAGCCCTAGATAACTCCCACCCTCCTCCGTCTTCAGTCCTATTTACTTGGTTTTGAATGTAGCTGAGGAAAGTCACAAAAGCTGAGTAGGTCCATCAATCAATCAATATCAATCAATAATCACTTATTAAGTACCTACTATTCCTCTTCGTACACTATGCTAAGCGCTGGAGATACAAAAAGAGGCAAAAGACTGTCTTTGCCCTCCAGGAGCATTTATGGTGCTTAATCTCCATGGGGCCTTCACCACAGGCCAGTGTTTGGTCTCTTACTTACCACAATAGCCATTCTAAACCTTTTCATGCCATCTGAAGCTTCCTGTGTTACCCATTTTCTTCACCCTTCATTCACACTTCGCCATAAAAAAACTGTATTGAGGCCATTTGCTGGGAACTCCCTCTATTCCCCTTCTCATTTCAAATCACTCAGATTCCTTCCCCCAACATCTCCTTCACCTCCATCTTATAGGAAGATGTAGCCCTTAGCAAGACGTACACAGGAACTATAGTGAAAACAACTATGAAACACTCCAAAGAAATAAATAATAGATTAGAAGAAAGGAAAATGACCAATATACACCAAAAATATTTATAGTCACCTTTTTTTTCATAGTGGCCAAGAAGTGAAAACCAAGAGAAACAATACCCATCAGCTGGAGAATGGCTGAACAAATTATGACATGAATTTAATGATATACTATTGTACTGTAAGAAATGACAAAAGGGAGAGTTTTGGAGAAACCTGGGAAGATATGTCTGAACTGATGCAGAGTAAAGTAAACAGAACCAGAAGAACCATTTGTACATGATTACATTGAAAAGATAAACAACCTTGAAAGGACTCTCACTAGTGCAATGACCATCTGTGATTTCAGAGGACCACACCCTGACAAAGAATTGATGGATTTAAGATGAACAAAATATATATTTTTGGACATAGACAATATAGAAATTTGTTTTGCTTGATTATTCATATTTGTTACAGGAATTTTGTATTACTTTATTTCCAAAGGAGGTAGTTGGGATAGAAAGAAAATAAATTCTTAATAATTGAAAATTTAATTGAATTTTAAAACTAAATTTGTGATCTGAGAGAGAAAGAGCCCTTCTCATATTCTCCAAAGCACCTTTTTCAAACCTTCTCTTCTAAAATCTCCTATTCTATTCCCTCTCAGCAAAGAAGCTAGTGTCCTACTTTACTGAGAAAATAGAGGTAATCCAATTGGAAGATACCTCTTCCCTCATTTCTACATCTCATTACCTCCTCTCTATTATCTCCTATTTTCTTCTTTGCTCTAGTCTCTATTAAAGAGGTAGCCCTTTCTCTCACCAAGGCCAACCCTTCCACTTGGGCTCATGATCCTCTCCCCTCCTGACTCCTCAATCATGCTTTTTCATTCTTTCATCTTCTATTTCTTCTTATTCACTCTCTTTCTCCCTGACATCTTCTATTTCTTCTTATTCACTCTCTTTCTCCCTGACATCTTCTAACAAGGCCAGTCTCCTAAACTTAAAACTAAAACAAAACCAAAACCAGGAGAACATCTTATTCCTCTAAACACTCATCCTAAATCTTTTCTTTGACAAACTCTAATAAATGACCCTTGGCAGTTATTGCTTCCATTTTCTCACCACCCACTTACTTCTCAACCCCTTGGATTCTCCTTTCCAGGCACACTACCCAAGGTAAAGCAAGGCAAGGCAACCAAAAACTCAACAGAAAATGTCTTTCTAAAAGTTGACAGCATTTTCTTAATTAAAAGGCAACTAAGTGGTGCAGTAGATAGAGCACTGGGCAAAAAGTCTGAGTTAAGATCTGACCTCAGCATTAATTGTGTGACCCTGGGCAAATCACTTAACCCCTATTGCTTCAGTTTTTCATCTGTAAAATGGGGATACACTGGAGAAGGAAATAGCCAATCACTCCAGTATCTTTGCCAAGAAAACATGTTGCTCTCATCTTTCCCTTCCACTTCTTTTTCTTCTCCTCGCCTTCCTTTTCTTTCCCACTCTTCCCTTCCTTTCCCTTTTCTTCTCTCCTTTTCTCTCCTGCCATCCCATCATCCCCTCCCCATTCGCTTCGCTTCCCTTCTCTCCTTAACCCCCCTCTTATCCTTTCTTTTTCCTTCCTTTCCCTTCCTTTCTCTTCCTTCTACTTCCTTTCCTCTCTTCTCTTCTCATCCTTCCTCCTTTTCCCTCTTTTCTTTCCACACTTAGTCTCATTACCTCCCATGGATTCATTTTTATCTCTATAGGGATGGTTTCTGGATCTATATTTCCAGCTCTAGTTATGGCTCTTAATAGGACCTGCAATCATCTCCATTTGGATGTCTTGTCAGAATCTGGGATTCGATGTCCTAATAAAGACTCTTCCCTTTGTGTTTGGTACTAGATATCTTCAGTGTAGGTACAGACCACCTTTGGCAAACATATGTCTCCTTATTTTATTCCTTACTTGATAGTCATAATCAGAAAGGAATTGATCAAAGTTATTTTTAGTGTTGCATCTTTCAAGAAAACGTATCCTTTAACATATGCATGGTGGATGTATGCTTCTCTTCTGAGAGAAGTAGAATAGTGTAGTGGTTAGAATGCTGAACCTTGGGTTTGAATTCTATCTTTCACATTTACTTTCTGTATGACCTTGGGCAAGTTACTTAACCTCTCTGAAATTCAGTTTCTCCATCTATAAAAAGAGGCTGGTACCTACCTGTTAGGGTTATTGTGAGGTGCAAATAGATATAAAACTACTTTTCAAAACTTACAACATAATTATTCTTTTAGAGCCAGGCAAGCTACATCTCCCCTTTGGGAAGCTAGCAGTACCCCGGAGAGGTTGAGAGGTATCCTTCCCTAATAGTATTGAATCAAGCCCCCATTCTGCTGTGTTCTCCCCACTGTTAGTTACCAGTGAATAATGCTTCAGTTCCATTTAACAAATTTACATTAATTAAATTTTACAAAGGGGGCATTTCAAAGATATAGCAGTAAAAGTACTAACTTTTCCCTCTAACACCTGGGGACTGGTTCTAGGGAGAGTGGGCTGAGGTTTAATGCATATCTTACATATCATTGATGCCATCAAATTCACATCAAATTCTAGATTGATGCTAGTTACTGAGGAACTGCATTCTGAAGGAGGCTCTTTCTCCTCAGGTCATTGATGCTGGACTGGCTTCAAAGTCCAGCTTTGGACTTCACTTTCAGACTTCCATCGTCAATCTCTTTTACCAAAAACAAAAGAAAGGAAGTGTATAGACAAAGAACCAAAGCCTGCATTCATAGGCCACCTGTTGGCCCCCGATGGGGTGAGCCCAAGGCCTCTCTCTCTTCTCACAGCATTTCTCTTTTCTCACTTGACTCCAACCAGACAAGAAGTCAAACCAAAAGAAGAACAAGATTCTGGACAGCTGATGCCTTATCCAATGCCACCCCATTCTGACTAAAGAGCCAATCAAAAAGTCTCCTCTTCATCCAAATCAGAGTGTCAGTGCATGCTCCCAAGTCCCTGTGGGGACAGCATAGGCTCATGATGACTGGGCTTATTGTCCTCATTACATAAATGTCCATCATTAGCTCAAGTGTTCCATCATCAGCTGCTGTGTTTTCCTCTCCTCATATCCTTGGTCTGTGTATGTGTTGTATGCATAGGTATATATGTATGTACTGTATATGTGTTGTATGTGGAGATGCTATTTTCATACCAAAATCTGAGCTCCTTGGGGCTAGAGACGTTTTCTTACTATTTCTTCCTTTGTGTCTTACCATAGTGACCGGAGCATAGGGACGGAGACTGGACCGCTGACTTCACAAGTACAAGGAGCTCAGGAGGTGAGAAATCTTTCTCTACCAGTGTAGGTATCTTCTCTGAAACTCTGAATTTTGGAATGTTGCCCAGAGTGAAATGACTTGCATGCCCACAGACAGAATGTGTCAGAGGGAGGGATGGAGGTCAGCTCTCTATCCACTTTGCCTTTTTGGTACACAGTAGACACATAAAAAATGCTTGCTGATGATTAAATTTTAAAACTTTTAAATGAAATTAAAATTTAAACTTTTAAAAATATAATTAATTAACCTGGCAATTTGTCCTATGGAATCAAATGATTTTTATGGCTTGTAAATAATAATCAGAGTGAAATTTTATATTCTCTGCACAGTCAGTTAAATGACCGTAAAGATGTATCCTGACATAGAATACTGTTTGCAAAAACATCAATGAAGCAGACAAAGGATATCTATTGTCCAGGCTATATGCCCCACATGCTATGTGGTTGAATGGATGGTCCAGAAGCCTCATCAATCTGTACAAATATGTTCAACATATACTACAGTGGGACAATTAACTGAGCTTGGAAAGGAATAGGATTAAGAAAGCAAACTGAGGAAACAGCATAGTGCTTTTAATGACCCCAAGCCTCTTTCTGGAATAAAAATCCCCTTTCCAAACACCAGTATTCTTCCAGTGATGCTCCATCCATCCATCCATCTCTTAAGGGACTACTATGTGCCAGACACTATGCTAAACCTGATTGTAAAGCGTAGAATACGACACACTCTATAGAATCAGAATTCCTAGCTCCCTGAAAAGTCATTGAAAGACACATGGTGGGCATAAGTAAAAATAATAGATAGCATTGGTCTCATACTTGAGGTTTGCAAACCACTTTACAAATAGGTCCCTTGATATCTATGACAACCCTGAGAGACAGGTGCTGCTATTATCCTCTTTTGACAGGGAGAAATCTGAGGCAGGCAGAGGTGAAGTGCTGTGTTCGGGGTCATAGAGCTAAAAGTCTGGGGCCGCATTTGAACTCAGTCTTCCTGACACAAGGCCCGGAGCTCTAGCCACTGCACCACCTGGCTGTCAGCAATGACAAGATATAAAAGATCGTCAAGAATGCATAACTAGAAAATGGGGTAGAGCGGTCAGAGAGTGTGGGAGAAAGAGGAATGGATGGAGAACACGTGTGCTTGATGCTACTGAAAGAGACTTAGGGAAAGGAACCCTGCGTGCTGGGTGGACCTCTTTCTGGAGGATTCAGAGAAGGGCATGGATAAGACTAGCCCGAGGTGAGAACCAAGGAATCAGGGAATTTTGAAATGTGAGAGGTGCCTGATAGGTGTGCAGTTCAATCCTCACTGCCTCTTGATTCGTTTTCAGCTCGTTGTGTTTGTCTTTTCTTCTCAAAGAGGACCACGACATCAGGGAAATGATGCCATGACTTGCAAGTGAATTGGATTTAAGTGAGGCAAGTCTGTGCAAGGTCACCAGCCTCACTATCTCCTTCACAGCCATCTGGGTGTAGTGGTCAGATATTCATCAGGACGACTGGAGATGGCCCAGGATACAATGGGAGACTCTGGCCCTTTTAGGCTAAGGTTTTTCAGGTTCTCTCTTTGACAGGGTAATACCCATTCAGTGAACAGGCCTCTTTAAAAAGTGAGTCAAGGGATGGCCCTTTTAACCAAAAAAAAAGAAAAAAGAAAAAAATCAAACTGGGAGGGGAAGACCTCAGGGTTCCTGGGTAAAAGAGAAAATTACTCTTTAATATTTACATTCACTCTGAGCTAGGCAGGGACCTGTTGTCCAATCAATCAATTAGGTTTGCAAAGCACCTTACAAATAAGGTCTCCTTTGATCCTTGCCACAACCCCAGGAAGTAGGGGCTGTTATCATTACCCCCATTTTATAGATGAGGAAACTGGGGCACGCAAAGGTTAGGTGACTTGCCCCAGGTCACACAGCTAGAAGTGTCTCAGGCTGAATTTGAACTTGGATCTTCTTGACACCAGGTCAAGCAACTTCCAACAAACACACATACTCCACAAGATCTCTGTAGCCTCATACGATAAAAGATTCAGAGCTGAAAGGGACCTGAGAAGGCATCTAGTCCAAGCCGGTTATTTTTCTGTGAAATGCCCAGAGTATGGACTCCAACCTAAGTCATCAGACTCAAAACCAGCATTGTTTGCACTGAACTACTCTGTCTCATTGACAGGCATGTGCTCCCATACTCGGGAAGGCAGGATGGTGGAGCTGTGGGGGCAGGAAGCCAGCAACCTCTGTCACATGCCAGAAGACAAATGCCTGCTGGTTTTCCACATTTAGACACTTTCCTCGGTCTCAACTGTTGTTTTTGCTTTGGTTTGTTTTGTTTTAAAGGATCCTTTATTAACAAGTGAAGTAGTATAGTTCAGTGGAAGGCATGCTGGATTAAGAGTAGAAGACCTGAATTCATATCCTGGCACAATACTATCTATGTGACCTTTGGCAAGACATTTAACATCTCTGGTCCTTGGTTTCCTCAACTGTAAAATTAGAGAAATGGACTAGATGACTTGAAAGGTACCTTCCATTTCCAAAATCTATGCCCTTACAACAGAGAGATGCTACTGTGTGTATTACATATAAACATACATAGGTGTATATGTGTGTGGGTGTGTTGTGTTTGTGTGTGTATATATATATTCATAAATGTATGTATATACATATCTGCTTGAGTTTCCCCTTCCACTCTGGAACTATTATCAGTGGGTAGTGGGGAGGGATTAGCTGGTCTCTGATCAATTCATTCTCCCTCCCAAGTTGACAAAATTACAAAATTCAAGGGGCAGGTAATAAAGTATTCATATGTTAATGAGATTATTCTGGTTGTTATTCAGTCATATCTGACTCTTCATTTGGGATTCTTCTTATCAGAGATACTGGAGTGATTTGCCATTTCCTTCTCCAATTTATTTGACAGATGAAAAAACGGAGGCAAACAGGATTAAGTGACTTATCCAGTGTCATACAGCTAGTAAGCATCTGAACTCAGGGAAATGAGTCTTCCTGACACCAAACCTAGCAGTCTATCCACTGGGACACCGAGCTGCATGAGACTATTATAATATTTGACTGGTGTAGAAATATGTTTAACATGATTGTACATGTATAACCTATGTCGGACTGCTTGCTGTCTTGAGGAGGGGGAGGGAAGGGAAAGAGGGAGAAAAATTTGGAACTCAAAACCTTACAAAAATTGGTGTTGAAAACTATCTTTCCATGTAATTGGGAAAAAGATACCATTAAGAAAAAAAGAGATTATTATTATGCTAATATGTTACTATTGAGGTACTAACATGTTAAAGAGATAACCCTGTATCTCTTTGCAAAGTGTGAAAAAGTTTCTTTTTAATTAGGCTGGGAGTTGCCAGCCTGGGGTCTAGGCTGATCACTATTTCAATATAATTGGTTTGTTTTCAAACCTTATATATTTTATCTTACACATTTAAAAACATTTTGAATGGGAGTCCACAGGTTCTACCAGATTGCCAAAGGAGCACAGGACATAAAAAAGGGTGAAGAATCCCAGGGTTAGAGGGGCTGCTGATTGCCTAGGTTCTACCACTCCTTTCTGAAATGTGGAATTGGAATGGGACAAAGTCATTGAATGAAGCAAGATTGGCTATAAACCCTTAAAAGGCCAAGTTTTACCAGCTCTGGAGTCCAGTCCAGAACCCAGCCTCTTCACCTCTGGGTATAGGGAAGTGGAAGAGAAAGCAATTTTCTCTTTCTTCCTCCTCCACTGGCCATGGAAAATTTGACTAGTCAAATTATTGTTCAGTTGTTTCAGTTGTGTCCAACTCTTGGTGACCTCATTTGGGGTTTTCTTGACAAAGATAATGGAGTGGTTTGCCGTTTCCTTCTCCAGGCTTTTTTATAGATAAGGAAACTGAGGCAAAGAGAGTGAAATGACTTGCCTAAGGTCACATAGCTAGTAAGTGGCTGAGGCCAAATTTGAAATCAGGAAAATGAATCATCCTGATTTCAAGCCTGGCACTCTGCACTATGGCCATCTAGATGCCTTATGACTAACTCTAGCAAGCAACAAAAACAGACTCCATGCCAACACAGACCCAAAAAGGTCACAGAGTGGCAACTCTAAGGAATGGACTTCTTGCAGAAAGAAGAGGGCAATGGACTAAGGAGAAAAGAATTCTGTGATGGCAAAAAATTGGAAATTGAGGAGGGGATGCCCATCAATTGGGAAATGACTGAACAAGTTGTGGCATATGAATGTAATGGCATACTATTGTGCTATAAGAAATGATGAACAGGAAGACTTCAGAGGGACCTGGAAGGACTTACATGAACTGATGCTGAGTGAAAGGAGCAGAACTAGGAGAACGTTGTACACAGTAACAACCACAGTGTGAGAGGAATTTTTCTGGTAGACTTAGCCCTTCACAGCAATGCAAGAACCTAAAAAATTGCCAATGGACTCTTGAGGCATAATGACTTCCATATCCAGAGAAAGAACTATGGAATTGGACTGCAGAATGAAGCAGACTATTTTTCTCTTATGTTTTGTTTTGGTTTTTTTTTTCTCCTGGTTTCTCCCATTCATTTTAATTCTCCCATTCAACATGACTAAGGTGAAAATGTATTTAGTAAGAATGTATGTGTAGAACCCATATGAGATTGTATGCTGTCTTGGGGAGAGAGGGGGAAGAGAGGACAGATTGGGGGGATGGAAGGGGAGAAAATCTAAGTTTTATGGAAGTGATTGTAGAAAACTGAAAACAAATTAATTCATAAAAAACAAGAATATAATTTCATATTTATGTAAATAAATATATAGATAATTAAAAAAAGAAATGATGAGCAAGCAGATTTCAGAAAAACCTAGAAAGACTTACATGAACTGATGCAAAGTGAAATCAGCAGAACTAGAAAAATATTGTACATAGTATCAGCAGCATTGTGTGATGACCAACTATGAATGATTTAGCTCTTCTCAGCAACACAGCGATCTAAGACAAGTACAAAGGACTTATGATGAAAATTTCTATCCACATCCAGAGAAAGAACTGATGGACTCTGAATGCAGATCAAAGTATACTTTTTTCATTTTTTAAAAATTGTGCGTGTGTGTTTTTCTTTTGGTCTGTTTCTTCTTTCACAACTATGACTAATATGGAAAGATGTTTTATATAATTCCACATATGTAACCTATATCAAATTGCTTACTGTTTTAGGAAGAGGAGAGGAAAGGAAGGGAGGGAGAAAAATTTGGAACTCAAATTCTTACAAAAATGAATGTTAAAAATTGTCATGACATGTAATTGGGAAAAAAATACTATCAAAAAATAATCTTCTAAATATTTAACTGTGAATCAAGAATCTCCAGCAGCCTCTAAGATAAAATACAAATTCCTCAGTTTGGCATGTAAAGATCTTCCTTTTCTGGCTCGAGATTTATTTTATTATGCTCTCTCTCACACATTCTATTCCAGCCAAATGGAACCCCTGACTGTTTATTAGACTCATGATTCCATCTCCTATCTCTATGATTTTGCACAGGCTCTCCTGCTTGTATAGAATGCAGAGCCCTCCTTCTCTTAGACCCTCGAGGGTCCTTTGAGATTCAATTCAGAAGCTAACTCCAGCAGGAAGCTGCTGCCTCCCTCCTCAAATCACATTTAATGATCTATTAACATTTGTGGACTTCAGTAAGACTACGTTCCTTAAGATCATAGTCTAGGATGGATTGTCTTTAAGTTATAAATTTGGAAATTAACGCCAAATAAAATACATATTTCCAAATACACAGTAAACCAGGAGATTATAAATGAAACTACAGACCTCTATGATTTCAAGTTTGCTTTTGACCTAAGTATGTAATAAATTCAGCATGTAACATTAAAAAATAAAGAGAAAATAAGCCCTAGAAGTTCTCTTTGCAGTCTCAAGAGGCGAAGATCCAGGCTGCCCACCCTCTGGCCCTTTTACTTTGGGATCTCCCCTGCAGTAGATAGTCCAGCATCCAGGTCTTGGGTCTTCCTTCCTTCCTCCTTCCTTCCCTTTCCTTCCATCTTTTGTTTCCTTCCTTCCTTCTTTTCTTTCTCATTCCCCACTTCTTTCACATTCATGTTTTTTATTTTGAGTTCCAAATTTTCTCCTTCCTTCCATCCCCTCCCCCACCCATTGATAAGGCAAGCAACATGATACTGATTACACATGTGAAATCATGCAAAACATTTCTATATTAGCCATTGGAAAAAAAGGTAATAAAAGATAGAAAGTGAAAAACAATAGATTTCAGTCTGTACTCATTTTATCAGTTCTGTCTGGAGGTGGATAGCATTTTCTATTGTGAGTCTTTTGGAATTATCTTAGATTGCTTGTCAGGAGCTGAGTCTATCAAAGTTAGTCATCACACAATGTTGGTGTTATTGTGTATAATGTTCTCCTGGTTCTACTCACTTCACTTTGCGTCAGTTCATGTAAGACTTTCCAGGTTTTTCTGAAAGCATCTTGCTCATCATTTCTTACAGCACAATAGTATTCCATCACAACTTTTCCCCAAATGCATGGGCATTTCCTTGTTTTCCAATTCTTTGCCACCACAAAAAGAGCTGCTAGAAATATTTTTTTGTACATATAGGTCCTTTTCCTATTTCTTTGATCTCTTTGGGATACAGACCTAAGTAGTGATATTGTTGGGTCAAAGAGTAAGCACAGTTTGGGAGCAGTTACAAATTTTTCCCCAGAATGGTTGGAGTAGTTCACAACTTTACCTACAATCCATCAGCGTCCCAATTTTCCCACATTTTCTTCAGCATTTATCGTTTTCCTCTTTGGTCATCATATTAGCCAATCTGATAGGTGTAAGATGCTACCTCAGAGTTGTTTTAATTTGCATTTCTCTAATCAATATTCACTTAGAGCACTTTTTCAAGGGATTATTGATAGCTTTTTAAAAGGACTTTAAACAGAATAATCACCTGCCTCCTTCAATGGACCTCTCTCTAGCTACAGATAATCTATCGGGGATTCATTCCTCAGCGGTTAACACACTCCCACCCTTCCATACTCTCCCATCCCAGTGATTCTGGGATTCCCCCAATTGCAGGTATACAAAACCCATTTTTCTATCATAAACTGCTTGCTTCCTACACCCCTCACCCCTACCACCTCAATATCCCTCTCCAGATGTACACAACCCTTCCACTGTGCTCTCTGGAATTTGTTTGGAGTTTGTTATTTAATGGGGATCCCTGCTCCATAGGTAACAAACTTGGTCTGGTTCTCAATGAAACCTGGTTTCCTCCTGATGCTAAAGCCTTTTGGCTTCCCTTTTTTGCCCTCATTGCACTCATACCCATCCCCATGCGTTCACTGGTCCTGGAGAGTGTTGAAGAAAAAAGATAAATACTATTTTCTGCATTTTAGGCTTAAGTCTGCCAGACATAACTTTTAATAATGTTTCCAAGTCCTTTGGGTTAAGAAAGAGAAATATCCAAACTGGCACAATACTCTCAAGCTTGTCTCTATACCCCAAGACAAGTTGAGGCAACATTTATAAGGAATCTTATAAGTACACTCCCACTCCAATATTTCTGGAAAACATGGTAACTCAAAACGACAAGTTAGGGGACCCCTTAATATGTGTTAAATTGAAATTTGGGGTTTGCATTCCAGAACAGTAGTTACAATTTATTTCCTTCCTTGACTATTCCTTTCAAGGACTAAAAGTTCACCTTCTTGTGATCAACATCGCTATCCTTTCCAAATGGAGAATCTTCTCTCCAATCCTCCCAATAACGTCAGAAGATGGGGAAGGCAAAGAATCTTAACACGATGAGATATCCTTTGTTAAATGTTTGATTTTTCTTCTTTTTTCCTTTCACTTTTTTTTTATTCTTCTCCAAGCTCCCCTCCAGATGTTTTTTCACTGTTCCCTCTGTTTGACCTCCCCCCTCAACCAGGTTTTTAAATATTTATTTATTTCATCCCAGTTAAATGTAAAAACAATTTGCAACATTCCAAATTCTCTCCCTTGCTCCCTCCCTAACCCCCTATCGAGAAGGCAAGCAGTTCAATATAGGTTATTCCTGTGTAGTCATGAAAACATATCCACAATAGCCATATTGCAAAAGAAAGTATAGACACACAAAAAAAACCTCAAGAAAAATAAAGTAAAAATGTATGCTTTAATCTATATTCAAACACCATCAGTTCTTTCTCTGGGGATAGAAATCATTTTTCATCATCAGTCCATCAGAACTGTCTTGGATTGTTGTTTTGCTGAGAATAGCTAAGTCATTCACAGCTGATCATGTTACAATATTGCTATTACTTTGTACCCAGTTCATTTCACTTTGAATCAGCCCATGTAAGTCTTTCCAGGTTTTTTTGAAAGCACCTGGCTCATCATTTCTTATAATACAATCATATTCCCTCACAATCACATGCCAAACTTGTTCAGCCATTCCCCAATTGATGGATATCCCTCCAATTTCTAATTATTTGCCTCCAGAAATGAGCTGCTATAAATATTTTTGTACATATAGATCATTTTCCATTTTTTTTTTATCTCTTTTGAGATACAGATCTAGTAGTGGTATTACTAAGTCAAAGGGTATACATGGTTTTATAGTCCTTTGGACATAGTTCCAAATTATTCTACAGAATAATTGAATCAATTCACAACTCCATCAACAATGCATTGATGTCTAATTTTTCTTGCATCCCCTCCAACATTTGTCATTTTCATTTTCTGTCCTATTAGCCAGTCTAATAAGCATGAGATGGCTAGTACTTCAGAATTGTTTTAATTTGCATTTCTTCAATCAATACTAAGAGTATTTTTTCATATGGCTACAGATACATCACCTGAAAATTGATCATATCTTTTGATCATTTATCAGTTGGAGAAAAATTCTTATTTTTATAAATTTGACCCAGTGCTCTATATGTTTGAGAAATGAGGCCTTTATCAGAGAAAATTACTTCAAAAATTTTTTCACAGTTACAGTTGCTAAATGTATTTTCCTTCATCCTATCCCCCTCCCCTATTTACTCTATTCTCTTTCTCCTTTACTTTGTCCCTCCTCATAAGTGTTTTGCTTCTGACTACCCCCTCCCCGAACCTGCCCTCTCTATCCTACCACCACCACCACGACCACCACCACCACAGCCTTCTTCTATCTCCTTCCCCTCCTGCTTTCCTGTAGGGTATGATAGATTTCAACTGAGTATGGATGTTACTCCCTCTTTGAGCCAATTTTGCCAAGAGTAAGTTTCACTCATTCCCCTTCCCCTTCTTCCTCTTCCTCTCTGTTGTAAAAGCTTTGTGTTGGCTCTTTTATGTGAGATAATTTACCCCATTCTACCTCTCTCTTTTTCTTTCTCCTATTACATTCCTCTCTCATCCCTTAATTTTATTTCTAGATATCATCTCTTCATATTCAACTCATACCCGTGTCCTCTGTTTATATATACTCCTTCTAAATGCCTTAATAATGAGAAAGATCTTATGAGTTACAAATATTCTTTCATGTAGGAATGTAAACAGTTTAATCTTAAGTCTCTTATGATTTCCCATTCCTGTTTACCTTCTTATGTTTCTTTTCAGTCTTGCATTTGAAAGAGAAAATTCCTATTCAGTTCTGGTCTTTCCATCAAGAATGCTTGGAAGTCCACCATCTCCCACCAGTTTGTTAGCTCCCTTTTCTATGTTGTCTTCACCCATCTGAATGTAAGCTCTTTGAGAGCAGGGACTACTCTTTTTATATTCTTGGTAGCATGGTGGCTGGCACCTAGTAAGCACTTAATAAAGGCTTTTTGATGTGATTCGATCCTTAATCCACTGCCTTAAGAAAGAGTTTTTATTTTTTTTCTTACATTAATTTAAGAGGACTTCAAGTTTGGGAAAGTTTTTCTTTATCCAGAGAAACTGAAAAGGAGGTTTTTAATGTGCTTCCACAAGGGGGAGTCATAATATTCCTTGGTGCCCATGGCCACTTCCAGACAATTAATTCTACAGACAGCACTCAGGAAACTCTCCTTGAGATTCATGCTATTTAAATTGATTGCACAGTCTAGCATCTGGTGACTCTGATGGACATCCAAGATATTCTTCTTTCCTCAACATATTCCGGGCCTAGATCACAGTCTTTCTCTCCTCTCCAACTTCTGCCCTAATATTAAGGGATATATGTGTGTGTGTCTGTATGAATATACACATATATGTATATATGTGTACATATGTATATATGTGCATGTATACTAATATTCCCTCAAATACCCTAATTTCCCAGTTCTTCAATCTACTCCTTTTCCATGACTTACTCCTCTATTCTGGGGGCAGCTAGGTGATACAGTAGATAGAGTGCTGGAAGTCAGGAAGACTCATCTTCATGAATTCAAATCCAGCTGTGTAATCCTAGGCAAGTCACTTAACCATGTTTACCTCAGTTTCCTCATCTGTCAAATGAACTGGAGAAGGAAATGGCAAACCACTCCAGTATCCTTACCAAGAAAACCCCAGATGGGATCACAAAGAGTTGGACATACTGAACCTCAGCTCCCCACGGAGATGGTCATCCTCTTTGTCTTACCATTACCCACCAGTGTGGCATGTTCATGAATTCTGAAATTGCTTTACTGGTCATCATCATCTTTTATTATTTCAACTTTCTCTCTGCTTTACAATCTTTAGTCTTTAGTCATGACCTCCAATCCTCAGTCAGTTCTTCACCTCAGTCAGGCCATCACCTTCATACAGGTCTTTATACAACTCTTCTCTGCCCCAGCTCAATTGATTGACCAACCAGTTCAATTGTACATTATCATATATACTTGAGTTCCTTGTCTCTACCAATCTTGCCCTGCTGAACTGTAAGCTTGACTTACTACTACTGTCCCTCACCTTTGCTCCTCTTCATTTGCTGCTAAACAGAGCTAGAGTAAGTCACAAAACCATATCGATTTGGTCCACTACAAACTGATGTTATATAAATCTCAACCGGTCCCCCACTGAAGCAAGGCAGTTTTTTCACATTTTCCTAATCAATAACCTATCCCCCTTACCACAAGGATTATGCTTGTTATCCTTCCTCAAGCTTCCCATAGCACCCCTCCTTGACCCTCTCAACTAACAACTTTCCTTCATACTTCATACTTCATTGAAAACATTGAGGTCACTTATTGAGAGCTGTCTTCTTGCTCCCTCCTCTTTTCACGTAAATCAGTTATCTTGCCCCACTGTCCATTTCTTCCTTCACTCCTGTTTCACATGAAGAGGTAGCCCTTCTCTTGCCACAGCAAACCCTTCAACTTGCATCTGTGATCCCATCTCATCCTGTCTTCTCTAGCAAATTGCCCCCTTACGACCTCACTCTCTCAAATCTTTAGTCTCTCTCTCTCACTGGTTCCTTCCTTTCTACCTACAAAGACACATACGTCTCTCCTGTTTAAAAAAAACCTTCACTTGATCCTATCATCTCTTTTGTCTATCTTTTAAAAATTAAATTAACTTTTTTGTTACATTTAAGTTTCAAGCTTTCTCTTCCTCTTTCCTTCCACATATATATGTACATGTGCATATTATGTGTATATACACATATATGTATGTGTTGTATGCATTCATACCATACTATGTGTGTGTGTATATACATATATATTTTAAACCATACTATGAATACTTTTACTGATCAGTTCTTTCTCTGGAGGTGGATAACATCTTCCTTCATAGGTCCTTTATAGTTTATTTGAATATATATGTATTCAGAATACTTTAGTCATTCACTGTTATTTTTCAAATACTATTGTTGTTTCCAATATTATCTTTATTATTTCATGAAAGTCTTTCCATGTTTTTCTAAAATTAACCAGCTCATCATTTCTTATGACACAGTAATATTCCATCACAATCATATACTATAACTTGTTCAGCCATTCCCCAATTGATGGGAATCCCTTTAATTTCCAATTCTTTGCCACCACAAAGAGAGCTGCTATAAATATTTTGAACATAGAGGTTCTTTTCCTTTTTCCCTAATCATCTTGGGAAAAAGACCTAATAGCGATATTACTGAGTCAGAGGGTATATACACAGGTGTATAACTCTTTGGGCACAATTCCAGATTACTCTCTAAAAGGATTGGATTAGTTTGCAGTCTATTAGTAGTCAATGGTACTATTAGAATCCCAATTTTTCCACATCCTCTCCAACATTTGTCATTTTCTACTTCTATTGTTTTCGCCAAAATGACAGGTGTGAGATAACATCTCAAAGCTGTTTTAATTTGTATTTCTCTAATCAATAACCATCTAGAGCTTTTTTCCACAGGACTATATAAAGTTTTGATTTCTTTATCTAAAAACTGCCTCTTCATAGCCTTTGACCATAAATTTGACAAGGTTTTCTATATATTTGAGATATGAGCCTTTGTCCAAGAAACTGTCTATAAATTCCCCCTTGCCCCAATTTTCTGTTTTCTTTCTGTTTTTGGCTACCGTTGTTTTATTTGTACAAAACCTTTTTAATTTAATGTGATTAAAATTATCCATTTTATATTTCAAAATGCTCTCTATCGCTTCTTTATTCATAAATTCTTCTCCTATCCATAACTAAGCAATATGTTCCGAGTTCTTAGTTTCTTATGATATCTCCCTTTATGTTTAGGTCATGTATCCATTTTGACCTTATCTTGGTAAATGGTATAAGATATTGTTCTATACCTGATTTCTGCCTACTTTCTAGCTTTCCTAACAATTTTTTTTTTTACCAAATAGTGAATTCTTATCCCAAAAGTTTAAATCTTTACATATGTCAAACATAAGGTAACTATAATCATTTACTACTGTATGTTGTACGTCTGACTCTGTTCCATGGATCCACCTTTCTATTTCTTAGTCAGTACCAGATAGTTTTGATAATTACTGTCTTATAATACAGTTTAAGTTCTGGTACTGATGGGATGATGGGACCTGGACCTTGAATTTTCACATATATTTCAGCAGTCCAGTCCCTGAATTATTCTGTGCAACCTAGTCCCTGGTGTCTTGCCCAAGGAACCTGGCCCACCCCAGCCCATCTCGATCACCTAATTAGTTTACTTGATTTCCTTTCACTGTCTCACTTGGCCCATCCCAGACTACTTACTGGCTCCTGAATCCCATCCAGATCCTTTCACTGTCATTTTTTTATATAAGCATCAGTCATACCCCTATTTAGTTGTAGATTTACAAGAAATCTTGCGCACTCTTGGCATTATAATAAACATTGATACCTTGACTAAAAGAAGGTTTGAGTGCTTGAATTCTTTCCAGGCAGACTCACCTTGCACCTTACATTTCGGAGTTCCCAGCACTCCAGACTATAACAACATTGCTAGACTTCCTTCTTTTATACCCTTTTTTCCATTAATTCATTTGATATTCCTGATTTCATCTAATTTAATAATTTTACTTCTGATCACTGCCTCCTTAATTCTAACCTCTTCTAAGACTCCCTTCCTTATCCTTTTCTCTTGCCCACCTGATTTCTTAAGTCCTCCACCCTTTTAAATTTTTAAATTTAATTTTTTAAATTCTCTCCCTCTCTTGATTTGTACAGCCTTCTCAACCCTCCCCTATCTTATCCCCTCATCCTCCTGTTTTTCTATTAACTAGGAGGACTTTTACCCTTTCTAGATGGATGTTATTCCCTATTTAACCCAGGTCTGATGAGAATGAAGTTCTAGCACTACCAGTCCTCCAACCTCCTCCTATACTCACTGTAACAGTTCTTCCATTCATGCCTCCTTCGTGTGAGATAATTGCTCCATTTTACCTCTCAATTTTATTTTTAGGATCATCCCATCATAATCAACCAAACCCCAAACCTATCTATGTATGCTCTTTCAAACTACCCTAGTACTGATAACATTCTTTTTTTTTTTTAATGACCTTCTTAAGAGTAGCAGATGGCGTTTTCCCACATAAGAAGTAAACAATTTGCCCTTACTAAATCCCTTATAATTGGTCTTTCATATTTGCCTTCTTATGTTTCTCATGATTTTTGTAAGTCAAATTTTCTGTTCAGTTCCTCAAGAATACCAGAAAGTCCTTTAATTCATTAATTATCCCCAGAACTGAGCACATTATCCTGGATATAGACTAACCTGGGTAAAAAACAGCAATCCCTAATAGGTGATTCTTCTCTTAATGCAGCTCAACAGCCCATTAACTTTTTTTGCAGCTTTATCACTGTTGACTTATTTTAAACTTGTATTTCACTAAGATACCCAGATATTTTTCAAACAAACTGTTGTCTGTCATCCCCACCTTGTATTTGGGAAGTCTATTTCTTGAGCTTTATTCTACATCCTTGGTGGGAGTGCCCATATAGCATTAACCCCTTGGAGACAACATAATATAACAGATGGAATACTGGAATGTAGCCTGGCAGCCTCTTCTGCAGGTAAGTGCTACCATCATAGAGACTGAAGACCCTAAAAAGAAAAGCTGTGCCACCCAAGTCCATTTCAACATCAAAAATGGATATGATTTTATTGGTGGGACTGACATAAGAAGAGGCATTATCATACGCTTTGCTGCCTTCCCCTAAGGACTCTGGGCCCTTTCCATCTGAATCTAAACCGAAACTTTCTGTGCTGTCTCCCCTATTAGAATGTGAGCTCCTTGAGAGCAAGGTCTGTCTTATTTTTCTATTTGTGTGAAAAGTGATTTGTGTATAGTAAGAGCTTTGCACACAGTAAGTGCTTCATAAAAGCTTTCTTCATTCATTTGGGATAAAGAAAATCTGGGTTCAAATTTTGCCCTCTGACATTGCAGCAAGTTCATTAACCTCTCTGAATGTGGTTTCTTTGTCTGTAAAATGAGGGAGTTGGACTAGCTGGCCTCTGATGTGCCTTTTAGTTCTATACCTGTGATGTTACAAGTTGCAAGGGAGTATGGTAGGCACTGGTTTTATGTAGATGTTTAACAGATTCAGCTGAAAACAACCAACATGAAATGTGTCTAGAACACTCTTCCAAGGGCTTTCTGAGTTCATGTTTTTGCCATTTGGGGACCTATTCTGTTTAGTCTGGCCATCCTCATGGACTCTTTTTCTGCAACATACCAGGTATACATGGGACCCTAAAGCTCAATGGTCCCAACCTTTCATTTGACAAATGGGGAGATTGAAGCTGAGGAGAAATAATTTGTGAGGTCAGATAGCAATATCTATCTATCTATCTATCTATCTATATAGTAAGTTTTATACACACACACACACACACACACACACACATATATATTCATTATAGTTCTATGTTGAAATTTTAACTAACAAAATCTAGTGATAAACAAGATATCTACCATTGTTCATCCAGGGATAGTGACTGTGTCCCAAGCCAAAAGTACCCTGCTGTCTGTTCTCTGGGGGGAATGTCTGACCCAGAAGGGTGAGGAGGCTTGTTGGACATTTATTTATTTTTTTGAAGTTATCCTTAATGGAAAACTGAAAAATCAGTCGAATGTTTTGATTAATGGCTTGAAAATAAATAGGAAAGACAAAGGTTCCCAATTTTAAAATAAAGCAACAAACCAAATGAGTTATATGTGGAAAGTAAGTGATCTACTTTCCTTTTCCTGAATCTGGCCTGAAATTTCAGGGATGCCTGGCTAACCATCAGTTTCCAAATAACAACCTAGAAGATTTCTCCAAGGGGCTATCAACATGTTATTTTTTTTTTAATAAATAAGTAATTTTCTATACACATAGCAGAGCTTACTTCTCCTACACACACAGGCACACCATCTATCTGTCTACTTGGTCTCTCTTCAGAAGGGATGAGCTTTCTGTTTGCTACTTGTGAGTTATCCCACTAGAATAAGACTGAATCCAAAAAATGACTTAGGGTCTCAAAGCTCAGCTTTAAAATTTGGGTTGTGCGTTTTTTTCCTGTGATATGATCTGTGGTGTTCCTCCCCAGAGACTAATGATTCAGATACTGGAAATGCCTCCCTTGATCAAAAGGTGAAAATATATATATTTTTATGAACTATAACTTCACTCTGTAATCTTAACCTAGGTCTGCTGTCTCCATCTGTGGTGTGCTTGAGAGTTTTCAAAATGCACCCACGGCCATTATCTCCCCAAACCTTTGAAGACTATGAAATCCTACAATTTAGAGACATTCAAAATTATCTAATCCAATCTCCTCAATTCACAGAGGGGAGACAAGCAGGAGAGATGCTGACATGCCTCAGTCACTTAGAGAAGAGTGACTGTAAATTGTGAAGTGATGGAATGTGTTCTGGGTCCTCTCCCTCTCCTGCTTAGGAAGCTCTAGGGGTTTTCTCTTGACTCTAGGATCAAAGGCAAACTTCGTGCATTGAAGCCTTTCCCAATCTGGTTCCTGACTTCTTTTACAGACTGATGGTAAATTGCTTTTCCTCACAAACTCTACAGTTAGCCAGAATGTCTTGGATGCTGTTCCCTCCTTGCTGGAGAGTGTTAAACTACAGGCTTTCTGAAAACATGCTGGAGAGTGTTAAACTACAGGCTTTCTGAAAACAAGCACAGGACACACTTTTAAGTTTAATTTGCATTATTAACATTATCTCCATCTCTTTAAGTCTCCAGGGGTGGGGAACTTGCAGCCTCAATGTCACATGTGGCTCTCTAGGTCCTCAAGTGCAGTCCTTTGACTGAATCCAGACTTCACCGAACAAATCCCCTTGGTAAAAGGATTTGTTTTGTAAAACCTGGACTCAGTCAAAAGGCTGCACTTAAGGACCTAGAAAGCCACATGTGGCTTGAGGTCTGCAGGTTCTCCACCCTTGCTAGACAATCAACAGAAGGACAAATCAAGTCCTGACCCATTGCTGAGATGTATATGCTCACACTAAAAGTTTAGTAATAGATTTGAGCTGGCTCCAGTACACCCTACACAACACATTCCATATCCTACCTCCACACTTTTGTACAGGCTTCCCCCTGCCCTTCCTCATTGGAATACCGGGATATTCTCCCTCTTCATATGTGTTTCTTAGAATCCCTAATTTCTTCCACAGCTCAGCTAAAAACCTTCATAGAACATAATCTATAAGAAACCTATCTTGATTCACTCAGTTGTTTGTGTTCTCCCTCTGGAAATTATTTTGTGTCTATTTCTTATGAGGGGCATTAAATGTAGTGGTTCACAGGCTGGCCTCTATCCAGGAACATCTGAGTTTGAGACCTGTCTCTGACATAAGCTGGCTACTAGACAAGTCACTTAACCTCTCAGTACTCTAGGAAACTCACAAAGACTCTAAGTTATACTCTTTTATGTTAGAAAACCTACAAAATATAGGCATAGAGGCATCTTTTTTTTAATACCATAAAATGTATCTAAAACCAAAAGCAAATACCATATGCAATGAGGATATACTAGAACCTTTTCCAATAAATTGAGAGTAAAGCAAGGATGCCCACTTTCTCCACAATTATTTGATATAGTTTTGGAAAAGCTAGCATTAACAATAAAACATGGGAAAGGAATTAAAAGAATAAAGATAGGGAATAAAACTATCCCTGCTTCTTGATTTTATGATTTACTTGGAAAACTCCAGAGAATAAACAAAGATACTGAGACAATTAATAGCTTTAGCAAAGTTGTAAATTACAAAATAAGTCCTCAAAAGTCAACAGCATTTCTATGTAATAATAACAAAACACAAGAAACCACAATAGAAAGGGAAACCTCATTCCAAATAACTATGAAATACATAAATTATCTAGGGAATCAACCTCCCTAAAGCACACAAAAGACTTGTATAGAATCAATTATAACATATTCCTTAAAAAATTAAGGAACAACCTGAAGAATGATTCAGTGCTCATAACTAGGCCTTGTCAATATAAAAAAAATGAAAATACTACCAAAATTAATTTTCATTTTAAATAATGCTATACCAGTCAAACTGCCAAGAGAATACTTCATAAACCTTAATAAAGTAATAATAAAATTCATTTGGAAAAACAAAAGATCTAGAATATCAAGGGAAATGATAAAAAGAAAGATGAAGGGGAACACTTCCAGATTTCAAAGTATATTATATTATAAACAATATCAATAACTATGTTGCAAAGCCACAGTCATCAAAACCATCTGATATTGGTTAAAAAATAGAGATATGGACCAATGAAACAGACTAGACAAGGCAAGTTCAGAAATAATAGAACTCAATAATCCAGTAAATGGAAAATGTAAGTTACCTAGGGAAAAGCTCCCTATTTGAAAAAAACCAAAATCGAAAACCAAAAAACAACTGCTGGGAAAAGTGGAAAGCAATTTGGCAGAAATTAAGCTTAAACCAGCACCTTACACTCCACTCCCCAACACATTCTAAATGGGTATATGACCTTAATATTAAATCATATTAAATCAAATTAGATCATACAATAAAAAAAATTAGAAGAGAAACAGATCATGTATGTCTCACAGTTAAGGATAAGAGATAAATTCTTAACAAAACATGAGAAACAATTACAAAAGATAAAACAGTTAACAGATTACTTGAAACTGAAAAGTTTATGTGCAAACAATATTAATTAATATTGTTAATTAAAGTAAATTAATTGTAATGTTAATTAATTGTAAATTAATGCATCTAAGGTAAGAAAGGAAGTGGGTGAATGGGAAAAGAAAATCTTTGCATCAAATTTCTTTGATGAGGGTTTGATATCCAAGATATATAAACTATGTATAGATATATATTTAGATTCATATATAACTATCCACACATATATATACATGTACGTGTACATATCCATATCTACATATTTGTTGTTATTGCTCGGTCTTTTCAGTTGTGTCCAACTCTTGGCGACCCCATTTGGGGTTTTCTTGGCAGAGACACTGAAGTAGTTTGCCATTTCCTTCTCCAGCTTATATTACAGATAACCTAAGGCAAATTGGGTTAAGTGATTTGCCCAGGGTTACACAGCTAGTAAGTGCCTGAGGTCACATTTGAACTCAGGAAGATGGGTCTTCCTGAACACACACACACACACACACACACACACACACACACACACACACAAATACATGCACACACACAGACAAAATCTTTTATGTATATTGTTGGCTGGGTGGTTAGTTGTTTGCTTTTCTTGAAGAGGACTGAAATAACATCACCATGTTACAGTCAAGTTACAGTGTATCCTACTGTGGCTAATCAGACGGATACTATCTCAGAATGCTTTACCACAGGTTAGGCACAAATACTCCATGTGAACATTTGGGGTGGATTCTCTAAATCTGCACATCATATTTCTTTTGAGCTACTTCAATTATGCTTTGCTTCTAGAGCACAGAGCCTTCTCTGATGAGGGCATGCCATGCAGGGCAGTCCTGTGCCAGCATCTGCCATGCCATGCAATCAGTTCCAAAATTCTCAAGAGAGACCTTGAGAATGTCCTTGTATCGCTTCTTCTGACCACCATGTGATTGCCTGCCTCATGTGAGTTCTCCATAAAATAGTCTTTTAGGTAAGCGTGCATTGTGCATTGGAACAACGGGGCCAGCCTGTCGGAGTTGTGCTCTCCGAAGTGGAGTGTGAATGTTTGACGATTTAGTTCAAGAAAACACCTCAGTGTCCAGTACCTTATCCTGCCAGGTATTCCTCAGAATCTTCCTAAGACAGTTCAAATGGAAGCAATTCAGTTTCCTGGCATGGTGCTGGTAGACTGTCCATGTTTCACAGACATACAACAATGAGGTCAGCACAATGGCTCTGTAGACCTTCAGTTTGCTAGTCAGTTTACATCTTCTCTCTTGCATCTTCCTTCAGAACCTCCCAAACACTGAGCTAGCTCTGGCATTTCATGTCTCAACCTCATTATCAATGTGTACCACCCGGAAAGTATACTCCTAAGGTAAATGAACTTATCCAGAGCATTCAAAACTTCTCCATTTGCTGTAACCACGGATGGTGTGGCGTCGGCTGATGGAGCACCAAGAGTTTTTGTTTGTTTGTTTGTTTGTTTTAGCAAATAGTGAATTCTTACCCCAAAGTTTAAATCTAGTCCTCTTACACATTACTCCCCGACATGTACCTTTCAATCCAGTGGCACTGGTCTCTAGGCTGCTGGCTGCTTGTTGTCGACAGTAGATAGAGCACCAGTCATGGGAAGGTCTGCGTTCAAATCCAGCCTCAGACACTAAGCTGTCCGATCCTGGTCAAGTCACTTACACTCTATGTGCCTCAGTTCCCTATCAGTAAAAAAGGGGGACACACTGGAGAAGAAAGGCCCAATCATTCCAGTATCTTTGCCAAGAAAGTCACAGAGTCGGACACGACTGAACAACTTGAGGGCAGGGATTGTATTGTTTTTGTCTTTGTACTGGATACAAAGTGGAAGTTTAATAACGCTTCTTGAATTCAACGGAATCGGGTCTCCGTTTTTGTATCAGTAAAAAAGTGTTCATCGTTCTTGCGCTCCCCACCGTAAAGGACTCTAGGAAGGGAAGAAATCACCTCCACTCCGGGTCCTCCCGGGGGTGGGGTGGGGGGCGGGGCTGCACTACCCCAAGGTGACAGCCAGATGTCCCCTTCTTCTTTGCGAAGCCTGGGCTGGTGGGGAGCAAGGACGAGGGGCGGGCTGGTCTCCCTCCTTCCCTCTGCTCCCTGCCCTCCGGCTCCGAGCCTGGGCCGAGCTCCCCGCCCCCTGGTATAAAGGCAGCTTCGCCTGCTCTGGCCTTCAGAGTCGGGACTGACTGCAGCGCCGGACCATGAGTGCGGAGGCTGCCCCAGCGCCCATCTTCCAGACCGGAGAGGACTGCCGGCCCACTTGGCAAAAAGCGGCCGCCGGCTACGATGGCACCGACACGCACCTGCAGATCCTGGGCAAGCCGGTGATGGAGCGCTGGGAGACTCCCTACATGCACTCGCTGGCCGCCGTGGCCTCCTCACGAGGTACCCGCTGGGCCCTCCGCCCCTGGGCCGTCCTCGGAGCGGATCCGAGGGGTCAGCTTCCAGGGAAGCCTTAGAGAACCCTCGAGAGGGGAGGAAAAGGGGGTGGGGGCGGGGGTGGGTGGGGAATGCAAGAGCCTGGGCCCAAATGTGGGCCCTGCCCCTCTCTTTCTGGATGGGTGACCTTCCTTTGGAGTTTGGACTGTCTTTCGGACCCTTAATTCTGCCAAGTCCTGTGATCACAAACTTTGAGTATGTAATAGTTACTTAACCCCAGTAGGTTCCCCCATCCCTTTCCTTATGTGTAGAAAAAGAGGGCTGGACTGTGACCCCTTCCAACTCCAAATCCAGCAGTCTGAGGACCATGGGAAGTCACAGCCAGGAGGGGTCTTCTTCTAAAAAAACTTCAACAGCTGCTTACTGGCTTTGGAGTCACATTCCAAGTCCTTTCTGCCGAGCATTCAAGGCCATCTCCAGTCGGGTGGGACAGGCTCTACCGCAGTCAGGCTGGGATGAGTGATTCTGCCCCCCAAATAAGCTTCTTGAAGTCCCTCAATCTTCTCTGCTTGGAATAGCTTTGCTTCCCTTTTAGCTTTAAAGGCTAGCTAGAATACCCCCACCTCCTCCAGGAAGCCCTCCCATACCCCTTCTCCCACCTCCATCAAAGAACACCTTTCTAATGCATTGATATTATGTGATATTAAGAGGCTTCCTGAAGTGTACAGGATTGGAGAGTCCACCTTGAGTTCTGTAGCTCTTTGATCCTAGGCAAATCACTCTGTCAAGTTTCCTTTTTTATCTGTAAATGAGGAGGTTGGACCCTATGGCATCTGTATTCTAATAAGCACTCTATGTAAGGTATCTTCAACAACCCTGTAAAGCAGGTGCTATAATTCTCATTTTTTAGATGAGGAAACTGAGGCAGACAGAGCTTAAGTGACTTGCTCAGGGTCACACAGCTAGTAAGTGTCTGAGACTACATATGGTGAACTCAGGTCTTCAAGACTTCGGGTGGAGAGCTCCATCTGCTGTCCCCACTTACCTGCCTCAATGATCCTATGTATTTTAATTTGTCTGCGTCTGGGCCTTCTCCCAGCTTGGTGGCAGAAGAGATTTAGCTAAACTTAGCTAAACTTTTCATTTTTATTTTCTGCATACATATATATGCACTTATTCTCCCCAATAGAATGTAATCTTGAGGGCATATTTTTTTTTCTATCTTTATATTCTCAGAACCTAGCACAATGGCTCATGGTAGGCATTTAATAAATGCCTATTGCTTGCTTTCTTGGCCTTGGCATTTAGAACATCAGAGCTGGCAAGTGAAATTAGAGAATCTAGTTCCATCTGCAAAGTGAGGGGGAAACTGAGGCCCAGAGAAGGGAGATGAATTGTCTTAGAACATCCTCTATGTAAGAGGCAGAGCCTGGAGAAAGAAACAGGAATAAATGGTAAAAACCATAACTGGGGATGGTACAAGACGTACAAGGTCATTTTTTGTCTTCTTAGGGCATCTAGGCCTGGTTCTTTATTGGAGACTTTGTGACGAATAATCTCAACATCTCACATACTTTCCGTGACTCCCATTGTCCATTGTGAAAGAAGCATCTAAACTCTTTACAATCAATCAGCCACAAGCAATTGTTAAACCCTTACTATGTGCCTTGGCACTGTATAACTAGGTGCTGGAGATACAAAAACAAAGCACTCCCTGCCCTTAAGAAGTTTCTATTCTATCTGGAAAATCAGTGTGTACACAAATAATAGATGTAGTTCGACTCCCTTACTTGGAGAGGACCAAATGACTTTATGAGGGAGTCTTGACTTGTGCACAAATTGCATGTGAACTTGGCTGAGTTACATCCGTTCATCAGCCTCATTCCTCCAGGCACCAAAACCCAGAAGTCAGACTCAGGACCTGGCAGTGGATGACCTTGACCTTTCTAAATTAAGATCTTTCCTAGGTATCTGGTTGTCTGAAGCCACACATATTCATTGATTTAGGGCTGGGTCCAAATTGAGACAAAAGATAGTTCAATTTACCATCACAAATTTATCTATCTGGGAGGGAAAGAACACTCATTCCAAGTCACCAAAATCTAAACCCTGAACCAGGGAGGCTTGGGTTGTGGCTCTGACTGGCCATTTCATGAAAGCCACAATGATCTGAGTTTTAAGGTGGAGTCCCAGAAATCTAGAAACTGTGGAGAGGTTGGAGTACCATGATCCAATGCTATGGTTCTTCTGAGGATTCCTTTAGCTTTACTCGTTGGGGCCAACTAGATCTCTGTCTGGGCTTCCCCTCCCTTAGTAAGCAAAATCTCTCCCTCGTTCCCACAACACTGTGATTTGTTTGTGTGTATTTAATAATGGAACACTGGGAGACTCCCTACATGCACTGATAATGGTTTTGGGGCTATTTTCAATGAAGTTAGTGAGTCAGCATCAGGTGCAAGGGGCCAGAATTTCCCTTTATAGGTGGAAAAATGCTATTATAATTTATAAAGTCTTCCTGTCTGCTGTCTCAGGTCACAGGAGTCGATGTTGGAATTTCTCACCCAAAGGGAATGGGGAGAAGGAAAGGGAAGGGAACAGACATTTGTGAAGCCCCTACTTTTGAGTCAAGCACTGTGCTAAGCACTTTACAAACATATCCAGGAGTTACCAAGATCAATGCAATTATGGGTCCAGTCCTTAGCTCTTTATCTAACACTTTAAGGTTTGTAAAATACTTTAAATATAATTATCTCATTCGAGCCTCCCAACACAACACCATTATTA
Organism: Potorous gilbertii; assembly: GCA_028658325.1. Taxonomy (NCBI): domain Eukaryota; kingdom Metazoa; phylum Chordata; class Mammalia; order Diprotodontia; family Potoroidae; genus Potorous; species Potorous gilbertii. Next base: position 198,227,874 of record CM053773.1, read on the forward strand.
TATCAATTTTACAGATGAGGAAACTGAGGCTGAGTGAAGTTAAATGACTTTTCTAAGTGTACACAAATGAGTAAGTATCTGAGGCAGGATTTGGACGCTGGTCTTTGTGACTCCAAGTCCACTGTTCTGTACTGATCAAGCTGCTAAGGAGAGGGGCAGGTAGGTGACAAAGTGGATAGAGCACTTGTCCTGGAGACACTTGCTAGCTGTGTGACCCTGGGCAAATCACTTAACCTCTGTCTGCCTCGTTTCCTCTTCTGTAAAATGGAGATCATAATAGTATCTACCTCCTAAAATTGTAGCAAATGAGAATACTACATCGATGCAAAGTGAACAAGAAGGGATTGGGTGGTGGGAGATGCTGGGGATCGGAAAGGACCTCATGAAAGAGGGAATGTTTCAGCTGAACTTTGAAGAAGGCTTTGTAGGATTCAATAAAGCAACAGTGAGGAAGGAGAACATTCCAGGCTTGTACGGGAGACAGGGCACGAAATGTTGTTTGTGAAGATATAAGTTCCTTTCAAGTAGGATCAGTTCATTTTTTTTTTAAGCCCCTCCAGGGCTTAATGAAGTTCTTGGCACCTAGTAGGTACTTAATCACTGTTGATTCATTGAGGATCACCTAGTAGGTCTTTGGCTAGCCCCGGAGTGGGGAACCTTAGGGCTTAAGGTAGTCTTAAGTGCAGGTTCCTCGAAAAGCTACAAGGATGCACGAATGAACCATGAACCTGGAAAAGTAGAGCTGGAATGCCACACAAAGTTTGCTTTTGGTCCTAGACATTAGGGAGCCACTGGAGGCTTATGTGCAGGAAAGTGAAGTGGTCAGATCTGTGCTTGGCTACTGTGCAGGAGATGGATTAGAGAGGTGGAGAGCAACGAGGAGAAGCCAGCAGGGAAACTCCTAAACACCGCCTTAACAATTTGGGTCAGTTTCCCTCTCCTGCCATCTGTTCTAAGTGCTCATCTATTCTCTGTTTCTAACAAATCATTTCTTGCTCAGATCATCTCACCTTTCTCTTTGCCTTCTTTTCTCTCTCCATCACCCAAAATTTCAAAATCAAACTCATGGTCCTACCTTCTCCAGGAAGCCTTCCCTGATTCCCCCAGCCCATCCAGTTCAGAACTCTTAAGTTTATATATGGGGTAAGTGAGCCGAACTGGAGTAACAGCTGGGAGGAAACCCTAGGGAGAAATCAAGGTGAGAACCTGGATCTCAGAATAGTCCCAGGGATGTGGTCCCCAAAGGGAAGGGAGACCCCTAGCTGCTGAGGTCCAGCCCCTGGGGTACTTAGATCCACATCTTTACTGGCCATCACTGGAGAAGGAATGAGAGCTGGGGGTTGGATGATTCCTCTAGTTGGGGAGGTTTTACTGAAGGCAGGCTAGTAATGCTAAGGGAAAAGATCTTCCCCACTCTATAATGGGCCATTAAGAGAAGCTTGATTAGGGGAGGCTCACACCTTTTGTTAATTTTCTAATGAGGCCCTGGTTGTCCTGGGTTGTGATGCCCTCTGGCTCTACAAAATGTACAGATACTCTGAGGTTTTACTTTGGGACTTACTGACTGGAAGTGTTTGTTTGGTCAGACAAGGCATCTGGGAAGCCAGAGCCAGGTCTTTGAAAACCCAGGTGTTGGTTCTTCTTTCTCTGATAACTATGTATATATAGTCAGACAATTATCTGGCTGTTGATCTGTGATGTATGTATTGCTTATATGTCAGGCAGCTGGAAACCCAGTCTGTTGATCTTTATTTCTCTGTATTTTTTCTGAAGTTCAGGATGCTGACTTTCCCCCCTGGACTAAGTGAATGATACATGTGCTTGATTAAAGTGATGGTTGACCCCTCAAAGGTTTCCTTTCCTTTTAGAACTGCAAATCTAAAAACCTGTGATAGCAGGATCCCTGTGTATGTTGGGGTGCTTGTTTTTACACGACTCTGAGTTAAAATCCTGCCTCGGATCTTTGCTGGCTTTGTGACCCTGCACAAGTCATTTAACTGCTTTTAGCCTCAGTTTCTTCATCTATAAAATGGGGGTGGTGATTATAACACTTCTCAGCATTGCTGTGAAGATTCAAGTTAATAGAGTTTTGCAAACTTTAAAGCACTGTATATACATACATGTATGTATACATATATACTATATACACACATGTGTATATGTATGTATACACACATACACACATATGAACTATTACTGAATGGATTGGGGAGAGACAGTCAACATCCATGCTAGTGAGTGAAGGGAGGCCTGCCTGCCTTTCCATCATCATATATGTGCTTGTGTATGTATATACATATATTTATAAACATATATATACACACACAAACATACACCTATATATTTTTATATGTAATACACACAGTGGTACTCTCTGTCATAAGGGCATAGATTTTGGAAATGGAAGGTACCTTTCAAGTCATCTAGTCCATTTCTCTAATTTTACAGTTGAGGAAACTGAGGACCAGAGGTGCCAAAGGTCACAAAGATAGTATTGTACCAGGATATGAACTCAGGTTTTCTACTCTTAATCCAGCATGCCTTCCACTGAACTATACTACTTCACTTGTTAATAAAGGATCCTTTAAAACAAAACAAACCAAAGCAAAAACAACAGTTGAGACCAAGGAAAGCATCTAAATATGGAAAAACCAGCAGGCATTTGTCTTCTGGCACGTGACAGAAGTTACTGGTTTCCTGCCCCCACAGCTCCACTGTCCTGCCTTCCCGAGTATGGGAGCACATGCCTGTCAATGAGACAGAGTAGTTCAGTGCAAACAATGCTGGTTTTGAGTCTGATGACTTAGGTTGGAGTCCATACTCTGGGCGTTTCCCAGAAAAATAATTGGGTTGGACTAGATGCCTTCTCAGGTCCCTTTCAGCTCTGAATCTTTAATCATATGAGGCTACAGAGATCTTGTGGAGTATGTGTGTTTGTTGAAAGTTGCTTGACCTGGTGTCAAGAAGATCCAAGTTCAAATTCAGCCTGAGACACTTCTAACTGTGTGACCTGGGGCAAGTCACCTAACCTTTGTGTGCCCCAGTTTCCTCATCTATAAAATGGGGGTAATGATAACAGCCCCTACTTCCTGGGGTTGTGGCAAGGATCAAAGGAGACCTTATTTGAAGGTGCTTTGCAAACCTAATCGATAGATTGGACAACAGGTTCAATCAGAGTGAAGGTAAATACTAAAGAGTAATTTTCTTTTTTACCCAGGAACTCTGAGGGTCTTCCCTTCCCAGTTTGATTTTTTTTTTTAATTGAGAGAGTCATCCCTTGACTCACTTTTTAAAGAGGCTTGTTCACTGAATGGGTGTTAACCTCAGTCAAAGTTGGAACCTGAGAAGACCTTAGCCTAAAAGGGCCAGGGTCTCCCATTGGAGCACTGGGCCGTCTCCAGTCGTCCTGATGAATATGTGGCCACTGGATCCCAAATGGCTGTGGAGGAGAAAGTGAGGCTGGTGACCTTGCACAGCCCTGCCTCACTTAAATCCAGTTCATTTGCAAGTCATGACATCATTTCCCTGATATCTTGGTCCTCTTTGAGAACGAAAGGCAAAGACAACAGCAACAAATCATTGGCAACATTCCTCTTTTCAGCTGCCTTCCCAAGGAAAATTTGGGGGACTTATCCAAGGTCCCTATTCTTTTCTCTCCAAGATCCAATCCCTTTCCCACTTAGCCTCTATCCAGATTAAGAATCTTTGAAGGTCGAGGAGTGGGGCTGGCTGGACATCCCTGTGTCATGTGCCAAGAGAAACCCCGGCTAGAGGGGACACAGCCCCTCAACCTGAGGGCCTCCCAGCTCTGACCTTCTAGGAAAGATTATCTGGGGCTGGGAGAAGAGCTGGCTGCTAGTGATTGCATAGATAGGAGAGAAAATTCCTGGGGGGAGGGGATTCATACCATGAACAGTGCTGAGGCTGGAGTGAATTTTGGCTGTACTTTAGAAACTTCTAACTACCCCTTTCCCCTTCTTACTCCTGGGCTAATTCCTTCCAAGTAAAAAGTGGAATCTGTCTGCAGTCCCAGCCTGGCTCCCTTCCCCAGAATAGCTCTGTGTAAAAGGAGCCTTTGGGACCCAGGGCCTTGCACTTGTGCTCCTTGTCAATAGAGGAGACAGGTGGGGGTGGGGGTAAACTAGTCCTGGAGAAACCCATGCAAATAACCAGTCAGAGGCATCAGGACTCCCTCCCAGAAGGTACTGGTGGCTTTGGGCAAATCTGCCCTTCCAGGCTCTGGTACACCTTAGCTCTCTTATCAGTCTGCCAGCTATGTGTTTCCCAACAACCTCCCAAATGTTCTTGGCCTGTCTCAGGCTCTGGGAAGGAGCCAGATAAAAGAACCAAAGCAATTTGGTGCAGTGGAGAGAGCCTTGGGCACTTAGAGCTGACAGACAGACACCTTACTGGCGATCATAGCCTGACCTTTTACAAATGGGGATCCTAGGGAAACAGGATTCAAACCCAGCACTCCACATTCAGTGGAATTTCCCCTACTTTCATGCCTCCTTGTGGGAATTATTTTTATTCCTACTTTATAGATTCGGGAAATGGAGAATCTGAGAAATTTATTTGTCCAAGAGCATGCAGAGTCTGAGGCCCAGTCAAGAAGCCTTGAAGGAGTTGAAGGAGCATGGTCTCGTTTCAACTCCACCACTGAGTTGTTTTCTGAGTGGCTGAGTTACATCACCTGTTTGGGCCTCAGTTTACCTACCGTAAAGTGAGAGAATTGAACTAAACAATATCTAACGTATCTCCCAGCGGCTGAGTTCTAAGGGCCCTCCCAACTCTTGACATTCTCTGCTCCGAGGAACCTCCTAGAACTGCTGTCCTACATTTTCAAGTTCCTTTGAGCCCCGGCATTCCTCCCCTTCATATATACAGCCACCCTAGCCTCTGTCCCTTCTCTGTACACCATATTCCATCTCTCTCATCTGTGTCTTTGACAGATTTTCTGTTCCATCTGGGCTGGAACATTCTTCCTCCTCTGCCTCCCACACTAGGGAGGCCTTTCCTGATCCTTCCAGCTTCCCACGTGTCAGAACTCTCACCTTCCCTCCTGAAATTACTTGGTATTTACTTAAGTATATTTGAAGCATATCCTGTCAGTTGAATATAAAGTCCTGGAGGGCAGGCCCTGATTTGTTCCTGTATATCCCCAGTCTCCAACACAGTGTCTTACACAGATGATTTGTTATTGAATGAATTTGTTTCTGTCACTGGCTCCAGGAGAGGGTGTGTGTGTGTGTGTGTGTGTGTGTGTGTGTGTGTGTGTGTGTGTGTGTTGGGGGTAGGGACAAAACTCCTATAACCTATGCATCAACATATAACATGCAATATAGGGTCATATAAGGAGGTAAGACAGTGGGATATTATTGGTCATAGGTACCTTAGGGGTAGAGAGAAGGGAGAATTCAGTTGAGAGGTGGGGAGTGTTCAGAGAAGGCATCTGGGAGGAGGTGGGGTGTGAAGGAAGGATAGGGTTGACTTAGGTAGAGAATGAATGAATAAAAGAGCATTTTAAAGCACCTACTATGTGTCTGGTACCATATTAGGTGAAGTGGGGTGGGGGGATATTAATATAAAAGTGACAGGGTCTCTGCTCACATGGAGTTTCCATCCTAATAGGAGTAGACAGCCCAGGGGAGTGATGGAGGAGCAGTGAGTCAGGCCGGGTAATCACAGGAATGGTGATCAGAGCACAGTCCCCAGTCTTGCCTTTTTCTAGAAGCCGATGATTGGTTTCCTGTTCCCATAGCAAGAATTGGGGATGGGGGAGGGGAGAATGCTTGGGGTAGGTGGGTTTTCTGCTCCCTTACTGATCAAGCTGGCTCTGCCCTAGGGCAGAGAGAGGAGGAGCTAAGATTTTCTAAGAATTCTAAGACTGTCCAAGACAGAATTTCTGAGCTTACCTAGTCTAAGCTCTTACTTTTCAGAAGAGGGGACTGATGCCTGCGGAGGTCAGGAGACTTGTCCAGGGTCAGTCATAGAGGGAGTTAGTGATGGCAGAGATAGAAGCTCAAAACTAGAATCCAACTGAAAATTGGAACTGTTCCCCCCACCCTTCTACTATTCCTGCCTCTCCCTTTTGGGGAGTGGGGCACAGAGAGGGGACAGCAACGTGAGGACCTGGTGAGATTGAAATCCAGCCTAGATTCCCACAGGACTGGGGGGTAAGGAGTGTACTTTAAACTCATCTCGGGCAGGAGATGTTCTGTGACTCCCTAGGGGCCTTGGTACACGCTGGGTCACTCTTCCCTCTGGTTTCTATCCCAGGTGGAAGGGTCCTGGAGGTTGGCTTCGGGATGGCCATCGCTGCTAGTAAGGTACAAGAAGCCAACATCCAGGAGCACTGGATCATTGAGTGCAATGATGGCGTCTTCCAGCGGCTGCAGGACTGGGCCCAGCATCAGCCCCACAAGGTAGTGTTTGGGGCTCTGCTGGAGGGACATCTTGTCCTGGGTGGGCTCACTCATAGCACATCTGCAATGGCCTACTGGCCCTTGGGACAGACTCTAAGGGGTTGTGGTAGGAGGGGAGGAATGGAAAGGAAATAAGTACCTGCTATGTGTCAGCACTGTGCTTAGTGCTTTGTAGTACTCTCCTTGGATCCTCACACCAGCCCTGATGGATAGGTGGTATTAATATCCTCATTTTACAGATGAGGAAACTGAGGCAAAGAGGGTGAAATGACTTGCCCAGGGTCACACAGCTAGGCTGGATTTGATCTCTCTTTTTTCTCTCCTGTCCCTAAGGTCTTTCCCTTAAAAGGCTTGTGGGAAGAGGTAGCGCCCAACCTGCCTGATGGACATTTCGATGGTGAGAAAGAGCAAAAAGGCCCGAGAAGGAGTAACCTAACAGTAACAATACAGTAGCAATAATAATTTATGTGTTGCCTTAAGGTTTTTAAAACACATTCCCAGTTATCTCATTTTATCCATATAACAACCCTGGGAAGTAGGTGCTGTTGTCATTCCCATTTTATAGATGAGCAAACTGAGGCAGACCATGGTAGAATAATGTGCTCAGGGTCACACAGCTAGTAAGCATCTGAGGTCAGATTTGAACCTGGGTCTTCCTGATTCCAGGTCCAACACTATCTGCTATGATAACTGGACAATTTTTTCTCCAGGAGGGGTGATGATAGGACAGTAATCTGTGGGTAGGTCTGGGAATTCCTTTCCCCAGTGAAATAAATGATTGGAAAGTCTCCTTGTTCCACTGGACAACTGGTGCTGTTGGCCTGAAATTCTGTCTTTATAGTATTATCTCTTCAGGTTATGGCACTGACCCCAGGGGAGATTCCTGTTCCAAGGCTCTTGGGAAAGAGTTAATGTATTAATGCTGCCTCCCTCCTCAGCCTTGTTGCTATTGGGAGCTGATGACCTTGGCCCTGTTTACACCAGACTCCCTCCTACCCACTCTATATCTCCCCGAGTTAACATAGTTACACATTAGATGGGGGCCGCATTAAGGAACATTGCCTGGATCTTGTAAAGTCCTAGGACTTCCTTTCTGAGTTCAGAGACAGATTTTAAAAAGCTTCTTAGCTTTTTCTTTTTTCTTTTTTGTAAAGGACTGAAGATAGTAAATCAGGCATGTTTGCCTGGAAATAATGGGCTAAATATTGTAAGTAACTATAACAAGCACTTTTGGTCCAAATGGACACCTAATGAAAAAATATTCCTTTCCTCTTTTCACAAAGGTGGAAGATTATCAGATGAGAATAGAAGCAGAAAAAGCCCTTAACAAAATACAATACTCATTTATCCTAAAAAACCAAAAAAAGTCCTACAAAGCATAGCATAGAAGGATCTTTTGAAAATATAAGAAATATATGTATATATATAATGTATACACACACATATACATGTGTATATATAGATACATGCATACATGCACATGTGTGTGTATGTATAAAATCCAGAGCTAGTGTTCTTTTTAACAAGGAAACCCAACAAACTTTCCCAAGAAATACATAGGAGTGAAGTGAGAATGTCCCCTTTCTCCACTGTTATTTGCTGTAGTTCTACAAATGCTCAAAATTGCAAAAAGAAAAAGAAATTAAAAACACAAGATGGGTAAAGCAGAGACAAAAGTATTCCTATTTGTGGGTAATGTGGTGGTTTACTTGGAAAACCCTAGAGAATCAGCAAAGAAAATAAACAAGAAAATTAAGAGTTTCAGCAAAGTAGTGGGGATACAAAAATACACCCATGTTGTCAGGCTATATCATTTAATTTTGAAAAATTGTTTCTTCTTTGTTGCATGAAACAGTTTAGTCCTGGGTAAGAAAGAGGTGAGGGGCTGTCACACACACAGAAATGTGAAAATCAAAGACCATTCCATATGACATTTTTAAAGAATAAACAAAATTAAAAGCATCGTTTCTCTGGAACAGGAATTCTGTATGACACCTATCCCCTCTCTGAGGAGACCTGGCATACCCACCAGTTCAACTTCATCAAGGTAAGGCAGTGGCCTTGGCATTCACCTGTGAATATGACACTCCTTAATGCTGTCAGCAGGCCAAAGTCAGGGAGGCAGCAGGATGGGTTTTCATTTGAGACATTTCTGTCCTTTAGAGCATTAGTGAGAGGCATGAAGAGGGGAATGGGGATGGGGGCTCATTAAAATCCTACCTTTTCACCCTGCCAGACTCATGCCTTCCGCCTGTTGAAGCCTGGAGGTGTCCTCACTTACTGCAACCTGACATCCTGGGGAGAACTGCTAAAGAGCAAGTACACGGATATCAAAAAGATGTTTGAGGTGAGCCATGAACCTGGGCCCTGACACCCTCTAGTATGACCACTCACAGTTCCCCCCTCAGTGTTATCACCCCTGCTCCTGTTTCCATATGTCTGGGTTTGTGTAGGAAGGATCACAGGGCTTGTGAGAAAGAGTCTGGCCTGTGAGTCAGAGACTCACCTTGTGATTAACCTTAGCATAATTACTTCTCTTTGGGCCTTGGTTTCTCCCCCATAAATGAAGGAGTTGGACAAGATGGTTTTCCAAGATCAGATATTCCATGCCCTAAGTTGGCACATTCAGTTGGCAGCCCAGAGCGTAGTAGATGGAGCATCTGACCTGGAGTCAGAAAGACTCCTCTTCCTGGGTTCATATCCAGCCTCAGGCACTTACTAGCTGTCTGACCCTGGGCAAGTCACTTCACCCTGTTTGCCTCAGTTTCTTCATCTGCAAAATGGGCTGGAGAAGGAGATGGCCAACCACTCCAGTACCTTTGCCAAGCAGACCCAAAGGGACATGAAGAATGACAACAACAAAGTCCGTGTGGTACAGTAGAAAAAGCACTGGACCTAGGGGTGCCAATCCTGCTTCCGACATCGTGTACTCTCAGGCACCTGGTACTTTCCCTGGATCTCAGTTTCTTAACTAGAAGTTTGAAGCGGTTGAATCAGATGGCTTCTGAGATCCTTTCCAGCTCCAGAGCTATGATCCCTTATCATTCTTATTGTTCTCTGATAGTCAATATCCAAGCTGCTTCCTACCTCTGACATCCTGTGTTCTAAGGAGCATTCCAACTCTGACATCCTGTGCTTTAAGGAGCAGTCCAGCTCTGACGTTCCATGTTCTAAGAGCCCTCTCAGTTCTCATGTCCTGTGTTTTAAGGATCCTCCCAGCTCTGATATTCTCTGTCCTAAGGGCTTTCCTAGCTCTAACATCCTGTGTTCCAACATCCCTACCAGCCTTGATATTCTGAATGTCTCTCCCAGCCCTGACATCATGCATTCTAAAGACCCTCCCACCTCCGACACCCATGTTCTGAGGTCCCAAAACTTAGAAGGACATGGGAAGCAAAGGTGAAGTCTCCGAATTCAGGGCAGCCCCCAGAGATGCAAACATGCTGCAGATATTTGCCTTCATCCTTCCCTACTAACAACAATAACAGCTCCTATTTCTCTACTGTTTTCTGGTTCACAGAATATTTCCCCAATCAGTTTCTTAGACCATTACAGAAAGTAGAGCTGAAGAGGACCTCAGATGAAGAAACTGAGGCCGGAGGAGGTTTAGTGATGAGCCCAAGGTCATGGTATTGTAAACTTAGAGTAGGATAGGATCTTAGAAATTAAGTCTGATGTCCTCATTTTACAGATAAGGAAATGTGCCCAGAGGAGTTAAAAGAATGACCCAAGGTCCCACAGATCATAGTGTCAGAGTCAGGTCCTTGGATTCACATGGTGTCACAGACTGAGAGAGAGGAGGGAACTTCTTGGTTGTTCTTTCCATCCCTTCCCCCCTCATTTTGACAGTTGAGGAAACCTGAGGCCCTAAGATAGGTTTCACATAGTAGTAAGTTGCAGAACCACTATTTGAATCCAGGTTCTCCAGTCCAGCACCCCTTCTACCACACTGTATTCTGTGTGGTATTCAGGGACCAGCCTGGCTAAGAAGTGGGGAGGCTGACTCCCCCAAAGGATGACTGGCATTTTGTTTTGTTTTGTTTTTAGCCACGTTAACTCATTTAAGATACGAGGACCTCTGTCAGTGCTGAGGTATCACCCCATCAACAGATTTCATAGATTCTTTAAATCTTAAAGATGAACAGATAACTGAACTTTTATTGTTTTCTGGTTTTGATACCCAAAGGATGTCTTCATGGAGACCATGTCACCCTCTGTAATGTCTGTGTCAAAGCTCTCCAGGACTCCCTCTCCAAACACCTCTCCCTTTAGCAAAAACTCATGACCAATTTTTCCTCTGGGAATTTCTCCTGATCTCATTTCTTTTAGGGGCCTACACGTACTTGGAGGGTCATAGACCTAAGCTGGAGGGGACCTTAGAAGTCCATCAGACAAGTTGAACTTGTCCAAGATCCTAGAGATCCTTTGTAGCAGACCCCACATTTGAGCCCAGATTCTTTAACTCATAGAGATTTGCAATTTGGCTCAATTAGGAAAACAGAAACAAACTTCAAGGCTATCTAGGAAAGGGAAGCAGAAACTAGGAGTAGAGAAATGACTTGTCTCAAATCCCACTGGGAGTAAATGGTAAGAGCTAGGAGTCAAACCCAGGTGTCCCTCCTCAGATCCACCATATACATGTTTTCTAGTGTACCTCCTGGAGGATGACCTGGGCCTTTTTCCTGTCCCTTAGGAGACCCAGATTGCAGCCCTGGTGGAAGCAGGTTTCAAGAAGGAGAATATCAGCACCACTGTGATGGATCTGGTGCCCCCTGAGGAATGCCGTTACTACTCCTTCCCCCAGATGATCACCCCGACGGTCCTCAAACACTGAGGGGGCCCAGCTTCCTCTTCCTATGGGGCTGATCCTGGGGCCTCAGGGACTCTCTAGCCAGTCAAGGCTAGAGCCTAGGTTTGCTCATCAGATCCCAGCCAACTTCCTAACAGGACTAACAGGGGAACTTGACAAGAAAAGAAACAAAGAACGAGCAGGGGGATTGAGGGACTGTCTAGGCCTGTCTCTTGATTCAAGGCCTCAAGGGGGGGCAAAGAGGCTTCTGTTTCAATACAACAAACACATATTAAGCTCTGGTGGGAGCCCAGTGCTAGAAGTTAAGGTTCAGGGTTTTTCTGCCTTTTGATTTATCTGTCAACTTGGTCCTCAAGCTACTTGAGGCCTTTATTTGTTTCATCTGTAGAATGGGTATATGTACCTACTTGACAGGAATTGACTACTCTCAGAAGTGATAATCAGGTTACCTAAATGGGAATTTTTTTATCCAAAAGTCTCTTCAAGGAATTGCTTTAAGGAAATGCCACCCTTCCCCCCAAAAAAGGAAATGCCCCTCCCCCGGTTTATCAAGTGCCTATAATGTGCTCCTTGGTGCTAAAGAAGTATAGAGAAATCTAGAGCTTGGGGCTTGTACCCCATTTGAGGCAGCGTATTGATAATCCCAAGGGTGAGTCCAGGGGCCAAATGCTCTTGTAATGGTACTTCCCCTCATTGGAGGCTTCAGAGTCAACATGTGCTTGCTGGGGTTGGGATTCTTGTTCAGTTTATTAGCTGAACCAGATTGGATCATCTCTGAGGTCCTCACAGTATTCCTTGAGAGCAGGGAAAATGTTTTTATATTTCTTTGTATTCTCAGGGCTTAGCATAGTGCCTGACACTAATTAATTAATTGCCTTTCCTTTGAAATGGGTATTACAAAGAGTAGCCCCATTTTATAGATGCCTGAGAGACCTTATATCTCCGAGACAGTAGCCAGAGCTGGCTTTTGGAGCCAGGAAGACCTGGGTTCAAGTCTGGCCTCTGACGCATACTGGCTATTGTGACTCAGGCCAAGTTATAAAACCTAGTTATTCTAGGCATCTCCTTCAGATTAAGGTGCAGATCTACAGTGACAGAGGAAGTTTTCTCACTGGAGAGTTCAGAGATTCAGTCCCTGTCCCTTTATAAGTGAAGAAATTGACAAGTGACTTGTCTGCAGCCACTAAAGATGGAGCTGGGATCTGAACTTGGATCTCTTGATGTCCAGTGCTCTAACAAACTGAGGTCCAAAGGCTGAGGGACTCTAGGCCCAGGCATGTTTCACTACACCCTGTTTGTTCCCTTTCAAAAGTCTGTTTCCCTGCTTAAGTCTATTTAGAAACTTTAACTTTTACTAATACACTATGAGGCCCCTGTATCCTTTATTTGGTGCTCTTCAAAGCTGGTGCCCTCCTGGGGCACCAGAGGTCCTGTGGGCAAAGGGAAGGCCCTGCACCTTCTCACTTGTAGCATAAGGCCTGCCGCCCAAATAATAAAAGAATTCTGACCTCAGCTGGAGACTTAAATTTCCTTCATGAGTGTGTGTGTGTGTGTGTGTGTGTGTGTGTGTGTGTGTGTGTGTGTAGGTAAGACTGAAGAAATGTGGGGATAGGAGAGATTAGGGAAAAAGAATGGAGAGAAAAGGGGTGAAGGAAAACAAAGGGAAGGGAGGAGAAAAGGGAAAGAAATGAGTAGGTGGTGGTATAAGCAAGCAAATGGGTCTTTGAGGGTTCAAGCAGAAAATGAGTCCAAAGGATGAAAGGCCCTTTCCACACTGAGCTTGGGTCCCTCCCATCTCTACTTAAACCCATCTTAATTTTAAACCCAATACTTAATTTTCCTATTGAAGAAATGACTGCCAGGACTCTGCCAATGGCCAGCCCACTGATATATCCAGCCATGTGAGAGAGACTCCTTGCAAAAGTTATCTGGACAATGGGACCCAAGAAGGTTTAGAAAACAACAAGTTAATGTTTTAATTACTTTTTGTTTTTACATCACCTAAGTTTCCTCTTTTATTCGTTGATGTTGGAAAAGATTGAACACAAAAGGAAAAAGGGAAGGCAGAGGATGAGATGGATAGTATCATGGAAGCAACGAACAACATTTTGGAGACAGTGGAGGATCACAGTGAGGTCACAGAGTTGCCATGACTAAAAGACGAAATTCTTCCTTAGTTATCTCATGAAAAGAATTTGTTTTAATAAAAAAATTAACTCATCAAAACACTAAAAAAAATCTGAAGAGATTTTTCACACCCATGAAGGGAAGTTTCTTCTCATATCTTCTTTAGGACTATGTTTTGCTTCTTTGTAATTCTGCAACATGAACTTTGGTTATTATTCAAAGCATAACTTTATAATCTTGGGAAACCAGTATCAAAAGGTGGAAGATGCCCTTTGGAGAGGACAGAGCATAAGTGAGGGGAGAAAATCATTTGCAGAATTAAGAGACATATTCAAAGGGGAATTGAGGAGGGCTTACAAACTGGGAGCCTGCAAAGTATCCTGAGAAAGGTAAGAAATGAACAGATGATGTAATAAAAATTAGACAAGTAGCACAAAACTTTCACTGACTCACTTAAAGATCAAGGCCCTTCTCAGGGTCCTCCAGGGCTGCCATGTCCAGGCTCCCCAGAGTGCTTTGTGCTGGAAGCACCACAAAAATATCTGGCCCTGCAATGTGGACTCCTGATATCTCACTACCCAGTCCACATCATAGATCCTGCTTCATATCCGCCTCCTGTAACGGAGCTCTAGGTTTTCTTCTCAGTTTTTTCCCTTAGCACCGTTCACCTTTGGTGGTGGTCTCTTAACAGTGCTGGTATTCAAGCTGACCTTTGCTTACTCTGGCTGAAGTTTAATGAGAATGATATGATGGTCTTCATTTTTATATCTGTTTTCTTCAAAATAATCCTGTGAGGCAGACAGTAACAATGAAAGACAGGGTCTGGATTATAACATGACAGCGAGTTAGGTAGACCATGGAGTCGGTCCATTGATATATTTACAAGCTAGGCCCAGAATTGAGATCTGGTTAGATGGTTTCTTTCCAGAAAACTGCATATTTCTCAGGAAAACCTTATTTCATCACTAATAGGCTTCAAGTGATGCTATATGGTCACAAATTGTGAAATGCACAAAGATCTTGAAAGAATCAATTATACGTGATGCCAAAAGGCAATGGTAAGATGTGGACGGTGTGTAAGTACACAGGCTACTGACTGATAATGGCATGTGTGGGAGGGGAAGCATAAACTCTAGACCAGAATAAAGGGAGCCAGCCTGAGTGTTATCACTGGTGTCTCCAATTATTAAAAGAACCAGAGGAAAGACCTCGTGGGAATTACGGGAAGAAAGGGACGAAAGTCAGGATGAATGAAAGGACTGCTGGCCACTCCAGTGACTGATGTCCCCCACTCCCATGAGATCATGGATCCATTTGAAGCGCTCCAAGAACTTGATCAAGGATGCAAAGCCAGTTCTTATGACTCCCCCAGTCCTGAGTTATTTCCAATAGGTTTTCTCAGTCCAGGACCCCTGGGAACACCAGATGGCAGAACTCATACTCTAGTGCTAAAACAAAACTTGCAACTGTTTTTCATCATTCCTGAGGAATCTTTTCCTGTTCTAAAATGAATGATTTTCCTTCCCTACAAAAGGATTTATGGAAGGTCAAGTCTGCAAAGAGCCCCCTCCCTCCGTGCTTTAAGACAACATGCACATCCAAATATTCTGCAAACGCTTCCACCAAGAGTAAAACAAAAAAATTAATGACTAGGAAGCTAGCACTGCCTCGAAAGTCTTGGTCTCTGATGAGAAGGCTGAAGATCAGAAAGAACCACAGACCACGAGAGCTGCAAGGGCCTTTTGGGAACAGACAGAGCCTAATACAGCCAAGCTGCAAGAAACCTTAGAGATCGTCTGGTCCCCTCTTATCTTACAGGATCTGGGGACTACAGCAAGGACCATAGTATTCCATCTCCCAGGCCAAGTCAAGGATGAGTCAACTCCATTATCACCAATAAGCATTTATTGAGCTGGTACTTTAAAGTAGATACTTTATCAATCACAGAGGATTCTTCGATTTACAAAGGGACTCACCAGTATTCCTTAAAAGTGAGCTGTCCTAGCACACGTTAAAATGGTCTGACAAATACACCCTATAAAGTGAGGTCCACCTGTGACCAGCAGGCTCCTAGTTACTTGCAAACCCCCTCTGTATGGCACCCCAAGGGCATGGGTTTTCCACGGGAAGGGTACACACTTTTATGAGCTTAAGGTAGTGGGGATCAGGTGTGAATATCGATGACACCAATGACCTGACCTCACCTCGTCCAGTGAGGATGCCTTATCTGGAACCCTTTTCCACCTTACCTAGTCCCCAACCAATAGCTTGCACTTGCTTGATGACTTCCCAGAAACAGCTCAGCTCCCGATGTAGTCACAAGAGGTGGACCTCACAGCCTTACTCTCGGTCCTATCCAGCCTGTAACCCACCTAGGACTCAGAACACATTTGTATGGGACAAAGCTCTGAGAAGCCTTAGATGTCATCATTTTACAAATGGGAAAACTGAGGCCCTGTGGAGTTAAGTGAAGGGATGTGAGCACAGACCCTGAGTGCCAAACCAGGGTTCTCTCTCCATCACCTCCCTCTGTGTCTCTGTCACTACCAAGTAGAGAAAACAGTATCTAAGATCTGGGTGTTTTATTGACATTTACACAGCATGAGTTCACAAACGAATAGGAGCCTGGCCCTGCTCCACGCACACAACACCATCACTGGTCACCGTCGGTACCACACCTGGAGCCTCTTCTCCCGTTTGATCTTCTTCTGGAGCTGCAGGATCCCGTAGAGCAGAGCTTCAGCGGTGGGCGGGCAGCCTGAAGGGACACATACCACATGTAGTCACATGGTCCATCTCCAGGCAAGGGAGAATGAAGCACAAAGACATGGGGTACTTTATTAAAGGTATTCTAGTATTGCGGTACTCACCATACGATTAAAGTTATTGGAGCTTACAGCTGCCCTAAGACTTTTGGGACACTCAGCCTTGGGTTGACAGTACACATAGTTAATTTAGGTAAAATCAGGCTGCTGTTCTCTGGATACACAAAGAGTCTACAATGGCTATGGATCACAGAGGTCACACCACAAGATCCAGGAAGACTTCAAGTGTCCAAACTGGAAGAAGGTGAGAAGTGAGGGGATAAGGAGCTAAGAGACTACAGGTTCAAAGCTGGAAGGGACCTCAGGACCCTCTTTTTACAGGGGAGGAGGGGGCTGAGGCTTGGCACTTGACCAAAATTACCTATGTTGGAGTGGAGCCAGGATCTGAATTCAGATCCTCTAACTTGAAATTTACTCTTTCCAGGAAACCCTGATGACTTCCCCCACAAAAGCTGAAATTTCCCCCCTGCCTTTAGGCTTTAGGTGCAGGTTGGCTGACCAGCTGGAATGGATTCCTGCTCACATACAAGCTGGATCACCTACCCTCTGAGGTTTTTCCTGGAACTGTTTCTGGGATTGGGCATGGAAGAGAGCCCAGACCCAATGAAATCAGGAAGACTACAGACTTCCCAAGGAATCTCAAGTTTGGCATAGGGAATCAGGACCTCAAGTTAAATGGAAGGGGTATATGAGATACTAAAGCAAGATTTGGTGCCTAAATCTGCCCTGATACTACTTGCAGTCCTCTAGGACAACAGGCCTCAGTCCACGGAACCAAAGTACCTTCATATGTTCTAATCTTCTCACCAGGCCTAAGAATTAATGGGTAAGGATAATTCAGTCTTCTAGATCAGGGAATGGACCAGTCTTCCGATGCCAGCCTGGTTCAGGAGGGCTCTTTCCATCCCATCAATGCTACAAATACACTGGCTTACTGACTGAAACATCACTTATACTTCTAAAGCAGTGGTGGAAGGAACCAAGTAGCTGGTGGCATTTTATGCCAGGGATTCATGTGAAAGAGGACAGGAATGCCAAAATGCCCACAGGCTGGTGGTGCGCCCCAGAGAGAGAATTTCAGAGCTGAAATGGACTCACACTGGGGGTCCTAATGAAACCACCTCCCAAAATATATCTTAGAGTGGTATCTCCCCAGGTCCAGATGCTCTTGATGGGATTTCTACTCAAGTATGGACTGGCCAGGATGCTGGTGAGGCCCCTCCTCCTCTGAGGACCTATGGTTCAGTGAGTGTAGTTGAACATTTTCTTGAAAGTTCCCGGTCATCTTTGTAAGTGACTATAAACTGAATTAGCCTGTAAAGCGTGAGGGCCCAGACCTCAGATTTTTCCCCTGCTCAGAAGGGCCATCTGAGGTCATGTCTGCCTTTTTTCTATAGCTTTTGTCTCGCTCTCCTTGAGGGCAGCGTTTGCTTCCTGCTGCTCCAAGGTCCCTGAGCCCCTTGCCTCCTCTCCTTGCTGCTTCTGCTCTAGGCTTCACCTCAGATGACCCAAGGCCATGTGGCCAGAACTATGTGAAGAGGCAGGAGCCTCTCTGAGGGCTCCTAGCCTTGAGAAAAGCCAGAGTCTTGGCACCAGGATTCTCTGATATCAATTTGGGGAGCTCTGAAAGATTTTAGGGCTTCTTTTCTAAATTCTGATTGGATGGCAGATCAATGATTTTGGCTCTTCAATGACCAGGTGCTGGTCACGTGATGAGAGAGCTAGAAAGGAACTCGAATCCTTCAGTCTAACCTCATTTAGATGAGAAAAGTGAAGGGACATATGGAGAGGTTCACAGGACTTAAAACTGCCAGGGTCCTCAGAGACCCTCTTGTCTAGCCATCATTTTACAGATGAAGAAATAGAGGGCCAGGGGTGGGGGGAATCTGTCCAAATTCATACAGCTGGCAAACCTAGGTCCTAACTACAAATCCCCCATCCATTCCACTATTCCTTGGTGCCCTGACCTTAAATGACAAGTTAGTAACAAGCTAGTGAGGTACTGCTATATCTGCATGTAAACAAGTTATAAGAGGCTGAGGAATTATGAAGGTTTTAATGTGCAAAGAGCATCATCCCATCTGCAAAATCACCTTAAGCTGACTGTATAATTAAGCTTATAACCTGTATTCTCACATAATTAGACTTCACTCTTTTACCCTTGGCTTTCTGAATGACCTTGGGGGAGTCACTTCCCTTCTATGGTCCTCAGTTTCCAGATCTGTAAAACTTCAGTGTGAGGGAGGAGCTGGGGTCAACTACAAGTCCCTTCCAGTGCTATGAGAAAACATGCAGCAGAGCTGGGCTCTGGCACACCATGGCTAAGGAGGGGTTCTTCTACCTGGGACGTAGATGTCCACGGGCACAATTCGGTCACATCCTCTCACTACAGAGTATGAGTAGTGATAATATCCTCCACCATTAGCACAACTGATAAGAAAAAAAGAGAGAATCATATGACTTATCTCCCAATTCCAGAGCACTTCAGGTGTAACATAGCAACTTTGTTCATTATGATTGTAAGATAGAGGCAGAAAATGGGTTTTTATAACATATGTGGTCCAGTGGATCCAGAGCCAGAGTCAGGAAGACTGCCTCACACATTTATTAGCTACGTGACCTTGGGCAAGTCACTTACCTGTCTCCGTCAGCTTCCCCATCTATAACACGGGGAATGTAACGGCACACAGCTCTTGGGCTGGTTTTGTGAAGATCAAATGAGATAACCTGTATAAAGTGCTTTGCAAACGTGGATGCATCACATAAATGCTATTATTATTGACAGCAGTAAGGACTATTAAAATGACCACTCACACTGGGTACGGTCACATGATGAGCTCCGGGACGTGATTCCAGCAGGCCCTCCTGACTGGGAGCCCAGGATCCTTCCCAGTATCCACACTTGAGGCCTGCTGACCCTTCTGAGTCTGTTTTCATCCATCTCAGAGCCCAGCAGCTCATGCAGAGCACGCCCAAGAAAATGAAACTCACCCAGGAGGCAATTTCACTCCTGGGTTCAGAAGCCTTCATGGATGGCTAGAGGAAAACTGTTCAAGCTCCCAGGAGCCCTAACTTTCCTGGGCCACAGCCCTGGAGCAGCAGCTACTCAGGGGATTCACAGAGTATTGTTCAGGACCTACTGTGGGGTGACTAGCTCTGGGTTATGTGCTGGGGGCACAAATGCACAAACCAGGCTGGGGAGGGGTTTGAGGAGGAGCTTACACTCCTATCAGCTGGCTTTCCAAATGCTCCTTGATAGTTTGGAAGGCCCTAGATGGCAAGAGAGTCCTCACGCCATGCTCTGGTCCCACTGGACCTTTCTCATCCTATTTCCTGGTCCTGGACGCAAACCCTTTGCCAAATTAGTTTCCTCAACATCACTTAGTCTGTGCTGATCATTTTCTTTTTGCCAGTCCATGTGCATGTGAGTGTGTGTAGAAAATTTGTACACACACAGACATACATACCACTATCCACCTCCTCCTCCATCCCACCTGAACCCTCCCTTGTAATAAAGAAAAGTCGTTAAGCAAAAATAAGTCGTACAGTGACCATATTTGATGAGGGATGCAGAGTTCTGCCCCTGTGGGTACCTCCCTCCCATTTTCTACAAGTTGCTCCCAATGGTTTTTCATGGCATTTGAGTTTCTCTAGAAGAGCTACAACATGAGATTCTGTTATTCTTACTAGTGCAGGGACAGGCTGTTCAATTCCCACCTCGATAAAGAACTCTATTTTTTTGGAACTTGGCTGGGACTAGTACAAGCTCACCCCTGGACTCACTGTCCCTTATTATCCAAAGTCAGAGGGAAAAGATTAATTCCTCTTGAGCAGAAAAGACAATTATTAGGACAGTAAGAGGGCACTAGGGAAGGAGGGAGCAGAAAAAGATATACATTTTAAATAATGCAAATGGGGTTTTCCTCCCTTGGCTTTTCTCTTCCGATGAGCCACGAGAGTGCTCAATGTCTCTGAAGGGGAGCTGCAGTTCCTAATGACTCAATCAAATGCTATGATCTTGTCACTTTTCTGTATTCTTATTTTACCTCCTTATCTTGGGTGCTGACTCCACTCAAAAATGTCCCTGTTCCAACCTCAACACCAAGTTCCTTTAGAAAGTCTTCTCTGCTGAATTTCTTCAGCACTTACAGAATCTGAGGATGTTAGAGAAGGAACTTCACCAGGACCACCCGATCATTTTCCAGAGGAAGAAGAGTGACTTGCTCAATGTCAGGCACGCAGCTAATTGTTAGAGCTTGAACCTCTATGCCCTGGAGCTCCTTCTAGACCCCACGTTCTCTCACTCCATAGCTGGAAGGTTTCAGCACATATCTAGACCGAAGCTTCTCTCTGTGCGCTGTAGCTGGTGGGAAGCATCATCGTGTGTTTTCTACAGCCCTGGATCGCTTTCTAGCAGGGATGTTTATAACTGGTCTCACAGTTATAAACAGGTCTCTTATGATGGTTTGCAAGGTATTTTCCTAATGACAGCCCCACCAGGGAGGTAATACATGCATTCTTTTTTTTGTCCTCCAGATCAAAAAATGAAGACCCATAAGGTTTAAGTAACTTATCATTACTACAGCTAGTAAGTGTCCAATGCAGGACTTGAACCTCAGCCTCTCTTGGCCCCAGCCTTATCCTTCACATACTATTTAATGTCCTAGCCATCACACCATGATGCCTCTTCTTACTTCCCTAGACTATCTCTTTCATCCCACACTGCACTGTTCACTTCTTCATGTTCTCCCACTTCTAGCCTTGGGGACCATTTCTAATTTAACGATCATTTTGGACAAATTCACTTTTGTGGAGCTGATGATGCCCTGGATTCCACACAGGCTCCCACTATCATTATAGCCTGTGTCACACTATTTCACACTTTTGGTATCATTCTGGAGGTGTTTCTTAGACTCCCCAGTGAGAGAGGAACTTCTCAAGACAGGCTCCAGGACAGCTTTTGCAGTCCCCAGCTGCTACTAGCATAGCAACACTGCTTTTGTTCCATCCACAGTTCAGACCCTGGTCACAGAGAAATGCAAAAAAAAGGTATCCACCGTTCACTTACCTTCCCATGGAGACTACGTAACGAGGCTCTGGCATCTGGTCATATACCTGGAACACAAAGCCAGCTATCTTACTGTCCTCTCCCTGCATAATTAACTTCAGTTGTAGTAGAGCCTAGCATACTGCCCCGTTAAGGATCAGAGGGCATGATACATGGTGGAGGGCTACTCATCCTATGGTGGCTATCTCTGACAGACCTACAGCTTATCACTCCATGCTGGAGACCAAGTCATATCATCAGGTACTTGGCCTGAATCTGAATTTTAATCATGTGGAATCCTGCAGCTATCTCAGTGGAACCTTTTGATTCTCAGGTGTCCCATTTTCTCCCAACACAGACCACAGAAAGTAAGAAACATCCAGCTGGCAATCATCCAGCCCTTCCTCAGGCAGTTCTTTGCTGCTTTTGGTAAAACTGAATTGTTCTTTGCTGAACAAAAATGTCTTCTGCCCCCAATAAGGCTGGGTCTGGGCTCTCTCAGAGTGTGATGGCTGTTTCTGGCTTTCTTAACATCAAGGGACAAAGATGAGGGGGGTTACCTTTCGGAGAGCCGGGGCCATTTTGTTGGTGAGAGTGCCGGCTACGATCATCACATCTGACTGACGTGGGCTGGCCCGGAATACCACCCCAAACCTGTCCATGTCATATCGGGGAGCTGCCATGTGCATCATCTCCACAGCACAGCATGCCAATCCAAAGGTCATGGGCCACATGGAACTCTAAAGAGAGAAAAGTCTTACATGACAGCCTTAAATGAGGCAGGAATTGCCTTGTAGAGCAATCCAGGTAACATACATGTTCATGAGGTGGAGAATGAAGGATGTTTTGAAGCAGTATAAATTAGATATTCTGGGTCTAGGATCACTTAGGGGTGGGGGAAGCAGTCACACTCTAAGTGTTATAAGGATATAGATTTGTCTTAGTATAATTCCTAAGAATTAAAAGCTATCTGAAAGAAGGTGGCATAGCAGACAGAGTTCCAGCCTGGAATCAGGACTTGAGTTCAAATCTGACCTCAGACACCTAACAGTTATGTGATCCTGGAGAAGTCATTTAACCCTGTCTGCCTCCATTTCCTTACATGTCAAACGAGCTGGAGAAGGAAATGGCAAATCACTCTAGTATCTTTGTCACTAAAACCCCAAAAAGGGTCATGAAGAGTTGGATACAACTAACTAAGGGAAAAAAATAGGAAATGACTTCATAGACTCCCTATAGAGAGGATTCCTGCATTAGACAGGGAGTTGGGTTAAGACCTTGGAGTTTCTTCCCACTCTAGGCTAGTATAACTCTAGAACATATAAAAGATGAAGAAAGCAGGCTTTCACCTTTCTGAAAGAACCTCTACCTAGAAGAAGAGAAGCTAGTATTCTCTGCAAACTAAAATCTTGATCAACAAAATTGTGAGGGGATATTCTGAGTAATTGGATTCTTAAATTTAACTTGTGGCTAAGCAAAAAAGCATTTTTCTTGTAACAAAAATCTATCTATTTTAATAAGGCTAGAAGGGACATCACAGGTTCAACATCTTTATTTATCAAATGATGTAACAAACGTCCCAAGAAGTGACCTGGATAAGGTTACACAGCTGGGAAGCAAAAAGGCCAGAATGCTAGGTCAGGCCCACTGACTCCATGTTCCCTGCTCTTTCCACTAAACCACAAAGCCTGGCAAGTACAAGTAAATCTGCCTTTGTTGACTAAGTCTCCTCAAAGCCCTCAGGGTCGTTGCTCTGAACACTTAAAAAAAGTTTTCAGGTCTATTGCTATTTTTTTTGTATCATTATAGTCCCTCCTTCCCCCCATCCCCCAATCTTCCCTCTCCCTGGGTCACTCAGTATTACAAATGGTATTTCTGAAGACAAAGGGAACAAAAATCAACATTACTGATCAATACATTGAAGAACCAGGACTTACACCTCAGCAAAGGGGAGGGGGTGGGAGCATCCTCTGAACACTTACTTTAATTTGAAAAGACTATTAAATGACTACCAGAGTTAGATGGGACCTCAGAAAGGATCTACTCCAACTTCCTCATTTTCCAGATGAGGAACTGAGGTTCCAAGAGGGGAATTCCCTCAAAGTCATACAAGGTAGGGGAAGATCTGGGATCAGAAGCCTGGTCTCCTGGCTTTCAGCTCAGGGCTGCTTCCACTCTACTACCTAGGTGTAGCTGTGGGTAAGGGACTCAGTGTATGCCTCCTTCCAGGGGATGGTTTCTGAATAAAATTTCCTGATTTCATTTTCTTTCACAAAAGACAAGCCCAGAAGAAATGTTCTCTCACTGACACTGTCTAGCTGCTCAGATGACAGGTAAATTGGAGTTTACTCTATCTGGAGATCTACAACTATAAAGATGAAAAAACAAGACAACCGTTATAAAGCAACAATAAAAAACATCTGGTGCCACAAGCAAGTGGCATAAGGTTAAACTTTGTTGCCCAAGCAAAAAGTATGTAAAAGGAAGCTTATGTTTGGTCTTTTTCCTCTGCAGGAGGTAGGGAGGAACTGAGTAAGAGAAAAGGACACACGGGATGACTTGGGTAAGATTTCAGTAGCAGAAATGTATGGGCAACAAGCAAGGCAAACCAAAGATCGAAACCCCAGAAAGTGAATTTAACCTCCAGAGGTTTGGATAAAGACCCTGAATCTTGTGGGAAGGAAGAAGGGAGTTCAAATCCTGCTTCTGAGATGCTTATGTCCCTAACCCACCTCTGTCACCTTCGGCTCCCTTGCTTATAGGAGGATAATAGAAGCCTGGACCTCCCTGTGTGAGGAGAATAAACAGGGTCAACACCTGGTGAGACCTCTGCAAACTCCAAGTGCAGTACAAAGCTAGCTATCACTATTATTAGCAATAAGATGTACTTATACAGGGGAGCATGGTGAAAATATGTGTGTGATGATAAACTGAGATAGAAACAGAAGCCTTATGGAAACATTCTACAGAGAGGAGAAACAGATGAGTTCAGGAGATGGGCTCCCAGGCAGGACCCCCGAGAATCAACCAGGAGGGATGGGGCCTTCAATGGTCCCAAACTCTGCAGGAGCTCAGAGCAACAATCTTCATGACTTGCCTGATTTCATCCTTCAAAAGGAGGAAGGACCAAAAGGAGAACGTTTATCCCAGATCTAGCACTGGGGGGAAATTCTGGGAACACTGCTCCATCGGAGAATGTGGGGCATTATGTGACATCTCCCCCTAGGCTGGGGAGAACAGACTTCAAAGAACTCAGAGAAATAATAAGGGAGGATGGCACAGATTCAAATGCTACAGGCAGTCAGCCAAGGGAGGATGAGAAGGTCTGAAAAATGAAATCCAGAAAACACACACAAAAAATTCTGATAATGTAGGAAAGTAATAGTTGTCTAAAGAGATCAATGTGAAGGCCCAAGGAACTTTATTAGTTAGCTTGCATTTTAAAAGTCATATAGAGAAAACAAAAACAAAGACAGGGGACAGAGGATGAACACAAAAAAAAACTGCACAGTCCTGGAAAAATAGCATCAACCGAGGAAAAAAGAACAATGTTTGAAGATGAGCTGATACTGTCGAGGAAAGCTAAGAACCAAAAGGTAATTTTATTTTTAAAATTGCAATGGGGAAAAGGGAAAACAAAAAAAGGATAAGGCTGCTGCTTGGATGGATCAAAATCAGTCAATTAACAAGCATTTACTAAACCCTGCTATGGGCCAGGGTTTAGTCTCAGTGGAGACAGGCCCTCTGAATGACACAATCTCTACCCACAAAGACCTTACACTTAAATGGGAAGGGGGAAACCAAGTATGTCGAGGCCTAAGTCCAAGTAGATCAAAGTGATTCAATCAAAAGGAGCCTGGGAGGGAGGGCCAGCACCGGTGCTTGGGAGATTCAGGGAGGATAGAAAAGGGGGCTTGAGTTATACCTCCACAGAAAAGACTTCTACGCCTTGGAGGTCTGAGGACGGATGGCCTGAGAAACAGTGACAGAGAGAGCAGGGAGAATCAACCACCTAGCGCTCTTCTTCTGGTTCCTCTACAAAAGAGACTGCCAGGGGATCAGATAAAAGAAGCCAGGAGACGGTGAGAAAGGACCTAGTTAGCTGGGATAAGTTCCAGTCACCTGGCCCAAAGGAATGGAAGTGGGGACTGCTAAGCCACTGCCAAGTCAGACAGGCAGTGGAGAACAGATGGAGGAACTTTCTACCTGGGTTCAAATTTCTCCTCTGAAGCTTACTGCCTGTATGACCTTAGGCAAGTCACTTAACATCTTGAAGTCAGTTTCTTCACTGGTGAAAGGAGAAGTCTGAACTAGACAGACTCTGAGGTCCCTTTCAGATCAACATCTGCGACATTGCGAGAGAAATTCCACAGGTCTAGAAAGAAGCAATATTCTGATTTTCAAAAAACAGAAGAGTAGATGCTGCAAACTATAAGGACAATAAGCCTGACTAAAATTCCTGAAAGAATACTAGCATATGTTATTAAAGGGGAGATCAGTGAACATTTAGAAAAGGAAGGAGTGATCACAACCATCAGCAGGGCTTCAGCAATAACAGATTAACAGTATTTTCTTTTTCTGGACAGAATTACTAGAGTGACAGATCAAGGGATTCCTGTAGTTAACATTTGATAGTCTTTTGTGCTCTTCTCATGGACAAAATGGAGAGATGTGGGCTCTATTACAGTTAGGTTCAAAGGGTTTGAATGGTGACAGCCCCACAGGCAAACTAATGGTCTGATGGCAGAAGGTCTCCTGTGGACTGTCCTAGGGAACCACTCTTGGCCTGGTACATTTTCCTCAATGAATTTAATAAAGACAGTGATGGCTCCTTTCTCACATGTGCCCCCATGCAAGAAGCAGAGCCTCCATGCTGAATATGGACACACAATCCATTTGATATATGATACTAGCTGCATTCATATTAGCTTGCACAGTACTATATATATACACACACACACGTATATAAAATGTCTCTTTATAAAATAATCCTGTGTTATTACTATACCCATTTTACAGATAAGGAATTGAAGCAGAGAGAGGTTATAAATAAATGATCTGTATGCACAGGTACACAGGCAAACATCTGAGGTAGGATTGGAACCCAAGTCTTCCTGACCTAAGTCTTCCTTAAGCTAGGGGAAATTGGCTCCCTTTGGCAATCTGGTCTAGGTGGAGACTCCCCTGCTCCATGTTTGCATGCACTCTGCCTACTGTGGAGATTCAGACCTTTAGGGAAAAGAGATTGGTCTTGTGGTGACTTACCCGCCGGGCCCAGTTGATCAGGTCATCTAGTTTGGTGATCACATATTCCCCCTTGCTACTTGGGAGCGAGGAAGACTTGGAGACTATTGCCCCACTCTTCTTTCCCTCTGGGACAGGGCTGAGAAAGAGGAACACAAACACAAACTGAGACATACAGCATCGATGGGGAAAATCCTACATGAAGACACTGCAGAAAAGGGGAATACCTGAAGCCAGCATATATTGCGGACATGAACCAGACTATCAAGAAGGGGATCAGTGGATAGTGAGAAGATCAAGGTCACTTGTTTTATTCTTGGTCTACTAAGTGCCCAACCCAGTCTGAGGCCCAATTCTGACTCTCCTCTGAGAGCCCTCCAACCTGAGAGGATGAATCCCAACATGGACCACTGACAGAGAACTGACCATAGGCAGCTAACCTGTGAATGAACAATTCTGGTCATAAGGGGAACTAGGAGAGATGAATAATTCAATGCAAACCTATTTCATTCCCTTCCCCTACCCAATCCCCACAGTCTTCTCTTCTCTTCCTCAATAGCCCTGGGGCACTACACTGGAAAGTGCACCTGTGATGCTTGTGGGAAACTCTTGGGAAAGAAGAGAAAGAATTAACAGGCTTCTCCTAAGAAGCTACCTTTTACCTGCTTGCATCTGTCACCGGACTCTGATGAAGCAGTTGAACCTGAAGGGTTGTGCTGGGTCTGTTCAAAGGAACAATTAAGAATCAGGAGAGAATTCAACATCAAACCCCACTAAGGAACACAGGAATAAGTGAGCTCATTGTCCTCTCAGCTCACTCTACATTTAGCTCACTCACATCCACCCCTCCCTACATTTAGTCCAAGCTATATAGATGGCCTGATTCCATTTTCCATTGTTACAGGTTGTCATACGATTGTAAATTTAAAATGAGAATGGGTCTTTCTTTAAACTAGTCTAACTGTCTCATTATGCAGATGAGGAAACTGAGGCACAGAAGAAACGACTGACCTGAATTCGCATCTTCCTAAAGCCCAGCTCTGATAATGTTCACTGTCCTGCTCAAAAACCTTCAGTGGCTTCCCACTGCCTAGGAAACTAACTCTGAGTTTTATGCTTATGGTCCTGACTTATGTTTCTGGCCTTATTTCCTATTTTCCTCCATAGCCATTACTAGTTTCAGTCAAAAGGCTCTTCTTGCCTCCCCCGTCAACATGCCTTGGGCACTCTTGCCTCTGTATCTCTCCTGGTGCCACAATAACTGCCACTGACTTTCAATGTAGTACTGGGCAAGTAAGTGATTTCCCTCAGGACCTTCAATCTCTTCATCTGTAAAATGAAAAGGCTGGACTATAGGATTGCCAAATTCTCTTTGATATCTAAAATTCTGATTCTTTTTCTGCTCTCATAAAAATACTCCATTGTTCTGGTTGGTAAAATATCAGAAACCACAGTACTCACCGAAAACTAAACAATCCATACCGGGCCAGGCGAGGAACTGAAGGCAGAAACCACAGAAAAAAGGACTTTAATAGCATGCCAATTTAACTACTGTAAGTGGGGCAAAAGCTAATTACAATACTGTATCATCATGCCCAAACTGTTAAAAGATCTAGAGAGAAAGGCCTTCCTTTACAGGA
This sequence comes from Potorous gilbertii, assembly GCA_028658325.1. Classification (NCBI taxonomy): domain Eukaryota; kingdom Metazoa; phylum Chordata; class Mammalia; order Diprotodontia; family Potoroidae; genus Potorous; species Potorous gilbertii. Next base: position 198,255,992 of record CM053773.1, read on the forward strand.
AGACAAGGACAGGGCCAGAATAGCAAAGGGACTTCCTTCAAGGTTCAGCTCATGTGCTGTCTCCTAGGGGAAGCCTTTCATGATCTCCTAATAACGGTGCCCTCTCCTTCTCCTCTGTATTCCTCTTGGATGTTCTGATTTATACACATGGTCTTCCCCACTGGAACACAAGCTCCAGGGAGTCCAGGGTTATCTGCTTCTTTGTGTCTAGAACCCAGTAGAGCACTTACTATAAAGTAGCCGTAAAATAAGATTGTTGACTTAAAGTAGAATCAAGTGACAGAAGGTTAAACTTTGTTTCCCCAAGCAAAAGTTTTTAAAAGGTTCCTGGATCATGTTCAGCCTCCCTCTTCTGGAAGGGGTGGGAAGAAGTGAAATGAGATACGGGACGGTTTGGATAGGACTTCAAGGGCAGAAATGTACGCACAACAAGAAAAGCAAACTGGGGGCTCGTGCGGGAGAAAACTGACCTCAGAGGCTTGGATCTAGGCACTAAGTCTTCCGAGACGGCCTCGTCCCAGCAACCTACCATCACTAAAGAACCAGCTGCTTGGCTGCGGACGAAGTATTTCATGGTTTCAGCTGGCTTGGTAAGACTGAGGCTTGGAGAACGCTTTACAAGCATTATTTCATCCTCACCACCACCCTGGGAGGGAGGTGACTTTCCCAGGGCCACCCGGCAGCATCTATGCCAGAGGCTGAACGTGCCCGCAGGTGGCCCGAGCTGGCCAGACCCCGGCCCTCCCGAGTTGGCAAGGCCAGTGGGCACGGCCAGGCCGCCCCCAGCGAAGGCTCTGCGCTTTCGGCAGGTGGAGCGGCACCTGGCGCAGGTAAGTCGCGGCTCGGAGGTTAAAGGTCGGGGTCACCTGCGTAGAGGTCAGAGGTATGGGCTCCCGGCTTCAACCGTTACTCAACTCTATCGACATTTACAAATGCTACGGAGAGCCGTAAACACAACCCGGGCACCGCGACGGGAAAGACCCCCGCCAAGCTCGGCCGGTGCCCACGGGCAGCAAGGGTCGAGCCCGGGGGCGCGCATGCGCCGCCGGCTCTCCCAGGGCCCGCCCCCTCCCCGGAGCTCAGCCGGCCACCAGGCTGGGGGTGGGTGGGGTAGGGGGCTGTCTGAGGGGTCCGCCCGGCCCCGGCGAACGCTACCAGGAAGGGGGCCCCGTCGCCTCTCGCGCCCCCCATGCCCCAGCCCCGGGCCCTCGCTCCGCTCACCCGCCAGCGCCGCCGCCATCTTGTACACAGCCTTCAGACGACCTCCTCGGGGCCTCCGCTCTAACCGTTCCGGGTTGGAGGGAATGGGCGGCGGAAGTGTGTCTGGGTGTGTGCTCCCGGAGTGTGGAAAGCCGGCGGAGGGGGAGGGGGACGGGGGTGCACGTCCTAAAGACGTCCGGCGCCTCCCAGGGGCCACCGGAGCCACGCCGCTCCGAGTTCCGCCGCCTCCTGCCCCGCTCCCCGGCGGGCCCAGACCAGCCCTGCCCGCCGGCAGAACTGCCCCAGGGGTGCTCCTGGGTGCTCCGGGGAGGCGGGCCGCTGGGGCGATCGGAGGGAAGGGGCCGACACTAGACCTCTTGGCCTCCCTCTCGTATCCCTCCTTCAGCCCTTAAATCCTCGCCTGGCCCCAAAAGGAGCTGGCCCCGGGGTCCTCGGTTCGCAGGCCGCGGTCTTCGGGGCAATTTTCCTTTTCGATGGAAAAAGCAGCCGCGTCCCTGGGTGGGCTCGAACCACCAACCTTTCGGTTAACAGCCGAACGCGCTAACCGATTGCGCCACAGAGACGGGATAGGAGAGGGCCTTGCGCAGCCCCTAGTCATGGCTGCTGCGACTGGAAGGCTGAGCGCCCGGGGCTGAGGCCGGACCAGAGCGGGGCTCGGAGGGCAGCCCTGGGGGCTGGCGCCGAGAGTCTCGGAGGGCACCTTAGAACAGTCTGTCCGGCCGGGAGGGCTCTGAGAGGCCAGTGTGGGGGGCCCTCCGCACTCTCGGAGGACTCCTTAGAACAGTCTGTCCGTCCGGGAGGGCTCTGAGAAGCCGGTGTGGGGGGCCCTCCGCACTCTCGGAGGACTCCTTAGAACAGTCTGTCCGGCCGGGAGGGCTCTGAGAAGCCAGTGTGGGGGCCCTCCGCACTCTCGGAGGACTCCTTAGAACAGTCTGTCCGGCCGGGAGGGCTCTGAGAAGCCGGTGTGGGGGGCCCTCCGCACTCTCGGAGGACTCCTTAGAACAGTCT
>CM053773.1:198267018-198288315 GCA_028658325.1 Potorous gilbertii
TGGTGACCTACACAGCCCTTCCTCACTCAAAACAAAGTCAAGTGCAAGTCATGTCATTATTTCTCTGATGGCATGGTCTTCTTCAGCAACAAAGGATGAACACACAGACTTAAGAAAGTTATGGCAAGAATATGAATAATGCAGATTAAACTTAAAAATGTGTCATACATCTATTTTTCTCCCTGAAAACTGATTGATAAATATTTACATGTATACCCACCTTCTACACATTATCTATGTCCTTTATTATATTCACACCATAACCACTATAGTTTGGGCCCTCATCACCTCTTTCCTGGACTATTGGAATAGCCTCCTGATGGATCTCCCCACTCTAGTCTCTCCATCTGTTTTCCACACAAGCTGCTGAAATCATCTTCCTAAAGTCCAAGTCTGGCCATATAACTCCCTTACACTAGAAACATCAACAGCACCCTATTGCCTCCAGGAATAAAATCCTTAGCGCAGCATTCTATGCTCCTTAGAGTTTGGCACTAGCCTACCTTTCCAGGTTTATTTCACCTCACTCTCTTTTCTGCACTCGATATTCCAATATCGAGTATTATCAAGTAATATCGAGGGATACGCTATTCCCTTCCCTCATGTTGAAGCATAAAGATCCCGGAACCCTTTTCTGTACTTAATTGGAATTAAAGGTCAAGGATGGAAGAAATAAGAATCAATCCACAGGCCCTGGGAGGTCCAACTACTCACCAAGCTCTTTTACAACATATCCTTTGCCATCCTATTTATCTCATTTCAAACAAACTGTATAGAACTGTATCTTGAAAACTGTGTACCCTGTTCTGATCTCTCCTTTTATAGAATATTGACAGCATTCATCACTTGTAATCTAATTGGCTGTCATCAATGTACTTCTCGGTTGTATTCTATAAATGTCAGATGCACAAGCTTGGAGCTAGGGTGGGAGGCTGGTACAGAGTCACTTGGGCATTGTCATGGTCAATGGGTCCTTTCTTCAATGCCTTGTATCAACAGTCAAGGGATTCTGCCAGGCTTTCTTCCTTCTGGCCAATTGCAGAATAAAAATTGTTTTATGTTTACTTATTTATAAATGTGTTCTGTCTAGGGGTGTTGTGAGGGTCAAATGAAATAATGGCTGTAAAGTACATTGCAAACTTTAAAGTTCTTTATAAATTCTTATCATCACCATCACCACCATCTTCTCATCATCATTGTTCTTATTAACCTCTAGTCACCTGGCTCCAGTCTGGCAATGACTTCCCTACCTGAGCCTTCTTCTGCCCTCCTGTTGAGCTCAAGCACAGTTTATAGAGCAATGCAGGAGCGTGCATTTAAATGTTTTACAGCTTCACTCTCCAAAAAGTAGAGCACACACACTTTCAAGTTTAATCTGCATTTTTAATACTTTCTTAAATCTAGACAATCATCAAAACCATAAAACAAGTCCCAATCCATAGGGCTTGGCAATCTCTGCAGTATAAATGCTCACACTGAATATTTAACAATCAGCCTCTAGTTAGAACTGGTTCCAGCACACCTCTGCTTACATTCCCTGGAAGAATGTGTGTGTTTTTTCCTTCATTGTTGAAGAAGACCATGCCATCAGAGAAATAATGACATGACTTGCACTTGACTTTGTTTTGAGTGAGGAAGGGCTGTGTAGGTCACCAGCCTCACTTCTCCTCCAGACCCATCTGAATTCAGTGACCAGATATTCATCAGGATGACTGGAGATGACCCAGGATGAGGCAGTTGGGGTTAAGTGACTTGCCTAAGGTCACACACAGCTAGTGAGCATCAAGTGTCTGAGATAAGATTTGAACTCAGGTCCTCCTGACCCCTGTACTGGTGCTCTATCCACTGTACCACCTAGCTGCCCTTCCTGGAAGAATAAGAACTTCTTGAAGGAAGGGGGATCATGTTTATTTTTTTTTGTATCCCTAGCACCCAGCATAGTTCCTATATTTTATAAAAAGCTTATTAAATTGAATCAAATTAAATTCATGTGTCATCAGTTTCTGAACCACTCCTTGGAAAAGCAATGTCCCTGCTGCCTCATTATATTGACCATTCTTGACCCTTGGAGGAGAGATGAGGAAATGCCTCTTTTGTTGGGGGAAGAAAGGAATGGGTGGACTGTGACCCATCAACCTGAAAAGATTGACTTACTGGTTGGTTTTGTGTAACTGTTTTTCTTTGTTAGGAAGGAAGAAAGCTCATTGTGTAAGGAGAGATAGAAATATTTCAAAATGATTGTCATGCAAAAAAAAAGCTTCAATAACACATTAAACAATAATAACAAAATAACAAGCAATGTTTCCTTTAGCATTGGGACAATGGGCAGAAAGGTCAGTAGCCAGTAGGAGAGCATCCCAAAGCTGTACATGAAAATTTGAATGTACTGCCACAGGGCTTTGGCTAGCACCATTAGTAGAGGTCTCTTCTCACCCATTGTCTCTGGTTGTCCTCCGTGTTAGGAAATTAACAAACACGACCTGGCAATCTCTGGGCTGCCACCAACATTTCAAGAGTCAAGTGTTTCTGCTGTAGATGGTGTACAATCCACTCAGAACCTAAGTGAATTGCTTAAAGAGTCAACACATTTCAGAGGTAGGACCTGAACGCAGATCCACCTGCCTGTGAGGCTTAGCTATCTACCATACCACTTTTATTTTTTTTCTAAGATTTTTTAAAAAGGGTTCATAAGAGCATAGGATGGCTGAGATTCGTGGGACTTCAAGAGGTTATTCTCTCAGTGGGACAATTAGGTGGCACAGTGGATCTGAGTTTAAATCTGACCTCAGACATTTTCTACCTAAGTGACTCTCAAATCACTTAATTCTGATTAGAAAAAAAAAAGGAGGAAGAAGAGAGAGAAGAAGAAGGAGAAGGAGAAGATACTTCTCTACTTGCAGCAATTGCAACCCCAGAATTCTGTGATAATTATTGTAGACTTCTAGGCTGGTATGGAATATTGGAATTGGAAAGTTCCTTAGAGATCAAGTCAAAGAGATCTTAATCTGAGGCCCATGAACTTTTTTTTAATATTTAAATAACTGTACTTCAATAAAATGTTTCCTTTATAATCTGATGGATTTTATTTATACATTTGAAAACGTTAAGGATTCCATAGACTTCACAAGACTATCAAAGGGGTCCATGAAACAAAGAAGGTTAAGAATCCCTGATATACACTATTGATTAGAGAAATGCAAATTAAAACAACTCTGAGGTACCCCCTCACACCTACAGATTGGCTAATAGGAAAGGAAAAATACAAATGTTAGAGGGTATGTGGAAAAATTAGCATTCTAATGTATTCTTGATATAGTTGTGAACTGATTCAACCATTCTGAAGAGCAGTTTGGAACTATGCCCAAAGAGCTATAAAACTGCATATATTTTGACTCAGCAATGCCACTAGTAGGTCTATAAACCAGAGATAAAAAATAAAGAGAAAGGACCTATATAGTACAACCTTGGCTTATGAATTTAATATGTTCTGAGATTCTGTTCATCATGTGATTTTTATTCGTATGGCAAAGCGAATTTTCCCATAGAAAATAATATAAAGTTGGATGATTGGTACTACATCCCTAAAAAAATATTCATATAAAAATAATTATTTGTAATTTTAAGTAAATTTTGTCCCTTATGCACCTGAAATACAATAGCAATGATTAGTACACAATATAAACCGAATGTAATGCACATTACCTTCAAGAAGAGTCATAGCTGACACGAGGGAAACTGGAGGGAAGATGGAGAGGAAGGTCTATTGCTTGGAAGGAGAACGTCCTTCTAGGAGAACATTGGGGATTTCAATGGGGGGAGTGTTCTCTCTTATGGTACTTTCACTGATAGTAAGACTAACACTACGGTCTTCACTTATTTTTTCAGTTTTTAGAATCACTTTCATGTTTTGACTCACTGATTTCTTTTTTCTTTATGTTCACTTCTGACTAGGAATCTATCTAACAACACTTGCTTTTGACTTTTTTGAAAAATTAATTTATTTGTTTTCAATTTTCAGCAATCATTTCCAAAAGTTTTAGATTTTCTCCCCCTCTCTCTACTTGCCTCCCCTAGAGGACATGCAATCTTATATGGGTTCAAAAAAAACACAAAACATTGCCCTGGTTGAGTGTCATCCATTTGTGAACCCTTCAAGTTCAAACTGATGATTGTAACGCAAATTTTTGTTCATCCTGCAAGACAAATTTTGTGAAAAATTTTTCTTTCTCCAGTAAATTACATGTAGATCAGTTTATTCATAAACTGAGGTTCTACTGTATGTGCAAAAATATTAATAACAGCTCTTTCTGTGATGGCAAAGAACTGGAAAATGAAGGAATACCCATTAACACAGGAATGGCAGAACAAGTTGCAGTATAGGACTGTGAAGAAATGTGTTCGTCCTTTGTTGCCGAAGAAGACCATGCCATCAGAGAAATAATGACATGACTTGCCCTTGACTTTGTTTTGACTGAGGGAAGGCTGTGCAGGTCACCAGTCTCTTTTCCTCCAGAGCCATCTGAATCCAGTGACCAGATATTCATCAGGATGACTGGAGATGACCCAAGATGAGGCAATTGGGGTTAAGTGACTTGCCCAAGGTCACACACAGGTAATGAGTGTCAAGTGTCTGAGGTGAGATTTGAACTCAGGTCCTCTTGACTCCTGCACTGGTGCTCTATCCACCGCCCCATCTACCTGCCCCCTACTGTGAAGAAATACTATTGTTCTGGAAGAAGTGACAAGCAGACTTTAAATTGAAAAGTTTTTATACAAACAAAACCAATGCAACCAAGATTAGGAGGGAAGCAGAAAACTGGGAAAGAATTTTTACAACTAGTGTCTGTCATAAAGGCCTCATTTCTAAAATATGTAGAGAACTGTGTCAAATGTACAAGAATACAAGTCATTCCCCAATTGATAAATGGTCAAAGGATATGAATAGGCAGTTTTCAGAGGAAGAAATTAAAGCTATCTATAGTCATATGAAAAAATGCTCTAAATCACTATTGATTGGAGAGATGCAAATCAAAACAACTCTGAGGTACCACATCACACCTATCAGATTGACTAACATGACAAAACAGAAAATGATAAATGTTGAGGAGACATGGGAGAGTTGGAACTCAAATTCATTGTTGGTGGAGCTGTGAGCTGATCCAACCATTCTGGAAAGCAATTTGGAACTGTGCCCAAAGGGCTACAAAAATGTACATACCCTTTGACCCAGAAATATTGCTTCTAAAACTGTATCCCAAAGAGATCACAAAAATGGAAAAAGGTCCCATATATACAAAAATATTTGTAGCAGCTCTCTTTGTGGTGGCCAAAAACTGGAAATTGAGGGGGTGCCCATCTATGGGGGAATGGCTGAACAAGTTGTGGTATATGAATATAATGGAATACTATTGTACTATAAGAAATGATGAACAGGATGTCTTCAGAGAGGCCTGGAAGGACTTATATGAACTGATGCTCAGTGCAAGGAGCAGAACCAGGAGAACATGGCACACAGCAACAACCACAGTGTGAGAGGAATTTTTCTGGTAGACTTAGCCCTTCATAACAATGCAAAGACCTAAAAAATTCCCAATGGACTCTTGAGGGAAAATGCCATCTATATCCAGAGAAAGAACTATGGAATTGGATTGAAGAATGAAGTAGATTATTTTCTCTTGTGTTTTGGTTTGATTTGGTTTTTCTCATGGTTTCTCCCATTCATTTTCATTCTTCCATGCAATATGACTAAGATGAAAATGTATTTAGTAAGAATGCATGTGTAGAACGCATATAAGATTGCACACCATCTTGGAGAGGGAGGGGGGAAGAAGGGGAAGAAAATCTAAGATTTATGGAAATGATTATAGAAAACTAAAAACAAATAATTTAATTAATAAAAAAGATTAACATAAAAAAAAAGAAATGGCAAGCAGGATAGTTTCAGAAAAACCTGGAAAGATTTACATGAACTGATGTAAAATGAAGTAAGCAGAACCAGGAGAGCAGTGTATATAGTAAGAGTGATACTGTATGGATGATCAATTGTGAATGACAGCTATTCTCAGCAAGACAATTCTGAAAGGTTTATAATTAAAAAGCTATCCACCTCCAGAAAATGAACTGATGGAGTCTGAATGCAGGTAGAAGCATAACTTTTTAATTTAACTTTCTTTTATTTTTCTTGTTTGATTTTGTTTTGCTAATATGGAAACATGTTTTGCATGATGGCATATATATATAATCTATATCATATTGCTTGCCTTCTCAAGGAGAGGGAAGGAGAGAGAGAGTTTGGAACTCAAAATAAAAAAAAATGTTTAAAAGTGTTTTTACATTTAACCAGGAAAAATAAAATAAATGTGTATGTATATGTATGTATGTATCCATCAATCTATCTAATCCCTGATCTAGTCCAATCCCTTTCTTTTATAGATGACTTCAAGTCCACCACACCAATAACCTGGGTTCATTCTTTTGTATTTTGTATTTCTATGATAATTTTTACAGTTTTCAAAGCACTTTCATAGGAATCATCCATAGAGCTTATAGACTTTCCAAATGTTCCAACTGGAAGAGATGTTGGGTTTTATCCAGGTGAACCTCCTTTTTCTACAGAGGAAGAAACTAAAATCCAGAGAAGGAACTTACTTAGAATCACAATGTTGGTCAATGACAGATCTAAAACTTGAATTTGAATCTCTAGTTCCTTTTTTTCCTTTTCGGCCAAACTTGGAGCCAAGAGATCTGGGTTTGAATTCCGTCTCTGTTAGTAGCTGAGTGAACCTGGCTAAGGGAAACAACTTCCCTCATTCAACATGAACATTTGCTCAATGGCCTTGTCATGGCCTTAGGCACCCAGGCTCTAAGACTAAATTCCCCAAATCATGCTAGCCCTGAACCTGGGAGCCCATCCTAGAAGGTTTGAATACCTTCTAGAGGCACTGGTTAATTACAATCAAGCAAGTAGTAACTAACACAGAGAGGAAGGAGAGAGAAGAGCTCTCACATCATACAAGATCTAGTAACCAAGTGCTTTGCACATAGTAAATGCTTAGTAATGACTCTTGAAGAATGAGTGGCTCTAAAGGTGGGGCATTATTACAGTTTCCTCCTCAAGATCTTAGGGAGTACAGGGGAAGTTCCAGGTACAGGACCAAACAATTTCATATCAGACACCCTGGATTCAAAACCCACCTTTGTTATTTACTACAAGAGTAACCCTGAGCAAGTTTCTCCACCTCTCTGGATCTCAATCTTCCCATCTATAAAATGAGAGTCTGAATTTGATCTCTAGCCCCTTTAGCTCTGAATCATGTGATAGTCTATGGCTCATGTAAGTTCTGGGACTACTTCCTGAACCACTATTTTTACAGTGAGATCATCAACTCCCCAGATTAAGGTTACTACTTCCTTTCAATGACACAGTGGTATCCCTGAGTGGTGGTGAATTGTGTTTTTCATTCTGCAGCTCACAAGCTATATCAGCAAGGACCCCAACATATGTAGGAGGGCCTGATGTACAGGTTCTTAGATCTGCTTTTCTAAAAGGAAAACAACTTTTGAAGGGTCAACAATCACTTTAATCAAGCATGTTATCATTCCAACTGCCTGACAGTAAGCAATATATACAACACAGATCAACAGACAAATAACTGTCTGACCATACATACATAGTTACCACAGAGAGAAGCCCCAACATCTGGGTTTTCAAAGCTAGGGGCTCCTTAGCAGCTGCCCAGAGTCTCCTCTGGCCAAACAAACACTTCCAATGAGTAAGAACCAAAGTAAAACCTCACCTCACAGTATTTATACACTTTTCTGAGCCAGAATGCATCGCAACCTTTGAAACGCAGTGTCTCACCAACAAAAGGTGTGGGCTTTCCTTCAACTCTCTCCATTTAAACTCCCCTTAATGGACGGGCCCATTAATGGATGGGGAAGATCTTTAACTCTCTGATTAGCATTACACAAGCCCCCATTAGTATGCTTTATGATATGATTATCAATTAATATAAATTAAGTCACCCAAAAAGGAGTATTTACAAAGGTGGTGTAAGAACAGCTGGTGTAAAACATTTCTCCCCAAAGGTCTGTGACCCACTGTCCCACAAGTACATACACAGTCCAGGGGAACGTGGGCTCAAGCTCAGAGCATGTGTTGCAAAGGGGCAATCTCTGGTTCCTAGAAACCCTTTTGTTGGAGTCTTCAAGATACATCCCCTTAGGGATGATTGAGTTGTTTTCTGGTGGACTCTTTGTAAAGCCTTAAATCTATATCCAACCCACTGTTGTGGCTACAGAGGCCACCAGCCACTGCTATCCCAATAATGCTCCTGGATGCCCAGTGAGAAGTCCAGTCCTCTAAACTTCCAACTCTTTCTCAGCTCACAGCTCACTCACAATTACTGATTCCATCTAACTGGATGGTTTGATGCAGTACCCAACCAGGATGGCCTAGTCTCTTAGTCAGTCAGAACAGACTTCCTGCATCCAGGCCTCATTCACTTCTAGTGAGCAATGAGATGTGTATCTTACCTGATTAATATGGGAGAGGGAGGGATAATTTCCCTTTCTCCTCCCCGTACAAAGTCTGTGATCTATGACTGAATCCTAGTAATAATTTCCATTTATGCAACATTTCAAGGTCTACAAAATATGTTCCTCATAGCCACTTTGGGATCTAGTCAAGGTTGCTATCTCCATTTTATACCTGAGGAAACTGAGGCTTACAGAGGGTAATCTGGAGGTGAGACAAGAGTCAGGGGCTCCTTCAGTTCCACTGTTGACCATATCAATAAAACAAACATGATGTCCATTTTATTGAATGACTATATATACATATATGCACGCATGCACATATATAAATACATTTTGTAAATCAAGTTAGCCAAAATTATACATTATATCCATGTCTAAATACAGGAATATTAATGGAATCTGTTATTTAATCAATATAAGGAAGGAATTTTCCTCCACCAAAGATCACAACTCTTCTCTGACAATAATAAATTCTAGGCATTTGCCTGTGTCACAGAGAGGTTAACAGGCCTTGAGCCCATTTCTTCCCTGCTCAATGTACCACCCACTAGTTGACCATCTCTCTAACCGGTGTATCACCTTACCTAGGCTTAAATGTCTAAGTAAAGCCAGATAAATAACAAGAGTTTTAACTCCTTGACAAAGTGTTAAAAATCCTTCTGCCACTCTCAGTCTCAAAGAACCTTTCACTATGACTTCCTGAAGCTAAGCCAGTCACTCAGATCACCCAGAAGCACTTTACAGACTGAAAAGTCTGAGAGAACCAGCGCACTGTTTAGCTAAAGACCCACTGAATTCCAAAGTACCTGGAGCCCCACCTCTTTATTGTTGGTCTTTTGCCTCCTTTTGTACCCCTGGCACTTAGCACAGGGCCAGACACATAGTAGGTGCTTAATAAATGTTGATTGATTAGTGTGAAATGGTACTGGCTTTAGAACTGAATGACCTGTGTGGTTCATGTCCTTCCCTTCGCAGACTCTCAGTGTCCTCAACTGTAAAATACCTCCTACTCAGACTTTGGGAGCAAAAGAACTCTGTAAGCCTTAAATGTCTAAGACCTACCATTATATCTGCAAGCACCAATTGAACACCCTGCTATAATAAAAGTCCCTATTTCTTGTTGCACGTAAGGGTCTGCAAAGCTTTTTACATATATTATCTCATTTGGTCCTCACAACACTCCTGTAAGGTACTGTTATCCTCATTTCACAGATGGGGAAACTAAGACTTAGGGAGATCTGCCTTGCCCAGAGTCCCACAACTTATGAGTGTCTGAGGTGGGATTTGAACTCATATATTTCTGAATCCTGTATCTTCAGCACCTAGCAAAATGCCTCATACACAGAGGCCATGTAGTAGTACACCAGATAAAATGCTAGCCCTGTTCAGGAAGACCTGAGTTCAAATCCAGCTTCAGACATTTTCTAGCTGTATGGGCAAGTCACTCTGATTGCCCCAGTTCCTCATCAGTTCCTAAAATGAGCCACAGAATGAAATGGCATATCGCTCTAACAGATCACTGCCTACCATTTAGATACCACTGAAACAAGTGAACAACACCATTTCTGACTCCAGGTTCAGCGCTCTATCGACTGTGCCACCTAGCTGTCTCTGTGTATGAGGCATTTGCTAGGTGCGGGAGATACAGGAACAAGAAGGAAATGATCAATTCCCTACTGGCAAGAAGCTTACATTCTGATGGGAAAAACACAATTAAATGCCAAAATATACAAGCAAAAATAAAGCAAATCAATATAAGTAAATACAAAGTTGTTAAATACAACATAGTCAGAGAGAGGAAGGACACTAGCCATTTGGGGCATCTGCAAAGGCTTCACGAAGAAGATGGTGCTTAAGCTGTTTGCTCTGCAAGGAGGTTTTACAACATGTCGATCCTAGGGAAGGGTTGAAAATTGGGAGGAACTCAATCACCCCCTCCCCAAATAAAAGGTGATCAAATTAAAGAGAGGAAGGGGGACAGGAAGCAAAGGGTTCATATTTCTCCATATTTTGAACTAGAAGAGACATCGTGGATCATCTAGTCCTGCCCTCTTCATTTTTCATAGAAGGAAACTAAAATCATAAGAGGCTGTGTGAAAGTAAATGGAGAAAAATGTGATTTCAATTCAAGTCCTCTCACTCCAAATCCGATGCTCTTTTCCCCATCCCTGCTTGAATTCATTATTAATCCTCTATTCCCATGGGCTCTCCAAATTGGATAATCCATCTCTTTCACATGATTTCCTGAGTTTTCTTTCTTTAGACACCATTTTTTTCCCTTCTGGGATATGGCTCTCTTCCATTTTTCCTTAAAGAAAGTTTTCCAGGCCAACACATTATTTTCTATAAGAGCCTAATCAGTTTCAAGAAAGGGTAAAGGATTCCCTAATGAACCTTGTACCTAATATTCTTGTGAATACATCCAAGTATCATAGGAGTACTTTAAATAACAACATATCCTGGTTGAGCCCTCTCCAGCTTATATCTTTACTTCACTTCCAGGTCTTTCAAGGTGGTTCTTTTTGCCCACCTACTTAGTCCCAGTCCATCTAGCATGAGCCTGACAACATCGGAGCATGTCAGAGCTGGGAGGAATCTTAGAACATATATTGCCATAACTGAACATCTATAAAATGAGCTGAAGAAGAAAAGGGCAAACTACTCCAGTGTCTTTGCTCAGAAAACCGTAAATGAAATTATGAGATGACTGAAAAATGACTCAACAGCAACAAAACTTCCTCACTCCAGGTACTGAGCATTATCCACTACCCAGCTGCCTCTATTAATTGCAAGACACATAGCCTTTGCTAAAGCCCCAGCCTTTGCCCTGGGGATACAAGGACAAAAATGAAATTCTTTGTCTTTAAGGAGTTTGCCTTGTAGGGGGAAAAGTCTACAAGATCAGGAAGACAAGTGTGTGTGTGTGTGTGTGTGTGTGTGTGTGTGTGTGCATACACACACATCATACATACATATTGCCATCACATACATACCCACATATATACACACATATACACATAGACAATATATTATATATAGATAATACATATGTATATGCTTGTATGTGTATTTGTGTATGAATATATATATACATACATGTCTATCTATATATAGAGATATATGATAATTTGTGCCATCCTGCATTGGTGAAGGGAGTTTTTTCACCCAGAATTCCCTATATCAATGAAATCACAGATCTGCCCAAAACCACAATTTTCTGAGAAGGGAGCCATTAAATATCAGGAGCATACTAATAACAAGAATAACTAACATTTATATAGGGCATTAAGGTTTGCAAAGCACATTGCAAATATTATCTCATCTGATCCTCACAACTTCGTCAAGTAGATGCAATTTTTCCCCTCATTTTACAGTGAAGGAAACCAAGGCAAACTGAAGTTAAGGCACTGCCCCGGGGTCACTCAGCTAATTAAGTGACTGAGGTTGGATTTGAACTCAAAGACTTGTGGGCACTAGGGCTTCACCTCAAAGAACTCTGAAACCCTCAGAGGAACCTGGGAATGCATTGTAACCATGGGGCATTGGAGAAGCTTGTGCAACGGAGAGTGGAAAGGCGAGTGTGGCCAGGCTGACGTGTACTTAAAATATAAAAACCTTGAAGGATAGAAAGTCAGAGTATAATCAGCCTTCTGATGGACTGGCAGTCAGAAACAGCTTTAGAGATCAATAAGCTCAGGGATTCTTATCCTTGTCTATGAACTTGTTTTGTTGTTTGTTTTAACACATTTGATAACGCTAATCCATCATACTTGGTTTCCTTTGTGATCCTGTTTTGTTTTTGTTTTTTTTGCACATTTAAAAATGTGATCTGAGAAGGGGCCCATAGATTTCACCAGACTTCCAAAGAGTTCCATAGTGCACACAGGAAAAAAAGTCAAAAATGCCTCCCCTGGGAAGAAATGTGATTTGCCTCAGGTCACCCAGCTAGTGGCTAAGAGCTAGCTGGAGCTGGGACTCAAACCCAGGTCTTCCGGCTGGTTGCTGGGCAGGGCCCCTTCAACAGTCGTCGGCTGCCTCCCCAGCAGTTGGCTTTTTTCTTCCTCTAACCGCCCCACAGCTGTACATTCCTCCCATTGAACTTCATCGTATTTATTACGGGGCACCTCTTTAACTTGTCAAGGTCATTTCGAATTCTAATCCTATCCTCCAGGGTCCATCTTTATGTCAAGACCATTTGCTTCAGATGCCCCGAAAATAAGGCAGAGAGAGCAGTTGAAAGCTTCCTTTTCTCTCCCCACCTCCCATCCAGGAAATAGTCACTGTACTTAAGAGAGAATAAGGACACAGGGGTTCAGAAAGGGCACCCCCTGACCAAAGGCAGCCTTTGGTACCTTGACAAACAACCTAACGTTTCATCTCCGCCAAAGGGGCCCCTAACACGGCCTTCATGAGCGTTTTGCCATGGTTTTAAATGTAAGTTGTCCTGAAAGGCATATTTAAGGAAGGAAGAAGTGAGGTCTCTGTCTCCAGTCTAATTCTTTGAAAATGCAGTGCTTTTGGTCGGGCCAGAGACTGTTTGAATCTGACCTCAGTCATTTCATCTCATCCACAGAAATATGTTTTAAATCATTGACTCCCTGTGGATCATAGCTGTTGGCCTTCCTCTCCATGGGGACCCTGCTGATTGCAGCCTTGTCTGCACTTTTCAGAAGCTGTCGAGTTCCAGTTGCTTCAAGACCCTCCAATTGCCCGGCAGAATCATAACACCATCCTTCATTATAACAAAGAACACTGAGCCACCGCAGCCGCTGGTGATCCCAGCCTTCAGACTGGTTTGCAAAATCCCAATATGCGGTATGATTTTAATGGGGGAAAAGATTTTTAAATACGTCAGCAGTTCACCTTCAAAAGACTTCTGCCACGAAAGAGCTGGGGACCTGTTTTTAAATAACACTGCAGTCTAAATCCTTCCCACGAGTTAGCATCTGACAATCTGCATAAGGCTTTCAAATGAATATCTGGGCGCTGGGAAACAGACTCGCTGTCATGACACTGGAAAGTCGACGGAGGCATATGTAATGGAATGATAAGAGTGGAAAAGACCTTCTGAGGTCTAGTCCATACTCCCCCGTCTCAGGCAGAAGTATTCCTTCAAGCATGGGAGACAGATGGGAATCAATCCTACTTGGAAAAGGAGAGATACAAATGCAGTGTAGGAACATTTCAGCTCCACAAATGAGACAGACCTGTCAGTCATTTCCATTACATGCCACCGCTGTGGTATGTTGTGGGTGGGATGAAATGCCTTCTAAACGTGCTCTATAATATATATGGCAGACAGACAGGATAGAAAGATGGCTGATTTCCATCTTGACTTTGAACAGCTCCTAAAACCACCTTCTTCTGACAGGGTGGGGGGTTTGGGAGGGTTGTCTTTTTTTCTTTTTACATAAAGACTAAGAAATTACTTGACTGGCACTTAAAGTGAGTGACTCTATGTGAGCTTAGGACAACCCTGTTCTTTGAAGGGTATCATGCAGAGAAAAAGATTTGTTTATTTTCATTTATTTCACCTCTCCCACCCCTGAACATAGATAACACGCTGTTAACTGGGACCCAATTGTCTGACTTTAAATTGTTTATAAAACTGAGAAACTAAGAAAGGGGACGTTTAAAGACAAATTTTCAGCCCCATAACCAAAGGGAGATGAGGCAAGGATTGAAACATAACATTTTTTAAATGAGCCTTAATAATAGTATTAGAATATGCATAGTAGTACATTAATGCACTAAAAGCATTTTTATATATTATCTCAATTAATCTCTTATAAGGACCTTGTGAAGTACCTAGGTGCTCTTATTAACCCTTACAGATGGGAGAACTGAGGCTGAGAAAGGTTAGGTTATTGATTAACTCTCCCAGGATCACCCAGCTAGAAAGTGTTCGAATCAGAATTTGAACTCAGGTCTTCCTAACTCCAAGTTAGGCTAGATTACCAAGCTTCCTTGTGAACTAAAGAGGCCAGAGAGAAGTAGGATGTTTCTTTATTTTATGTGAGTGTCGTATCAGCCTGGAAGTCCAGAGGGAGCTGAGTTCAAATGCTACCTTTCATACTTAATAGATAATAGGAAAATTATTTAAGTCCTCTGAGCTTCCTTTTTCTTCTCCACAAAATAGAGGCCATAATACTTGTGATCTCTACCTCCAAGGAATGTTGTAAAGAAAGGGCTTTGTAAACTTACAGTAATTTGAGGACCAAGAGCCCCCAGTGATCATACATGTTCAATACCAGACCAGAAAGTCAATATTAGTCAAAAATACTGAATGTGTTACTAGAGGTTTGTTGAAGTAGGAGTCCATACAAACAGACACATAAACGCAGAGAAATTAATAATGAATAGCTTCTGTAGTAGTGGGAGGAACACTGAACTGGATTCAGAATCAGGCAAAAGAGGCAGTGTGGTATAATGGATACAGCACAATACTCAAAGTCCAAAAGAACTGGATTTGTCAGTCAGTTGATCAATAAACATTATTTATTAGCTACCTATATGTGCCAGGTCCTGTGCTTCAGACAATTACTACCTGAATGACTATGAGCAAGTCACTTAAGTTCTTGTTCCTCAATTTCCTCATCTGTAAAATGAGCAGATTGGATTCAATGACTGCTAAGGTTCTTCCCCAGCTCTAAACTTCTGATTCTATGACTCCTGTTTGGCTCTTCCTTCTGCTTACTGGCTGGGTGATCTAACAGACTCCTTGAAATTTCTTCACATACCTATTCAGTACCTTCTTATTAAGACCTCCTAGACTAGAGTATTTCTAAACTTCCTTCCTGCTCTCAGTGTTCTGGTCTTATACTCAATTTATTAAAAAAACCATACATGTACATATATGCATATGCACACACATGTACATATATATACACATACACATATAGCTCTGTAATTTCAATCAGCGAGGATGAACTCCTGATGTAAAAACCCCTGCTACTGATAAAGATCTCAGGCAATGATCTGTAAGGGCTACAATTATCCCTGTCTCCAGTTTCTCCCTTTTCCAATCCATCCTCTCCACAGCTGCCAAAATAGTGTTCTTACAGCATGATCCTGTCAATCGACCCTCTGCTCATGAAGCTCAAGTGGCTCCCTATTGCCTCAAGGATCAAATTCTAATTTTAAAGCCCTTTACCATCTGGTTGCAGTTGACTGTTCCAGGTTTATCCACATGCCTCCCCTTCATTCCTTCCCCTTCATATACTCGATGTTCCAGTCAAATTGACCTTGCTATCGGTCTTCCTTAATCGCCCACTTCGATACCTTTCCAGAGGCTATCTCCAATGCCTGATCCCTTTACATCTGCCTCTTGAAATCCTTAGCTTCCTTTCAAGATCAAATATTGCCACCCTGTCACCTACTCAGGGCTCCCCACACTAAATTACCTTATATCTACTTAAGCCAGGTAGACAGATATACTCTAAGTTCCTTAGGAGTAGAGGTTCTTTTGCTTATATTTTGGCCAAAGTGTTTGGTGCCTGGAACATAGTTGGGGCTTAATAAATATTTGGTGATTATTGATGATAATTTTAGTGGGTTCCCTGGGACATTGAGAAGTTAAATCATTCATTCAAGTTCATATAGCTAGTATCATCAGAGATGAGACTTGAACCCAGACTGTCGTGATTCTAAGAGGCAGCTCCATTATCCTTCTGTCCTAAAGTATCTATGCTTTTCTATTCAGCATGAATTATGGCTATAATTGATATAAAATATTGTGATGGAAATCATGATTTTTAACAACTCCAGCTACTGAGGTATTTAAATGAAAACTAAAAATATGCTTTGGATTTTAATTTGTTTAATGAGATTACTAACTTAGCAATGGAGTGCTGAGTTTGGAGTTAAAAGACCTGGGTTTGAATCCTGGTTCTATCATGCACTGTCTGTGTGACCTCGGGTAAGTTGATTAACCTCTTCAGGTCTCATCTATAAAAATATATGATTTAATCAAGTTATCAAAAGCCATATGAAAAATGTTCTAAATCACTAATAATTAGAGAAATGTAAATCAAAACAAGTCTGAGGTACCATCTCACACCCATTAGATTGGCAAAGATGACGAAAAAAGGGAAAATGACAAATGTTGGAGAAGATATAAGAAAATGAGTACACTAATACACTATTGGTGGATTTGTGAACTAGTCCAACCATTCTAGAAAATAATTTGAAACTATGCCCGAAATGCTATTAAACTGTGTATACCTTTTGACCCAACAATAACACAGTGACTAGGTCTATGTCTCAAAGAGATCAAAGAATAAATGGCCCCATATGTACAGAAATATTTATAGATTCTCTTTTTGTGGTAGGATTGGAAATTGAGGGGCTGTCCATCATTTGGGGAATGGCTGAACAAATTATGATATATGACTGCAGTGGAATAGTATTGTGTTATAAGAAATGACAAAGGGGATGGTTTCAGACAAAACTGACAAGACCTGTATGAATTGATGCCAAGTGAAGTAAGCAGAACCTGAAGAATATTGTACATAGTAACAGCAATCCTGTAAAGATAATCAACTATGAAACACGGTACAAACAAAGCAAACAAAACACTATCCACCTCCAGAAAGAAAACTGTGTACTAAAGGAAGATTAAAGCATATTTTCTTTTTTTCTTTGCTCTCCCTTCCCCCACCCCTTGCCATGGCTAACTCAGTAATTTGCTTTGCATGACAATACATATTTTTAATAGGTTTTGTTTTTCTTGCCTTTACAGTAGGTCAAGGACTGGGAGGTAGAGGGAAGGAGATAATTTGGACCTAAAAATAAAGTTAAATTGATTTAAAAAATAAAAATGAGCAAATATGAGGATTAAAAAATAAATTAAATGAAGTAAATTAACAAATGGATAACATGCAGGGGTCTGGACTGGAATTCTAAGAGTTCTTTCAGTTCTAAACTTATGATCTGATATTCGGTCACAAAGACAGGGCTCTAGAGAAAAAATTTAAATGTAAAAGTTGTCCCTGCAAGAGAATCAAATACGTTATCAGATCATAGATTTAGGGTTAGAAGGGACCTTTGGGGTCATTGAATCTAGCCCCCTCCTTTTATAGATGAGGAAATTGAGGCACAAAAAGTTAAAGTGACTTTCCCAGTGTCATGCAGATAGTAAGCAACAGAACCAGGTCTTGAATTCAGGTCTTCCTGACTCCAGGCCCAGTGTTTTATGTACTTTGACACTTAGCTAAGCTGTTATGGGTGGAAAATTCTTCACTATGAGTTTTCTCACAATTATACATCTCAAGCAACACATGTGTCTTACCTGGATACCTTGTTCCTTTGATTGAATACAGATACTTGGCAAGAGGGAGGTGGATACCTCTTTTTCTGATTTCAGGGAATTGCACCTATTTGCCATCAACTTCCCAGTTTATAAAGGCCCTAATCTTTCTTCCCATTAGTAATCAGATGACCTAATCTTGTTATTTCCTGTTTTCTTTTAATGCATAAAAATTGGTCTCCCCCTGTATTTGGGATCTAGTGTCAAGCAAAGGCCTAGTCCTGATTTGTTATGCAATTAGCATTGCTTATGCAATTGGCAATTATGCAGAGTTAAGGCATTGCTTAATAAATTGATCTGCTTGGAAGCTCGAACCTTTGTTTCCTTAATTATTCAGGTTTTGCCCCTCATACTCTCTGGTTAACTGTACTGGTCCTCACATGACAAACATCAAACACCAATGCTGATCTCAAGGCAATTCCAGATTGATAGGGCCTTCCCTTAGCCTGTTCCACTCTATAGTCCACTGAATAGCCTTAAGGAATCCAGAGTCACTCTCTGCCCCAATGAACCATTGAAGGAGAACTTGAAAGGAATATATTTTATAGAAGGATTTACAATAGAATTAGGATTTTGCTGGAATCCAGTTGATGGCCCTACAGATAAAAATCTATCTAGGATCAGAAAGTCACAGAGGTATAAGGGAACTAATTTCAGAGGCCATCTTGTCCACTCTCTACAACATATACAACAAATGGCTTTGATGCTTGAACACCTGCAGTGGAGGGGAACCTACTACCTCCTAAGGCATACCATACCATAAGGCATTTTGGGATAGCTCTAATTGTTAGAAAATTTTCCTCTACATCAAACTAAAATTCATCTCTTAACAACTTTTACTCATTTTCCTAGTTCTACCTTTACTGGGTAGACAGAACCCACTGGGTTTTTTCTTCCCTTCAAATATGCAAATACAACTGTAACATTTTTCCTCTACTCTTTTAAAAAATACATTTTATTGATATCTTTAGTTTTTCCATTGTCTAAATTTCCCTTTGTATTCTTATCTTTTGTCTCTCAGAAAGTCAACCCATATTACAAATAATTTATCTTTAAAAGAAAAAAAATTAAATGAAGAGGAAAAAAAAATTAGCAAAACTCACCAATACATTGAAAAAAATCTGAAAATGTATGCAGTACTCTACACTCATGAACCTCCCACCTTGCAAAGGACTGAAGAGAAGTATTTTCTTATATCTTTTCTTTGAGGCCAAGTTTGTTCTTTGTAATTGTGCAACATTTTTAATTAAGTTTATTTTTTTATTTGTTTTCCCTTGCATTTAAATTTTAGTCATTTTATATATTTTTTACTCTAATGATTTCATCCTGTATCAGTTCATGTAAATCTTTCCATGCTTTTCTCTATTCATGTTATTTCTTACAGCACAGTAATATTCTATTACATTCAAGTACCACAATTTGTTTAGCTGTTCCCCAGGCAGTGAGTATCTACCTTGTTTCTAGTCCTTTACTACTATAAAACATGCTGCTAAAGGTATTTGGGTGCATAGAGACCCTTTTAATTTTTTTAAAATCAACGATCCCCTTAGAGTTTCTTCCTCACTTTGAAATCTATGAACATTTCAGCCTCTTTTTTTGCATTATTCCAAATTGCTTTCCCAAATGGTTACACTATGTTTACAGCTACACCCACAATGCATATTAGTGTAACTATCTTTCTACAACACCTCCATCATTCACTATTCCTATCTTCTGTTGTCTCTGTCCATTTTTAGGGGGTGAGGTGAAGCCTCACAATTGATTTGATTATTTCTCTTAATATTAATGATTTGAAGTATTCTTTCATATGGTCCTAAGTCTACTCTTATCCAGTCTAAACACCCCAAATTCCTTAATCAGTCTTCATATAGCATGAACTTGAGAGCCTTAATAATGACAGCTGCCCTCCTCTGGAAGCTTTCTCAGCCTATCAAGGTCCTTTCTATAAAATGGAGATGAAGTTAAGAAACTAGTTAATCACATAAAAAAAAAGGGGGGGGTGGGGAGACACGGGTTAGGAAGATACATTGAATTAGCTTAGATTTTTCTTCCCCCTACAATCCAGGAAAACAAAACAAAACCGGTTTGTGATCTCTGAGCCCTCATGTGCCATTAATTTATATTATCTTTGTATATATTGTGTTTTACACTTATCTTGCACATATCATTTCCTCCTAGTAGAATGGAAGGTCTTGGAAGGTGGAGACTCTTGTCTTCATATCACCAGATAATCTTGGTTCACACAGTGATGGGATACAGTAATTCTGTGGATATTTTCAGGACATTATTGACTATGAGTTGAGCCCAAGGCATCTTGGGACTTAAAAAAGCCAAAATCCATATTTGAACTTGCTGTGTCTTATGTCAAACAGAAACACGGTTAGGAGTGATCCCAAGAGACTGGGTAGTGAACATTGCTAGGTAGAGAAATCACTTCAGCATTTCAGGGGAACTCAACTATGAAAAGGTGAGTGCAGAGAAGTTTTGAGGAAACATCTCTGAGAGGACTAGTCTTAGGGAAAGTGAAAGTTATTGTCGGGAACAATGCAAGAAACTCTGATATAGGACCTTGAAGAAAACTAACAAAACACAGTTGTAGATCACCTACATCTGGGAGAAGAACAAGGAACTCAGGGACGAGAGCAAAACAAATCCTTCCAGCAATTCTTTTTGAAATGCAGATAACAGTAGGCATTCTGCCCTGAAATGCCTAATAGTTAAAATGAAAGGCTTAAAAAAAAAATCAAAGACGAAACAGGATGGAAACACTGTGGGGCCTAATCCTTTCCTCTTTGTGAAGGCAAAACTCTAGCTGATTCCAACTGGAGTTTGGCTGGTCTAAAGGACAGGGGGCTAGGTCCCCGTGGAGTGAGAGAGGATACCAAGCAGCCCACAACAATGGACAGATTCAAAGGGGGGGAACAAGTAAAAAAAAAAAATAGCATTGCTAGCTAGCTTGTCTTGTCAAAAACATTATTCTGTAAACTTGTGATCTTGGTAGAGAACATCAATCCCCTGAAACATACTGGGTGTGTACGGCCACGATTTCAATGGTGTGTTTTGAAACGTGCTCTAATCACTATTTATGAATGCAACCTAGTGTTAACATTTTCAATGTTATGGATATTTATACAGCTAGACTTTTAGAAAAATAAAACAGAAATAGAGATCATTATGTTGCCTATCTTTCTTGATATTCAGCTGACAAACAATGTCACTTTTCGGCTGCATCTAGACTAATGAGTGTTTGTCGTACACCTTGCTTATTTTAACGAGTCCAAAGCATCTTAACAAACAAAGATTTTATTGGGGGTGCATCCTAACAGCTCCAAACAGTTTGTTATAGCTGAGAATGGCAGCTTCATCAAGCAACCATTTCCAAAAGAGGAATCCCTATTTTAATTCTTATGGTGAAACAAACATTGTTGCACTGCTATTTTTTTCTGAGGTTT
>CM053773.1:198288815-198320904 GCA_028658325.1 Potorous gilbertii
CTTGCTTAAAGGCACATCTTTATTTCTTGCAGTTAAAAAAGGGGAAGAGACATTAGAACACAGGCAAAGAGTAGCAGTGATGTGAATGAGAAGCTCTTCCCCAGCCAAGTGAAAGCATGGGGGAAGTTTTTACAATCTTTGGAGAAGACAAAAATCAATGGAGGATAGTCCAAAGTTAGGAGATTAATAAAGGTACACAAGATGGAGAGATTTTAAGGAAAAAAAATTGTATTGATATCTTTTGTTTTCACATCACCTGCATTTTCATACACATCCCTTCCCCCATCCCTTCCTCCATCCTTCCCCATGGAGCTATCCTCAGAAACAAAGAACATGAGAGGGGAGGAAAAAAAAAGCAGTTCGGCAAAACTAACCAATACATCAAACTGGACTGACAGTAAACACAAAATTCTGCACCCATATTCCCTTAACTCTGCAAAGAAGGATGAGAGGTGCCTTTTCTTATCTCTTCTTTGGGACCTAGGTTGATCCAATTATACAATGTTTAGTTGTTTCCGATGATTTTCCCCCGCTCTGCATTGTTGTAGCCAGTGTGTATGTTGTTTTCCTGGTTCTGCTTACTATATTTTTATATTTTCACATAAGTCTTCCCATGCTTCTCTGTAAGTTTATGGGGTATGAGGTAGAATCTCAGAGTTGTTTAGATTTTTATTTCAATTATTATTAGTTATTGGAACAATCTTTCATATGATTGTGAATCATTCTTTTGAGAATTAGGCACTGGCATGCCAAATGAAATAGTCTCTACCCTTAAGGAGTTTATATTGTAAAGGGATAGAAAATCAATATATTTAATTTCTTTGTATATAACTATATATGTTAACTTTATATATATATATATATATATACATATATATATATATATATATATATATTTATATTCGTTACCTGAGGCAGCTAGGTGGTACAGTAGATAAAGTGCTGGGCCTAAAGTCAGGAAGACTTTGAGTTCAAATTCTGACTTAGATACTTAGCATTAAAGTTACTTAATCTTTGTCTGCCTCAGTTTCCTCATCTGTGAAAATGATAGCACCTACCTCCCAGAGTTGGTTGTTGTGAGAAATAAACGAGATCATAATTATAAAGGGCTTAGCACAGTGCCTCGCACATAATAAGAATTCTATAAATGTTAGCTACTACTACCAGTACTACTACTATTATTAGCGCATTATTAGCACATTACCTGGCACATCACACAGTAGATGCTTACTAAACGTTATTCCCTCCCAATTAAAATGGAAAGTCCTTTCAAGTCTGGATTGTTTCATTGTAAAATATTTGTTGATTGATAGATACATAGGAATATTGCGCAAGGTAACCTTAGAAGGTTATGTCATTAACTTGTCATTAACTGCTGAAGGGATCAGAAAAGACTCAAAAGATGGGCTAGAGGTGAAAGTTCCCGCCATGAGAATTAATGAAGGGATACAAAATATTAATGAAAGGATACAAAGTTGAAGCAGCAAAGTCCAGTAGTTGAACTGAGTTGGGAAAGGAATGTTTGGAATATTCTGAGAAAAACAAACTATTTTAAAATAAACAGGCTTTTTTTGTTTTTTTCTGAAGCTTTGCTCAGGAAAGCGGTCCCTTAAGGACAGTGATATCTAGTCTATCCATCACCAACTACAATAACGTCAAGCCTCTAAAAACCCACAGCACAATAAAAAAGCCTAAAACCCTCATTCAGCTGTAATTAAAACTACTCAGACTTGACACTCTAATTCACTTGTTTCTCAAAAATCCCGGTGACCCAACAAAACACGTATTTTCAAAAACACTTACTCATCTTTGAAGTTTTCCCTACATAGTACCTCTTTAGAGAAAATACTCAAAGCCAAATTAGTGACTCCATCTCGCCTAAAACATTGTTAATGAAAGAGCTATAGGTGGTAGTAAAAAGGAACTTAGATAATTAACTATCATTGGGGGCTGAAACGAGGGCATGTACACCAAAAATTTTTTGCTCCTTTGTAGCGATTCCACTAAGGAATTGCTCTATGTATGTCAAGGTGCCATCTGTGGATGGTACAACATGATAAGCTAGAATAGGAACAAAGATGTATCTCGTTCTAGGCGCATAGCAAAGTAAGTAACCCAGGGAGAGCAGGCGTTAGTGAAGTGTGCAGGAGAACATCTGAAAATGAAGTCTGAAATAGAAAGAGTTTCTACATTATTTATTTTACTTCTCTTCCTTTTTCTTTACTTTGCTGCACCATGAACCAAACTGAAGGTTTGTTTTGTTTTTCAAAAGGTGCTTTAAAAAACTGTTAGATGGAGAATTGAAACTGTCTCTTCCAAAATGATTGAAATTGGAACATCAAAATATTCTCCAAATGGAACCTGGATCAGTATTTCATTGCACTGGAGTCCTTAATTAGGCCACAAGAGGATGCAACCTGAAACCTTGACCTCACCTTGGCCTTGTTAGCAACATGTTCTAACCAACTGATTTAACAGGTTCAGACAGCCAGTAATGTACTAGGTGCTGTACAAATGTAAAATTAAGATACAACCCTGCCTGGTGGTTTTAGCATCTATGTTCACCAGACAAAATTCAAAAGCATGGGAAAAAGTGATAACTCAACTATCCGAGTTCTGGGGAAAATGATAATAGTATAATAGAAGAATGTCAAAAATAGCTCTCAGTGATAACACTAAGTCCCCAAAAAACAGAAAAGGGTTAATAACTAGGCAAGCCCTTTCCCATTTCTGGGCCTTAGCTTCTTCATCTGCAAAACAGAATCACTGAATTGGAGAGTTGAAAGGGTCCTCAGTAACCATTCCAGTCAAGCTAGTCGCAAAAGCAATCCCCCTGTAACATACCCCACAAGTGGTCGGTCATCCATCCTCTGCTTGCAGACCTCCAAGGAGGGAGAACCCATCACCTCTTAAAGCGGCCCATTCCACTTTTGGACAGCTCCAACTGTTAGAAAGTTTTTTGCCGCAAGCCTAAATTGACCTTTGTACTGCTTTCACAGATTGCTCCGGATTCTGACCTCTGGGGCCAGACAGAACAAACCTAATCCCTTCTCCACATGACAGCCTTTCAAATACTTGAAGACAGATATCAAGTCTTCTCTTCTCCGTGCTAAAACATCCCCAGTTCTTTAAACAAATCCTCATAAGAAAGGAAGTCAAGACTTTTCCCCACATCATTCTTGTCCTTCTCTTTCTGGATACTTTCCAGTTTAATCTATCCTTGTGATGCCCAGAACTGAACACAGTACTTCATCTGAGGTCTGACTGAGGGCAGAGTACAGTGGCTCCTAGACAGAACATAATAAGAAGATTGGATTGGATAATTTCTAAGGTACCACCTTCAAATGGTATGTTGCTAAAGCTTCAATATTGAAGCTGCAACAATCATCTAGGAATAGTAGAAAGGACTTGGAATGAAAAGACCTGGGTTCAAATTCACTCTACTTACTGTGTGATCTTGAGTCAGAGCAGAGGAATGGAGATCTCATTCCCCAGCCTACTTCTCTTGCCCTTAGTAAATTATGCATTCAGCAGGAACTGAGAGCAGCTGAATTAGCAAAGTGAGTGTTGGACACAGCAGCCTATGATCATAGGATTTTAAAGCAGAAGGCATCTTAGAGGCCATCTAATTTAACTCCCTCATTCATCGATGAGGAAATTGAGGTGCCTGAGGTTAAATAATTTAGACTGCACGTTAAAATTTCAGGATTCTAAGCTTGACTGTTACCTTTTTGACTTCCCCACTCAAAATCTTTTTTTTTTTAATCTGTAAAATGAGAGGGTTGGACTAGATGGTCTCTCAAGTCCAGGTTCAACATTAAATGCTTCAGATTTGAATTTTAAGATCTTTGATTGAGTTTTGCAGTTATAATGGAAGGAGCTCTGGATTTGGAGTTAGGGGACTTTGGTTTGACTCCCAATTCGGAAGATTGACCAAGTCCCTCCATCTCTCTGACAGTTTCCGATGATCTGTACAATGAAGGCAATAGACTGATGGGCTTTTCAAAGTCCCTTCCAGCTGTAAATCCTACGATGAGCTTTCAGAGGAGGGGATGAGTAAAGTCATTATAAAATAGCTGCTGGGCTTTTGTTACTATTATTTTTTTCAGGGCAACAAGATCACTTTTACATTCTAAAGACAGCCTAGAGTGGTCCCAAATTCCAATATCTCTTCCTTGGACTACCCAGGATATTTAATTTGAGGACTGGTGGAGTGGAGGATATGGAAGAGGGGAACAAGCAGACTAATGACTTGTTGAGAGGATTGAACTGGCAGAGACTGAGGTGATAAACGTCTCTTATAAACGAAACAAGGAATTCAGTTTGCAAAAGGCCCGGTCCCACTTACACTCGTCAAGATTCCCACCACCCATCCTCCCTGACCTCTGACCTGAGAGTCAGAACACTTGTGTTGAGTTCTCAGCTGTCTCCCTGATTTGTGGTCACACAATCTGGATCTGAATTCTGGCTCTGCCTCTCACCACATCTGTAAAATCTCAAGGTTGGACTAGATGGCCTCTGAATCCCTTCATCTAAATGAATTGGGGGTGGGGGAGAGGAGAGAAAGAGGGACACCTGGGATATGGGAGAAAAGGAGACCAGGCCGGTCAATTAGCCCATATTCTTAACATTTGCTAAAAGACAGAAAGGGAAGAGATACGGACAGAGACCAGAAAAAGCGACACAGAAAGAGAAGATGGGGGAAGGGAGGTGAGAAGAAAGGCTCCCCCAAAACTAAGCAAGAGGACAGAGTGAATCACACGCCTTCCCGCCTCTCCCCACAATTGCTCTGGAGCTGAGAGTGGGGGAAGGGCCACTCCTGCATAATCGGAAGGAGAGCTAAGGGAAGAAGAGATGGGGGAGGGGAAGGAAAACGGGGGAAGAAGAGGGAAAGGGGGGAGGAGGAGGGAGGGGGGGAGGGAGAAGGAAAGGGAAAAGTGGGGAGAGAAGAAAGAAGGGAAAAGGAGGAAAGGGGAGGCAGGAAAGAAAGAGGGGAGGTTGGGAAGAGGAGAATGTAGGACGGGGTGACAAAGGATAGAAAAGGGGAGAGAAGAAAGAGAAAGAGGGAGGAGGAAGAGAGGAAGAGGAGAGAGAAAAGAAGAAAGGGAGAGACTGAGAGGGAAAAGAAGGGGGAGGGGAAAGAGCGCGGAGGGGGAGAGAAAGGAAGGGTGGGGGAGGAGGAGAGAAAGGAGAGTGGGGGAGGGGAGAGAAAGGAGGGGTGGGGGAGGGGTGGTGGCTGCCAACAGCTCCACTTCGAGGCGGGCAGGAAGCCAGGAGGGAGGGGCAGGCGGGGGCAGTTCGACCCCGTCCCGCCACGTGCAGCGGCAGCAAACGGCGGGTGAGCTCGTGCGCGTGCCCGGGTGAGCGGGGACGCGCAGGTTCCCGGGCCCCTCCACCTTTTTCAGGGGTTGTCATGGCGTCTAATTATGAACCTCGGTGACTCCCCTAAGTCCCGGCACCGTCTGTGACGCTCCCACCAGGGGAAGGCGACGCCGCCCCCCACCCCAGTTGCTAGGGAAGTGGCAGGATGAGGGGGTTGGCGGGGGTTCGACCAGAGTTTGCGGGCGAGGCCGAGGGCTGGGAGGTGGGGGGTGGGGAGGAGCGTGACCGCGAGCTTCGCTCTTCCTCGGCCCCGCCCCTCCCCTGGCCTCGCCCCTCTCTGGCCTGCCCCTCCCTAGGCCCGGCTCCTGATCGGCCCCGCCCCTACGCCCGCCCGTGCACATGCGCTCTGGGGGCCCCGCGTTTGTGGGAGGCCCGGGAACGGGAGGAGGTCCCCGCTGCTGCTCGGCCTGTTTCCCCTCAGCCCGGTGACTGGGGGCCACCGCGGTAAGAGGCTCGAGGAACCAGGGCTGGTCTACTCGGAGCCCCGCGCTGGGCTGAAGGAGAGGCCGAGGGCGGCGCCTTCCCCCTGGGCATCTCGTGCAACCCCTTCCTCTAAATGGGGAAACTGAGGCCCAGAGGGGAGGCAGGGGTGGTCGTCGGCCAGAACAGCCAGAGGATCTGGTCCCCTCATTTTGCAGGCGATAAAACTGAGGCCCAGGGAGAGGAAAGGGACCTGAGGTTGCTTTGGGTTAAATAGTTGAAGGAAGCCAGAGAAATTGTCCAAGTGGGAGGCCCCAGCGCCCCTTTGCTGGGAGGATGGGGTTCGCAATAACCGATCTTAAAAGTTCCTGTTGTCGGAATCGGGGAGGTGGGGCGGGAAATACTCAAGTTCGTTCAAGCACCCGAAAAGCAGCTTGGTGTAAACATTTCCCTCCCCAGATTTTGGAGCAGGAAGCTGTAAATATATGTGTTTCCTACTCTACAATTCCCCCCCCTTTTTTTTTTTTTAAAGAAAAAGAGTCGTTTGATTTCCAGACTAACCACAGCCAGGATTTCATGCTGAGACAATGAACAGGCTGCAGTTGTGAAAGTCTTGGTGAGATCCCAGTTAACGCGCTGTATTTATATTTGCTGTTTATTACCTGTTCGACCCAAATCGTGGAAAACTAAAACCTTCGAGGATATATTGGGCAGCTTTGCAGTCTGGCCCTCAAACTGTAGAGGTATTTTATTCAGAAGCCGGATCTCACTTTTTTAAAAAAAATTAAGACAAAACCTACCTACGGATCAAAAGCTAGTTTGCTTTTCTAATCTTAGATTTTATTTTGAGTATCTCCTTATAATTATCACAGAATTTACTATCCAGTTGAACCAGCCTTTGCCCTTAGCTAGGATGGCATAATTAAAGCAGTGGCAAAAAGACTTTACAAGCTTTCCTGTCACTTTTGTTGCAGGTTGCATTCTCAGACCTTGAAGTAGTTCAACCCTACTTTCCACATGCACTTTCATCATGATGGATACTCAGTATGTGCTCTGCAGATGGAGAAAGCGCTTATGGCCAGCAAAGGTGACAAGCTGTTACTGTTTTCATAATTTCAAGAATTAAAGATGACTTTTTGGTGACACTTAATGTCTCCATCAGATGTTAAAAAGGGTACTTAAGATTCAGTTTAGCAAAATGATTGAGCTGTACAGTTTTGTCTCCATGAAAACACTGGGAAAACTTCTTATTGGTAAACTTGTCCCAAAGAGCTTCAGGGCACCATTCCAAAATCTTGCATTTTGCATACATGTTTAAGTGAACTGAGACAGCTGTGTGAAGGCTTAGTGAGTTAAGATTATAATTTATGAGGAAATAGCCTTAAACAGTATCTCCAGCACAGGCAGATTTTTTTTTTCCTTCTTGCTGTGTTTTTTGTTTCACGTGACCTTATCATACTCTGTTTTGGGGAACTATTTTATCTTCTCAGAAACAGACCAATAACAGTTGCCTTTTTTAAAAAACTTAGGTTTTGCCCCAAACTGGAATTTCCAGAAGACTTCGTATTCAGAAAAGGAAAACAGCCTTTGTAGAAGTTGAAATACTGAGTCTAGATAAAAAGTTAAGTATTGCTTCTTTTTCCTACAGGTGTGACTTCCATTTAAAATCTGATATGTCAAAAAAAAATCCAAAAGAACCTGATATCTCTTTTGCTAAGAATAACTAGAGAAAATAAATATGTTCTGTATAGAAGGCCCTTTGTGTTATTCAGTGGAACAACACTGGAGAAATCAATAAAAATCACACATAGATAAAGCTTACCTAAAATAAATGGTCTCATCAGTTTTGAAAGAAGTATGTCTGTCTTCACAAATCTGTTTTGTTTTTCTCCTCCTTTGAAAGGTTTGAATCTGTTAAAAAATGAGTAACTGCAATTTATTGTTTATAAGAAATTTTAGTTTACAGGGCCATTTTAAATCATCATCTTCTATTTTTGAATTTGTTAATGGAAAAATGCAATTATGATAATTAATATTTATATAGTGGTTTAAATTTAATAAGGCACTTTACACCTATTCTCATTTAAGAAATGAAAACATCGATATTATATTGGGATGTGGAATGAATTTTATATTTATATTCAAACAAGGTTGTAGGCTGATCTAATAGTTCCACAAGACTTTAAAGAACAAAAACGAAGCCTCATTTTGTCTACAACTTGAGAGCGATGGAAAGCTGTGGTACTGCATCCTGGGGATAAAGAGTGTTGCTTCTTATGTATCAGGCTAAGCTGGGTTGCCTTTCCTACTCTGTAAGCTCCCTAGCTTTCAAGCTCAGATTTTCACCGAAGAGAGAGGGAGATAATTGAGTACTGTTAGATTTCACACAACAGTTGTTTCACAGAAGCATTCTGATACATTGTGTGTTGGGAAGAGTGCTGGATTTGGAGTCAAGAGCTTGGATTCACATCCCAGTTCTGTCTCTTGCTACCTCAGAGACTTTGAGTATGATTATTAACCTCTTGGGGACTTTATATCCTACCTCATTTGTAAATGAACTATCTATGATTGTCTATGATTTTGCTGTAAAGTGGCAAGCCCCTGATAAGCTTCAGTCAGTTTCCCATTTACAGCTTTATTCTTATGGAACACTTAATTGCTCTCTTTCCTCACCTCTAATCAATTAATAACATCGAGTGGGGTATACCTGTATTTTAGTTTAAAAAGCAGCACCAATCCCAGCTCCTGCTGGGCTATATAAACAGATTATTTCTTTGTTAGCATCCTTTTCAGAAAAGGCGATAATATCACAAACATTCTCTATACAGAAGTTATAAATAAGATATACCTTAGATAAATCAATTAGAATTTATTTAGCTCTGAAGTCAGGATGCCTTTTCCTTTGTTAAAAGGTAGACCAGGAGTAAAGGTCTTTATAGCTCATTAATGCCAGCTTCTGGCATTTAATTTAAATGTAAAGGGGTGTGTGTGTGAATTTTTATTGTGAGAAGAACTTACGTTTTTATTTTCTCTCATCTTCCCTCCCCCTGCCATGTACCAGTTATTACTTGAAAATGTTTTTGTGGTAATAATGGGTAACATGACTTTTTTTGTCTCGGCAGATGTAAAGTGAAGGAGACAGAAACCAAGATTTTAGAGAAGTCTCAAATAGAAGAGATTGCTGCAGAACTTAGTAAGAGGCTATGTTGCTGTAAATGTTTAATTTTAATGAAATAAGAGGTTTCTAATTGGAAGAATTATAAAAATCTGGTTCTCACAACGAGTTCCTGAGCTCAGAGAAGAGGCAGGGTCGCTGCCCTAGTCCTGTCTTTCTCCTATGCTTTCTCCTGGAGCCTGACTTCTACCTTCTCTAAGAAAGGAGATTGTTAGTGTATCCAGTGATCAATCTCTGAAGGTGCACATGGTTATTTCATATTATGTGCAGTCCTCTTTTCTCTGCTCAGAGTACAGAAATCTAGGACAGCTGCTGTGGGTTTAATTTCTCCTGATCACTGCTCTTCAGGCCGGAGAATCTGCCAGTGGTTTTTAAGTATTTTCAAAAAAATTTTTAGGTAAAAGAAACAGCAGCGTTAAAATAAAATTCATAATAAAGCATATAAATGGTAACGGCATAGTTAATGATTTTATTAAGGGAAAACTCCATCATTTACAAAAATAAAAATAGCGGGAAATTTCAACAACCCACTGAATTGTACATCAGACAAAAGAAAGAAGTTAGACTCCAGGTTCTTAGTGTTGAGATTGGATTTTATACACATAGAATAATGAACTGGACATAAAAGGAAGGAAATAACCTTTTTCAAAATACCCATAGGACATTTGTAAAAACTGATCATGTGATTCCTGGTAACAAATCTTGTAGGTTAATTTGGGCAAAAAATTTTAAGCTCTATTTATGGGTCATGGTGCAATAAAAATGGGTTAAAATATGTGGCAGGGATAACAATATACATTGTATACTTGCTTAGTCACTAGCATTATATCCCAACTATTTGCAGAACATAGTGTTAGGCAGTGGGGGTAGTTAAAGAGAAAACAAAGTGTTCCCTTCCCCCAACCCCATGAGGATTTCACAGTCTCATCTCGTGGGGTAGAAAGGTCAGATACTCTGTGTGAGAACATATACGATAGCAACATGCTTACACAGATGTATCCTGCTTTAAGCAAACCCAAGGATGAAATCAGAATTTGCCAGACAAATAAGGGGTGATTATTCATTTTACAAAGGATCCTTTGCTTTGCCAGATTATTAAGCACTGGGCTTCTTTAAAAAGGAAACTACCTAGGAAATGGAGTTGTCTACTAAGATTCTGTTTACATGTTCTCTATGGTGTAGATTTATCTGTATATGATAGTTATATCTGTCATTACCCCAGACTATCGTCTCTGAAGGGCTGTAGTGTCCAGCATATTATTGGTAACTTGTATTTCTATAAAATTAAATATTAAAACGAGGGAGAAATGTTTTGATTAATGTTTGAAACATCTTGTTAGCATAAATAGCACTGTCCAGGCTTTTTAAAAAAAAAGCAGTCAATGCAACTACTTCCAAGATTATTATTCTGTTTTTGTTAATGCCTTTAAAAATAGTCTTGGAAAGGACAAAATATTACCTATCCACAAAATCTTTTTATCAGTTTGCACAAAATGTTGAGAATACGTTATCAGCATCCTTTTCTATTCAGTAGGCATTAAATATTTGAACACATTTTGTGGTTATGGTTTGTAGTTTGAAGAAATGTCTATTTTTATCCAAGTCAGGTTAGTAATTTATGTAAAAATAAGGTTTGGGTATGTCAGCTCTCTAAGCACTTGTACTTTAATTTTTTTAAATTGCATTCAGTCTGTAGTATAAATCACCAGTTTTGCTGTGCTTGTAAACCATCACTATATGATGGGCATCATAGAAATGTTTGTGTTTTCAGTAAAAATTATAATATTGATTATTTTACATATTTTTAGCTACCCAAGTTCAAATAAATACTAAACCTATTGAAGAACTGACTTATAGACGATCGCTTAAAGTTGCACTGGATATTTTGAGTGAGAAAGCAGATGCTAGTCAAGTAAACACTTTGGGCAAGAGTCTAACTACTCCCATACTTCACAAAGTGAAACAAACAAGACCTGCACATGCTGTCTCTGAATCTGACTCGTCACCTTTTGTCTGTGAAGAAGTAGTAGGAGGGTCTGGGCCCTTTAAGAAAGAAAATGTATTTCAGAGGCTGTCCAGTTCCCCCATTGAAGAAAATAAAGGCAAAAAGCGTTTAAAGAGGTCTAATAGAATTTATGATAATGAAACAGAGCCCTTGGCTTCTCAAACTAGAAAAATTTTTGGCACTCAAAAACCTCAGGATCAAAATTGTGAGATTTCTCAGTCATGGTCCAGAACTTGGAAAAACTGGAAACAAAAGAAAGATGATTCATCACAAAACTCACAACTGAACCTGAAGAGAAAACTCGAAGTACAGGATAGTAGAAAAAAAGGCAGGAAGAGGCCACGGACCTCAAATAGGAATTCATCACCTTTTAAAGTCGGGGGAGATGATGATGCAAATACTGAACTTGGAGAACTCAGTCCAGTTTTATCATCTAGTAGTTCTATCCAGTTGGTGGCTTTGGAAGAAAAGGCAAGAAGTTCTGTCCAAAAAGCATTGGACTTTTCTACCAGTCAATCCTTTGTGGAATCAGAGTGTGAAAATGAACATGGTAAAATGCCCTCATGGAAGTACTGCAAAGTTTTAGGTGGCATTAAACAGTCATCGGTTTCTGAATGTCATTGTGTGGAGCCAGAAGAAACAGGGCTGTGCACCAGTGGATCTGACCCAAGCTGTTTTGCACCTAAAATGAGAACTTTTAAGCTTCCAGATTTTGAGGAAGATGAAGAAGGTAAAAGCTCATGACTGGGGAAGTTTGATTTACATGTGATTTCAAATAGTTCATAATTTCTTTATGGAGATCTGTACCTGTGGGGTAAGATGTGTGGGTACCAGAAACTCTTAAATCCAATCCACATTCTTAATTGCTAATAGCCATTCATTTTAGAAATTTTGGCCACTTAAAAGTGGCCCAGTGTCCATCAGATTGGTGGTAAAAGTGGATTATAGTTAAGATTCTTAATTCTTTATTGTGTTCCTAGTTCATTGGAGTATTTTGCTTCTACTTTATAATACAGTATTTTTCCAGCACTCTTTTTTTTTGGGGGGGGGTGTGATAAAGGAGCAAACATTGATATGATTTTAAAGGGGAGAGAGAAAAGATAACAGGTTTATTAATTATATGCTTTGTGATTAGATGTTACCGTGAATAGTCATTATATTGCATTTATCTTGTTTAGAATTGTTCCTTTCCCTTGTCATTGGTGAATGTGACTTTTTTTTCTGTCAACTAAGCATAACAGGGACCTGAGGAATGATTTACTCACTTCTTAAAAGGTGATTATTTTTGAATAGTAGATTAAAAAAGCTTGTTCAGGATTCTGTGATACGGTGACTGCTTGGTTTGTTAAGCATCCTAGTCTTGAAGCTAGTGATAACATTTGACTGTATAGTTAAGTGCTTCACGAGGAAAAAAAATCATATTTAATAGTTTTTATCTTGGTTGAACTATTTATAGATACACTAAAATGGGTCTCATTTTTCTCATCTGTAAAATGAAGGGGTTAGTCTAGGTGATTTCTAATTATTCTCCTTTCTTGCTCTTATCTTTTGAACCATGGTTTCCCAATCCAGACTGTACTGTAGACCTTTAAAGATGTCTAAATTTTCTACTGTGGGCTGTTTCCCAACATAATGAGGCAGCACAGTCTCATAAAGGCAGAGAGGAGAATTGGAAGTCATCAAATCTGAGTTTAAACCTTGGCTTTCCTGGCCCATCTGGGTGACTTTGGGCGAGTCCCCTTCTTTTTGTCACTTTGGGAAGAAGCCTCTGGGCTTCGTTTTCTCCTCTTTAAAAATAAGGGTTGGGACCAGGAGGTAAAGGTCCCTTCTGGCTCCAAAGCCTATCATCAGGGAAGAGATTATTAGAGGATTGTAAATCCAGTAGTGTAGAAGTTTTAAGAAGTAGAGATTTTTCATAGTAACTTATGGCCAGATACTGGCATTTGGGAGATGTTGATCTAGGTCATCGGTGGGTGTCAAGTTCAAATAGAAATGGAGGCTGTGAATCCCTCCATAACGATCCCTGCAAGCTGCATACTGACTTTTTTTTTTAACATAATATTATCTATGTTTTATTGTATTTTTTATTTATTTTGTTAGATATTACCCAGTTACATTTTAATCTGATTGGGGCAGCACTCTCTGATCTAGATAATTCACTTCCAAATTGGAGAGATTCCCTTATCATTCATTGCACTATTTTCTGAAGAACAAAGCACTACTGTTGAATATAGCTTTATAGGTAAGCTGTTTAAGAGCTTGGTATATTACACTTGGAAACATGAGATCATAGATTTAGAGGTAGAAGGGACCTTCTAGGTCCTCTAGCCCATTTCTCATGTTATACAGGAGAAGAAAATGAAGCCCAGGGCAGTTATGACTTGCCCAAGGTCACACAGGTTGAAAGTATCAAAGGTGGAATTTGAACCCAAGTCCCCTGACTTCAGAGTCATGTCCTTTTTCACAACAGCACAACAGAGATAGTACGTAGATAAAGCACACCTAGACCGAAGTCATTTTCTCACATCAATAACTACAGGCATGTCATCTTCCCTAAAGGTCATACGTTGATTCCTGGAAAATAGGACTTTAAGCAAAACATATCAGGGGGCAGTTAGTTTTATAGCATAGTGATGCTTTCCTGAATGGCCAAAATTCAAACCAGACACCTGAGACCATTGGGGCAGTGTGGATTAGGCATGTTTGGGTACAATAGATAGACCTGAGAAGAGGAGACCTGACATATGAAGTTATCAGAGGCACAAATGAGATTTATGGCTAGCAGCCAACATAATTCGGTGGGGGTGACTGACTCAAGGATAAAAAACAAATAACTAGCACCATCTTGAAAAAGGACATGTCTCTTCCTCCCCAGAAATTTCCTCACCTCTATTTTAAGATTAGCTGGGATAAAAATTGTCAGATGAATTTGGACATTGTTTTGGGCAGTCTCCCTTTTCAGAAAAGCAGTTTTTCACATCTGGGGAAGGTTTCTCAGAGAGAGAACAATGGGAAAAGGGGTGTAGCACAGTTGAGTGGGAAGAGTGCTGACTCTGGAGTCAGGGGACTTGGGTACAGTTACTGCCACTGCCACTACCTCTCCCCTCCTGGGGCCTCAGTTTCTTCATCAGTAATATGAGGTGCTTAGACTTGATGCTCTTTGAGGTCCCTTCCATATCAATGTCTGTGGTCCTTTGAAAAGTACTGAGCCCTTGGATCTTGTGTTAAGGGGAGTGGGTAATTGATTGGAGCTTAAACCTGAGGAGTTCAGAAACCCAATTCTCCTTTTCCCCTACTTTGAGACTTAGAGTGGGCAGTGACTTTGAATTTATGGGTGTGGGACTATTAGAGTTTTAAAAACCTCAAGATTTTTTTCTTCTTCACCTAGAAGAACTAGGTGAAACAGCTCATCTGATGCCCTTTTTGTTGTGAATGGGGCTGCTACTGATAAAGTAGCTAAGTGGCTAAAATACTAAACATCTCTGTTAGGCTTAGCAATCCAAGTGAAGAGCAAAGGCCTAAATCGGGTTAGGTTTGCCTCGAGGAATTAGCTGACAGAGACACTCAGGAAAAGTATTGGGGCTGGATATATCTTGAAGTGGGAGTCATATGCATAGAGTGAGGGTACATGGTATGGACTGAGCTTGTGGGTAGAGTAGGCCTCGGTTAGAATGCATACCTGTGAAATAATACTGGCAGAGGCCTTTGTATAAGGGGTGTCTAGACTCCTACTGACAATTGATTTACATGCTGCTGCTTTATCATGAATAGAACATACTGGACCTAGGGAGTTCAAATTCCACAGAAGATACTAGGTACGTGGTAGTTATGCTGTTTAAACACTCCAGGTGTCAGTTTTGTCATTTGCCTTTTAGACATTTTGAACTGGATGTCTTGTAGACAACTCATGTCCCAAAGGGAGTTCAGTGTCTTTTCTCCCAAATCCACCCAACTTGCAAGCATCTGGATTGCTGCTCTAGGCATCAGCATCCTTCGAGTGATGGGTTCATAACTTCCGTGTCATTCTCAGCTCCTTCCTCTCACCTCATGGAACAACGAATTGCTGAATCTTGTCCTTTTTTTCTTCACATCTCATACACTTGCCCTTTTTCCAGTTATATGACCACCCCCCCCAATTAAAGCCCTCCTCACCTCTCTCCTGGACTATTAAATATCTTCCTTTTGATTTCACAGATATAGGGAACTCAAAGGTGAGGAAACTTCCTTCGATGCAGGGTCAGCACTTTCTCTGCAACATAGAGTCTCAGAGAGTTGCTGAAAATGCTGAAAAGTCAAGTGACTTGCTCAGAGTCATGGCCAGGATGTACCAGAGGAGGAATAGGAACCCAGATTTTCCTGGCCCTGGGGTCAGATATATATATACTCTTTAGTATTTAAGCATTGCCCATGGTGGGTATGTAACCTCGTCCTTTCTTACCTTTCTGGGCTGCTTAGCCCATCATTCCCCTGCACCTGTTTGGCCTCCTTGCTGTTCCTTACACAGTTCAATGCTTCACGTCCTGTCTCTGTGCTGTGTACTAGCAGTCCCCTCTGCCTAGAATGCCATCCTTCCTCTCTTCCACCCCCTGCCTTAGTTTTTCCTTCAGAACTTAGCCCAAATGCTACCCCCATCACAACTCTCCTCTAGTTCCCCCAGCTGCTAGTGGGCTCCCCTCCAATGCTACCTTCTGTTGGACTCATATGTATCAGGTGTTTGTGTGAGTGTGTGTATAGATACACACATGATATAGATATATGTGTGTACGTGTTGCCTCCCCTGTTAGGAAATAAGCTCATGGACATGTTTCTCTGGCATCTTTGTCTTTGGTTTTTAGCACAGTTCCTGGCACATGGTGGTTGTTCAATAAACGTTTATTCATTAAGTGAGTGGGGTAATGATTCCTGTAGCACATGTCTTGGCTTGTTGGATCAAGATTTGGTTGCTGATGTGCTGGCTGTAGAATCTTAGGCAGTTCTCAAAGACTGTCTGCTGTAAGAGGTTATTCTTAATGGGAGTTTCCCCCATAATCAATAAGCAAATGTCTACTATGTGTTAGACAGTAGGGACCCAGGGAAGGCAAGGCCCTGTCCTGAAGGAGGAGAGACATTGTGCTTTTAAAGGTTATCTACAAGTCAAGTACAAGATACCACTCAGCAGGACCAGGACAGACCTCATGTAGAAGTTGGAGCTTGAGTATTAAAGTCAAATGACACTGTGCTTGTAGAAATATCGGATCCTCACTACAACCCTGGGAAGTGGGTGCTCTTATTATCCCCGTTTTATAGATGAGGAAACTGAGTCAGACAAAGCTTAAATGACTTTTCCAGAGTCACACAGCTACCTAGTGTCTGAGGCTGGATTTTAACTCAGGTCTTTGGAGGTCCACATCTAGCACTCTACTTCGCTACCTAACTGGAGGGAATGTGCCTTAGAAAAAAATCACTTGACTGGCTTTCTAGAGAGTAAACTGAATTGGGAATAAACTTTAGGTAGTGAGGCCTCCTCCGATAAAGAGGTGATCATGACCTGAACTACTCAGAGTAGAGAGAAGGAAGCATGACAGCATTTGACAACTGACTAGATATGTGGGCCAAGCAAGCAGGAAGAGTTGAAGATAATGCCATGGGTCACTGAGAGGATGCTGGTGCCCTTGACAATAAGAGAATTTGGAAGAGAG
Source organism: Potorous gilbertii (assembly GCA_028658325.1). NCBI lineage: Eukaryota > Metazoa > Chordata > Mammalia > Diprotodontia > Potoroidae > Potorous > Potorous gilbertii. Next base: position 198,305,476 of record CM053773.1, read on the forward strand.
AGGTGGGATTGGGGAAAATAAGGGTTTTGTTTTGAATGTATTGAGTTTAAGATGCCTAGGAGACATGCAGTTCTAAATATCCACTGGGTAGTTGTGTTGTGGGACTGCCTAGATCTAGAACGGGGTGTCACACACTTAGCGTAAATCAACAATACCAAGGAAATTACACCCCTGACCTCCCAGGGCTGTTGAGAGGCTCAATATCATGTCTAGAAAATACTTTGCAATTACACATTTCATTTGTGATTGTTGGCATTTTAATACCTTTTGATAGGGATGGGAGTAAGCCATAGTATGTTGACTTTGTTACTATTGTACACCTTGTTTAAACCTGAGATTGAAAGTTCACAATATATGTGGTAATTTATGGTTCAGAAAAACACTTTCCCTACAAAATGCATGAAATAGATAATGGAAGTAGTGTGATTGTGCTGTCTAAGAGATGAGGAAAATGAAGCTGAAAGGGAGGAAAGTCATTTACCAGTCATCACTTGGCTGGTAAAGTTTGAGGTGGGGAGTCTTCTGACATTCCCACAATGCCATGCTGCTGATACTGCAGTGGAGAACCTTTCCTTTTTCTTGAACGATCATGGGTCAGCAAATATTTTCTTAGGTGGCACGGTAAATAAAGTGTTGAACATGAAAACAGGAAGACTCATCTTCCTGAGTTTAAATCTGACCTCAAATACTATCTATGTGACCCTGGGCAAGTCATTTCACCTTGTTTGCTTTAGTTTCCTTGTCTGTAAAATAAGCTGGAAGGAAATGGCCAACCACTCTAGGATCTATGCCAAAAAAAACCTACATGGGGTCATGAAGTTGGACATGATTGAAACGACCCAACAACAGCTTATCTTCAAAATATGTCTTGTAGTATAGCAAAATAAAATCGTAATCTAACTTTATTTGTAGAACTTCAGTCTTCTGAACAGTCATTGGAGTTTAGTACTGTTAATACCACTGTGGTAGATGAAGAGGAGGAAGATGAAGAACTTCCAAGTATACTTTCACACCCTGGTAAGAAATAATTAGATCTGTTGAAAGTGAGAGCATGGGAATATTAAAGTGGGTTGGGACATGGCATAGAACTATTTCTAACACCTTGAACTAAAGGCAGGTGCCTATTCCTTGTTAATTTGTTCCCGTATCAGCATCCTAGAACTGTAAAGGATCTTGAAAGGTCATCTGGTTCACTAAATTTTATACAGATATGCTCTTAGGTTTTCATCTACTAACTGCTCATTTATTTCTAAGAGTCTCAAGGAAGAAATTCCACAGTTTACCACTGGTAGTCCATTCAGCCCTTGTTCTTAGGATTTTGTTCATTTTATGTAACTTAAGTCCGTTGTGCTCCAGCTTACACCCAGAAGAAATCTTTCTTCAATGGGAGAGAAAACTGCTAAAAGAAGCCAAAATCCCAAAGAGACAAACCCGTCAATCCAAGAGGGAATTAGGCAGTTGAGGGTATAATCCAGGTCACCAAGCACAAAAAGCAGACCGAACTAAGTTCTCTGAACCATTCATTAGTAGTTCCTTGACTTCATTTACTGACAGTAGTTTAATAATTAATTTTATCCTGATTTTTTAAAGTTTTTATTGGTATCATTTGTTTTTATAACACCTTTATTTCTGAATATATTCCTCTCTTTTTTCATCCAATGAACCATCCCTTCTAACAAAGAGTTTTAAAAGAGGGAGAAAAAAGCAGTTCAGCAAAGCTAGCCAGCCTGTCACCTGAGCTGGACAGTATATGTAGTACTTTGCCTCCATAGGATTCCTCCCATCTCTGCAAAAGGAGGGAGAGACATTTCTTTATCTCTTCCCTGGAGCAGGCTTAGTCATTTTCATGACACAGTGTTTAGTTTAATTTTTTTGTTCTTTCCATTTACATTGTAGTTTTACTTACTATGTATGTTTTAAATGACCTGAAGGAATACTGTGTGGCAGGGACCACTTTAACTTCCAGCAGAAAAAAAATTTTTTTTTATCATATTGTTGTCCATTTGCACTTGTCTGATACCTTTAGACCAATGTCTGACAATTTTTCTTGTGTTTCTTTATGCTTCAGAGCCATGTTCCATAGAAGCTGGAATGTTAGTCTGGTGTAAATATCAAAAATATCCCTATTGGCCAGCAGTGGTAAGAATAACCATATCTGTCTTTTGAACGTAAAATATGATAAAACTTCATTAATTTGGGCTCCATTCTTCTGAAAATTATGCTAACCTGACCTAGCTTGTGTAAAGTTTACTCTCGTAGTATCTCTATTGATGACCTTTAAGCAGATTGTAAATAGGATTACAGAGAGGCATCTAACTGGTGGAATCTAATCTCACGTTCTTTGTTTATATCGATTAAAGCAAGCCTAGCAAAGTCTTGCTTGCCTTGGAAAAACTTGAACAAAACTGAACCTTATTTAATAGTGCATAATCGCAACTAGATTTTCTCCCCGTTGGTCCCAGTTAGCTTTTGTATGACATGAGTTGAGTTATTGTGCTCGTGAGTTAATTCATCATTAATCCTAGTTGAATTAAGTGTAGAATTAGCATCTTTTGCATCTTTTACTGTATGTTTGAACTTCTGCCATTTGTCCCCTTTTTTCCTCCTATCCTCAGTTGTCTTAGGGCTCATAGTGATTTCCAATGTCTTAAAGTGATTTTAAAATTTTGAAGAATTGGTTTCAAAATTTTTTCTCCTCTGATCTGTAATCATTCTTTGGAATAATTAAAGGAACTCTTGTGGGGAGAATAATTGTGGAGCCAGGATTTTAGACTCTTCTTTTGCTCCATTTTGACATTACGGCAAAGGTGCATGAGTAGGTGGCTTGTTGTCCCAGGCGGAGCAATGGAAAGCACCCTCCGTGATTCCTTTTCTTGTTACAATGTTACTCTTCTCCTAGAGTATGCCAGACCACATCTTGCTCAATGAACCCTCCTCACTCAAATTCGCATACCTTCATTTACAGATACACACACACACACACACACACACACACACACACACACACACACACACACACATGCATACACACACACACGCATGCACATGCATACACATGCACACACACGCCCCTTTGTTTTTCTCTTTTTGTGTATCTCTTCCATTTGTATCACCCTCACTTGATTTTTGTCTTCTCAAAGACAGTTTTGCCTTGATCAGTTTAAGGAGAAGCCTCTTCGCAAGATGCTGTCTCTGCTGAAGGCTCCTTACTACCTTGTTGCTTTAAAAATACAGCAGTGCCTTGATTAAGCAAGCGCTCACAGAGTACCAGGTTAATTCTTCAAAATAATAACAATTTATTCCTTAGGAAATTTAACTCTGTTAGGTGCCAAGAAAAGAATACTTCCCTTGAGACTTGTTCCCCGTGGCCAGAAGGACTAAGGGAAAATAGAGAAGGGAGAAGCCCAAAGTAGCTATTAAGATAGATTATTAAGATTATAACTGATTAATATGGTATGAAATCAGGAAGATTTCAGGGTGTCAAGGCAATTGTGATTACTTGTGAATTTTATTTTGGGCCCTCAGCTCTCTCTTCTCTTCAGACTTCTTTCAGTGCCCTCCCATCACCAGGCATCTTAATTGGATCCTTTTTCCAATTTACCTTGTATATATCGTTTGTACTTAGTTGTTTTTGTGTTGCCTATCCGTTAGACTGTGAGCTCCATGACAGTAGGGACTGCCTTTTGCTCGTCTTTGTATCACCAGTACTTAGCACAGTAACTAGCACACAGTAGGTGCTTAATGTTTATTGACTATTGGCTTTGACAGATTATGATTTTGTTTGATATGAGCCCTTTCTCCACTGATATGAATTCATTCAAACCTCATCCTCTGTGAATTTTTGTCCCAAAAATTCTACGTGGTGGAGATTCTGGAGGCCTTCTTCTGACTCTTTTGTTATATGGGGATATTGATGCAAAACTCAGACTGTCCATCTGTGATTCATTGCTCTTGCTACAGATCAGACCTTTCACTGATCTTAGAAGTTGCTAAGAATACCAGGCACCTCTTTCTGGCTTATGATGTCCAAGGTCCCCTACTGGGAAGGACAGAGAGAACTGTACTGCTGAGCAGGTTTCAGGTCTTTAACGCCTCCTCCTCTTACCAGAATCTAACTATATTCCAACTCATCCCCACAAAGTCCTGCTTAACGACTGGTCATCCGATCTAACTGGAATACTTGTGTTAATGAGTGTTACTCTTAACATTTACATTTATCAACTTTCAGTACCTTAGCATGAGAAAATGAATAATAAGGGAATTTCAGATAACATGGAGGGCTAGTTGGGGAAGGTATTTTAGAGGGTTAGAGAGCTGGGTTTACTGATACATGAAGTCAGCCTTAGGAGTTATATTAGGTATATATCTCTTTTTAATTAGGGGAAAAGCATATAAAGCTCCATTCTTATATTTCATATGTATTTTTTACTAAATACGTAGATGAGATTTTTCTTAATGTAGACAGTGCATCTTGTCATATTTTCATTATGTCACGTGGTCTTCCACAAAGTTCAGTAAGATAATATAGAAATGCTTATATAATTTTCTAAAAATAAAAGCATCTCTTTTTTTCTTGAACTTATCTACAGGTAAAAAGTGTAAAGCGGAAGGATAAGAAAGCAAGCATATTATATATTGAAGAAAATATGAATCCAGAAAAAAGAGGGTAAAAACAGTAATGGCTTTTGGAAGCTGTCACCTGAAGGGACATCTTTCGAAAAATCTTGGAATCTGAAAAACTTTCTGTGTGCATATTGCTGCAGGGATTATACTACTGACTAAGAAGAATGGGGTTTGGCCTATGTGTAAAAATCTGGTCATTTGAAGATAAGACTGCAAATCACCCAATTTTTCTAATTTTACAGTGGCTAAAATGCTCCCCACCTAGGTGCAAAAAACCATTTTGAGCTACTCAAAACCAGCCCAAAGTGCCATTTTGAAAGGTATTTGTGATGCAGTGGAGCTGAGCATTGAGTTTGGAGGCAAAAGGGGTGTGTTGTACTTGGGCACTGACCTCTGACCTCTGGGAGCCCCCTTCCTCATTTGCATAATGGGGCTACTCATCCTCATGCTACTAATCATGATTCACATTTAAGGTTGGTAAGATCCTTTTCCCATGAGAGACAGGGATCACCTAGCTGGTATCTATCCAAACTGGATTTCAGGCTAGGTCCTACGGTCCTTCCATCATATTAACTTGCTTCTTTCATAATGTGTCTAGAGTAAAAACTTGACATGTGTATAAATATGAGTCCTTGTTGAAAATGAGTTAATAGATGATGTAAAGGGCTTTGCAAACTGGGCTCTCTCAATGTCACTTTGGATCATTGTTACTCTTAATAATGTTATTTTAACCAGACAACTAAGAAAATAAAGAAAACAGGAAAGCTGTTCAAAGTAATAATTTGTAGGCCATCGGGGCTTTAAAAGCTTTACTTTGATGACTATAAGACAGAAAACCCAGGTTTATTCTACTGAGCCCCTCAGCTGTCCCACAATATAGCTTACCAGCTCGCAAGGGAATGTTCTTGCTCTGACTTCATTAGTACCAGTATTAAAGCCAGGAGTGCTTTTTACTTGACAAGATAAAACAAAAAGGTAAATATGTTGGGGTTTTTTAAAGCTACAGTATAAGCAGTGTGGAATTTTTATGATCCATCATTGACCGAGTAATTTTGCTGAGAGAACTTGGCTTGGGGCACCTCTATCTGGCTGATGCTGCCATTAGAGGCTCCTGCCTCTTAATAGTGACTTGTGTTAGGACTTTGAAAACAGGGTTCTTATTCCAAAGGCAATCTCAATTAAGACCACCACTTTGGGCAAGGGAGGGGGAAGTTTGGGGTGGAGAAAGAAAGAAAATAGCTTTTGTGAAATAAACTGAACATTATTAAAAAGGACTTCAGACTGTCACGTTAATAGGAGAAAAATACCATTCTGCTTACCTGGTTTGCTCCACAATTCATCCCTGTGACCCTCTCGTGCCTTTGTTTCTTCAAGGTTTATAGTGTGTCTTAGAAGATTAAAACACTTTGATTGTGAAGAAAAGCAGGAGCTTATGGTAGGTGGGATAAAGCTTTTATTGTTGGTTCCTTAAAATCCTTTTCCATATAAGCATATTGCCTTAAAGATGCAAGTCTAGAAATCAGTCTTTCCATAAATGGGCTATTCCAGTTTCTAAAGTAGATATGAAAACCCAAGGCTTGCTGTGATGAATTGAGAGGGCTGGCAAGATCCTTCTCCTGGGGTATCTAGGTGAGTCTTTATTCTTTTAGATCTAGTCAAAGCGAGGCTCAGGGAGACTAGACAAGCCCACGGTCCCACACCTGAGCAGGACCGAGAACCCAGGCGTCTGGATTCTTAATGATTTTTCCATTGTACCACTCAGTTTTTCCTAAGCTAGGCTGAAGACATTAATTTCCCTTATGACTAGCCTTCCACACATAGTGGTTCACAGTCTCTGTTTAATTGATGTCATTTTTGTCATTTTCTTCCTGGACCCCTTTCAAATTTGTTAACCTCATTCAGAGGCTCTTCTTCTGATACTGCAATCTTAACTGCCAGATCTCTTTTAAAGGGACCTGTACCCATTTACACACAATTACAATATAACTTCATGTGCCAAGTACAAATTCATTTATCAAATACTAGAGATTCTTAATGTAAGAATTTATTAATTTCTTGCTTTGGGCTCTGTTCATGGTTATTTACCTGCCCCCATCCTTATTTCTCAACAAATATACTTGAAGATAGACAGTTTTGTAGAATGGTCTTCAGTGACTCTCCAGGTGTGGGAGTAGGGAGGGAATTAATCTCTTTTCAAATCTGGACTTTTAATAGGTATATAGAAGAAGCCATTCATTTTTTATAACATAAAAGTAGCTTCTAAGATAAAGAAACAGTCCTTTGTACTCTAGTGTTTTATTGTGGCACTGAGGCAACTCTGGGCTATGGTGGGTCCTAATATTCCAGAGAGCCTTTTTCAACTTTTGTATCTTTTATAGGACTAGACCAGCTAAGTGGAGAGAAGCTTGGTTTAACCACCCAAGGTTAACTAAATGTGTTTGGCCACTGCAACTTGAGAAACCATTTACTAAAGTAGGAAGGGGTCTTTGATATGTGTTTCTAGAGAGAGTGCCCACACTAGTAAAAATCTCAGTTCTTAAATATATAAATATTGACTTTATTACATCTGCATACCCACAGGTACAACAATTTTTGTTTGTTTTTCTTCCTCCCTCTGATTACCTTTGAAGGGAGCACAGTTCTAATTATGGAATAAAGATTCTAGGCCTGTGTTACTTTGTTGTACTTCTAGAGAACTGGACCTTACTGTAAGCACTTATGGGTAGACTAGAGATCCCTATCCTAAAGGACTACAGGAAAATGTTTTCTCATGGGGAACCTCTGCCGTGTCTAAGTAAAATGATGGAAAGCTCCTGCTTAATTTGCTATAATCAATTACCCATTAACATGTAATTTTTTTCTCAGAATATTCCATTCCAATTCCACTTGACTGCCAAGTCTCCCTAGCCTTACTTTGTGTACCTTCATTAATCTAACTTGGTACCATTCTTGTTTGACCTGTTTTTTCCTTTTCAAAATATTTCCCTTGTTCCAACTCAAACAAGAGGTTCTGGACAGCACTACACACTGACATTCTGCATCTGTATTTGGATACTTCTTCCCTTAAAAGCCATATATTAAATAAATTAAATGAAGTTATATCTTAGACCAGAAAGAAAATGTAAAGCACATTGAACCAATTCTTCAGCATAATCAACTGTGATATTAAATGAGAGCATACATTTAGCCATCTGGATTTGCTTAGTAACAGTATTAAATGCAGTTTGAAAGTGATGGTGTAAAGGATACAGTTGTTTCACACCAACCTTATGTTGGAGTATTTCTTTGTTAAATTAATAGGAAGTAAATACTATTATTGAAAATGTTGCTCTTAATCAGTTGCCACCTAACGTGGAGACTAATTCTTCAAAGTTCCATCCATTTATTTTTCTGGGTCTTTGTGTCTCTGCAATGTACAGTACAATATTCCTGCTCCACACTCAATTCATTGAGCTTCAGTAGAAACAGACTGTGGCAAATGCTTCTAGAAATCCATATCGTAACGGTTCCTTTTCTTCAGCCCTTGTGAATTGTCTGCAGCCCAGCTCTTCTCTCTGTGGCTCTGGTGTCTGGTACTTAACGTGCCAAAGCTTAAATGATTAACCCCTTTTTCTTGAGGCTGCAAGCTCTGCTTTTATCTAGCAACAGCTGCTCAGAAAGATGAGCTTTAATTGCATATAACCTTAAAAGAAAGCTGTCTGAAGTTAGGTGAATTGTGAAAAGAAGACTGTTGATGGAAACGGAAGCTTGCAGAGCAGCTGGGTCAGGCTGGTAATTGATCTCAGTGCACTAGGGTCCTTTACCAAGTTGGGACAAGCAGGGCTGCTGGAGGAGTGTGGGAGGGGGTTAATATGCCCTTGCAGAGGACTTCTTTTCTTAAAGACTCGAAAAAGCTATCGTTTACTGAAGTGGCCTTTATGAGGCATAAGGCTGTATTTCTCTGTTGGAAGATGAAATTGGAAAGGAACTCCCCAATTGTTGAATAAGCTTTTCTACCTTTTCTTCCACTTTTCATTTTACATATGCCAAATGTTTATTGTGTTTTATTCAGCTACTCAGCCACTTGTGGACTTTACTAATGCCAAATTGATGAATTCTGATTACAGGATAAAGCCAAGGAGGATTACAGTCAGGCTGTTGACTGGTGTATCACGCTGATTTGTGACTACAGAATTCGAATCGGTAAGCGAGGGAATCCAGTGCTATTAGTAAAAATTAAAGAGTATCAAAGCCTTTAAAATTTGTTAATATTAATCCACAAGGAGTAGGACAAAAGAAAATGAGCTCTGAAGTATGTTTAAATTCATTAGTTTAGAGAACTGATGGTTACTTAGGAAGGGGAAAATTGTAGAGTTCCTTTTTTGTCTTCCTTTCCTCTTGACTGAAGTTGCCTAAAGGCAGGGAATTAAACTTTATGATCCTTCCAGGTTCTATTTTTCTTATCTGAGCAGTTTTTGATTTTCCAAAGTCTTGGAAGAGGTCCTATATCTCCGGGTAACTGGAATTTTACTATGTGGTATAAGTCATGGGCCCCATGACTTGAGGTAAATGGACAAGGTTGGGCATTAGTAGCATAAACTCCCTTCTGAAAAAAAGGGAAGAGTGGTTTAAACAAAAGGCTAGTTTGTCCTTGAAGTCTCCACAAGGAGGACGTTTGAATACAAGCTTTGCTCTATCTGTTCACCTCTAGGGAGGTTTACACTTGGAAAAAATACTAAATATTTCTTTGACTAGTCCAGACCCCAAATAATAAGTGTTTTCTATTACAGCCTTCTCATTTAAGGCTGGACAAAGGTTGTCTGGGACAGTCTTATAATAGCAAATACCAGGTATTTTGATCTAGAAAAAATCCTTCCTGAGTGGCTAGCTATTTGTGTAAACATCCCCTTTTTACATTTCTTTTTTATAGGTTGTGGTTCTTTTGCAGGATCTTTCCTGGAATATTACTCTGCTGATATTAGTAAGTACAATTATGCTTTCTTTTCTGGTTCTGTCTTCCTATATCCTTCAAAAACACAGGCGTATCCAGTGGACTCTGTTCAAGAGGAAGAAGTCAGCACAGCCGGGGTTCTTGCTGACTCTCCTGTAGACTACGCAGGATAAATTGGCCTCTGGGACTGAGTTTGAATTTGGTGCCCTGAGGGCAGTTTCAGATTCAGCTGTGGTTGGGAGCTTGGAGCAGGGAAGGCTCTCTCTCCATTTCCCTAGCCTGCACCTGCCCAAGGCTGAGGCAGGATCTCCACCCCTCCCATGACTATTTCTGTGTCCCTTGCTCATAGGTCTGAGGTAGGAAACACCCAGTGCACCCCAGTGGTCCGTGCCAACACAGGTTAGAGAAAAATCTCTGTTGATAACAAAGTTAATGAAATGTTTCAGAGTTCCAGGCATTTGGAGTGGGGGCTATAAAAAGCATAATTCCATTGCGTACATTGTGTCACTCTAACATACTGATTGTTGACATCCAGTCTTCCTGCCATGAAAGTAGTGAAGATTAATTTACTTGTCTGTAAAGTGAGGGCCTTTCCCCTACTCCCCTTCAGTTAATTTGGCAGTGAGAAAAGCGGATGGATCCTTCTCATGAAGGATCAGGAATTCTGTCAAAAGAAGAGTTCTTCATTAGGTGCAGTGCTTTGCTCTGTTAATTGCCTCACTGAAGTTAGCCAGGCTCTCTGGGGGCATGACTTCCTACTGCTGAGAGAATATATGTTGGACCAGGGCCAGCTAGCTCTGGTTCCCTAAGTGCCCAGCCCCATCTCTGGAGTGAACTACAGGCTGGTACATTTTTGGACTCTGTGTTCATGAGCAGAGAGAAATCAGTCTCTGATAATTATTCATGCAGAGCTGAGTTTACAAAAAAAAAACCAAAAAACAAAACCCAAAACAATGGACAATTTTGGGCAGGAAGGGAATGGGGGATGGGAATGTGGAAAAAGCTATAGATTATATAAAGCAGAGGCTTTATATAAGAGGCTAGCCCCTTGGCTGATTAGCCAAGAAACCAAGTTCTTACTGGTGTGCAGAGTCTGGACTTAAGTTCAGCAGCTTTGTGTAGCGAGTCTTGCTTCGCCACTTGGCAGCGATCCAACGTCTATTAGCTATCTGATTGTGGGTAAGTCACTTAATCTGCAAGCCTCAGTTTCCTCATCTAACTAATGAGATGCTACCTGTACTCCTTACCTCACAAAGTAATAATAAGGAAAGTCTTGCCTAATCTGAAAGCAGGGATAAGAATGTGAGTAGTATTTAGCGTGGAGAGACCACCCAACTGCCAACTGCCCTGCCTGTAGGAGAAGCAGAATTGGATATTTGGGGGATTCAGCATTACATTGAGACCATTCTGAAAGTACAAATTGTAAAAGCTTGTTGAAACAGCCTATCTTATATGAAGTCTTCCCCTTCCCCTAGAATCTTAGTATGTTTACAAAATCTTGCTTATCCCCAGGGGAAAAAACTAGAGTTTATCTACTGACTGTGTCTTTGTTTCTTGTTGTTTGTTTAAATGGTAAAAACTACTTTATTTTTAAAGCTGGTATACCTTTTAGGTTGTCCTGTGAGGAAAATGATCCAGCAAGCTCCTGTCCAAACAGTGTTTCCCATCCTGAGCAAGGAAGACCTCGAGGATGGTCTGTCTGATACCTCCTTCAGCAAGAAGCAGCTTGCCAAGAAAGTCCTTCCCGACCGGAGGAGGGCTGCCAGAAACAAAGCCAATGAGAAGTTAGTGGAATACATAGTGAATGAGAAGGGGGCAGAGAACCATCTCTTGGCTATTTTAAAAAGCAGAAAAAAATCCAGGTGGCTGAAAGAATTTTTGAATTCAAGTCAGTACATGACGTGTGTTGAAACATACCTTGAGGATGATGAGCAGCTGTACGTTGTGGTGAAATATTTACAAGGAGTCTATCAAGAAATAGACAGGAAAATGCTGACGCTAATAAATGGCGATGGAATAAAATTTATTCTGGATGTTCTTTTGCCTGAAGTAAGTTGCTGACTTTATCAGATTCTGGTTTTTTGGCTTGGGGTTCTCCTGCCCATTGGCCCAGCAAGATCCCCACTCTAAGGATTAAGTGATGATTGAGCTGAAGAGTTTAAGTGCTCAGCACAGCAGTCTGAAGGTTCTTTGTGTAGAAACTGAAATATGTTTGAAAATACATTTTAATTAAGTAGGCACTGCTGAGCTGTCCCTGCAGTCTTACCCAAAAAGCTTGTACATGTAACTTAGAATGCTGGCAGCATGGAACATCTATTTTGGAGATTTTCTAATGATTAGAACCTGTTTTCTCTCTAGTGCCATCAGAAGTCTTCACTGTGAAAGTGGGTTTTCATCATATCAAATTTCTTAGCCATTTTGCAACTAGAGACTGAATAGATATTTAATTTGTATTTTAAAATTTTTCTTTAATGACACAGTAAAGGGTGTATCTTGTGTGTGTTCTTGCTGCCCTTTGCAGCAACAGGGATAACGTAAGAATCATATTGTCCAGCATGTTTAGTGGGACCTCTTCTGGAATATTATAACTACTTTTGCAGGGAACTGGGAACCAAATCATACAAAAATTGGTTGAAAGAACTAAGAAATTTGACCTGGAGAAGAGAAAACTGTGGGGAAATACCTGCCTTCAAGTATTTTTAAGCTATTATGTAAAAAAAAATTTTTTTTAGACTTATTCTACTTGGTTTCATATGGCAGAACCAGGAGCAATATGCGGGAATCACAGAGAAGCAGATTTCAGTTCAGTATAAGGGAAAACTTACTCATAGAGTGGTCTAAATAGGTGTTTTTGGTATTGCTCAGGCAAAGGTCAGATGAGTGTTTATCAGAAATGTTCCTGAAGGGATTCATGCTCAGTAACAGACTGGACTAGATGACCTCTTAGGTCCCTCTTAACCCGGAGATTCTGAAATGATCAGAATAATATTATCAGGTACTTCTGAATATGAATTTCTTATTTAAAGATAAACTAAGAATATCCACAGAAACACCCATATGTTCAGTAAACTAACTACCAAACTTCATCAAAGTAACACTTGGAGTAATTCAGACTGCGGTGTTTCACCTTTACCATTGAGTGTGATGAAGTATTACGGCATTATCTCTTACAGGCAGTCATTTATGCAATAGCTGCAATTGATGACGTAGACTACCAGACAGCTGAAGAGAAGTATATAAAGGGACCATCTGTGAGCAGAAGGTATGACCCTGGTGACACTTAGACATAATTTAAAATTTAATTTCAAAATTCTTTCTTTCCATCAGTTATTAGAATTTTGTTTTAAATGATCTCTATTTCTCTACTCTCTAAAAGGCATGCCCCAACAAATATTTCACTTAAGATCCTTAATCCATTGTAACAGCCATTTGCCCACTTGCCCAAATCAGATAGTTGTTATCTGAGCTAGTGCTTGAAATTTGGCAGCCTTAACTTCCCTAATTGTTGGTTTGTTTTCTGTGTAGTTTAGTATATTGTTGCAAATGATTCCATTCTTTGATATTTTGAGGCAGTTTATTTTGTGAATTTCATCAGTTAAGAAGAGCGAAATGTGGAATGGTAAAAAGAAAACTGGTCTTTGGAATAAGGAACACTTGATTTCAAGTTAACATTAGGCAGTAGTGTTACTGTAGTCCAAATGTCTGTTTCCTAGAATAACCATTCTTTTGTGACTTTGAAAATAAAGATTTGAGTTGAGGATCTAAAAGAAAAGAAATCAGGACAAATAAATACTTGGATCTCCTGCCTCTTTGATTTTGGTGGGAGGTTCATTTTGGAATGGTCCCATTGAGGTGAGGGTATGCTGGAGCCAGCTCAAACCAGTTCCTGAGAGCCCCTTGTTCAGTGTGAGCATTTATACTTTGGAAATCAGCAAATCAGGGTTTGGTTTGTTGTTTTGTTAATTGTAAGCTTAATATTAATGATGAGAGAAAATGTTTATAATTCAGATTAACCTTTAAAATGTTGTGCATATATTCCCCTACCCTGACCCCTATTTTCCCCCAAGAACCACTTGTTAAGCATTTGCCAGCCCACTTCTGGCCCTGCAGTGTATTGGCTTATAACAAGCAAACCTTTTGGAACTGGTTCAGACATTGCTCTTGTGTAGTTTCTAATGGTCCAGATCAGCCAGGCACAATGTTTATTCAAAACATTATGGAAAATTGGGGTGTTTGGTCTTGAATTTAAGGTCCAGCTAGTTAATTAGGAGCTAATGGACACAATCCCTAATGGAGTCTTTGGGCCCCTCTCCAATGCCTGTCAAGTGGCCTATATATAAATAACAAGCCGAGTGAGAAATTGAAGACAGAAACCTAATTTGGTCAGTCTTAAGGCTTTTTAACGTGTTGATTAGATAGGTCAGAATTATAGATAATTAGGTTATTGGTTATTTCACTGAAAAGACAGCTAGGAAAGAAATGAGTTTGAAATTCTTAAATCATATAGGCATAGCCTCATTGTGTAATTTCTGAAAACGGATACCTACTTACTCATTATGGATGGTTAATCAGCTAAGAGTATTTAGCCATTGCAGAGCTTTTAGGCCAAGGAGAATTTAGGCAGGCTGAATAACCCTGAGAACCTCTCATCTTTACATTAAGAAGAGCTAGTTGTCAAACTGCCCCATGACATAACTTCTTTATGCACTTTTATTAGTCTTAGTGAAGAATAACAAAAAATTGGAAGGGAATCTTCTGTAAACCCCTCATATTACAGATGAGATTGAATAACAGACTGCTCCATTTGCTTCAAGTCCTAAGATCCTAGATCTCAATATGGACATTAGAGACAATCTAGTCTTCACTCCCACACATTTGATAGATGATGGAACTGAAAAACTTGGCCCAGGTCATGCTGCTGGTGATGAAGATGACAGTTGCAAAGCTAAGACTTACCTTAAGTCTCCCCACTCCTCCTGAACAACCTGTGGGCTTGTGGGAAAAACATTGAAATAGAAGGTGTTCTCCTTCTCCTCCTGCTCTAGGCCTGTGTAATCTGGGGAACCTCGGGCTCCAGCCGCTCACTTCTGGAGCCTTAATTTTCCACATTTATAAAATCAGAGAGTTGGACTCGGAACCTCCGAGATCTGTTGCACTGCTAAAATCCGGAGGCCCTCTCAACTGTACTCTGCTGTCAGCCTTAGCATTACACTGGCCTATTCGTTTCCCTTCTTTCTTTTGGAATGTGTCCCTGAACTGCTTCATGCAGACAGTTTTAAACATTTGTCAGAGATAATTGTTTCCTCAGTTGGCAGGACCTAAACATTCTCAGGGGTTAGGAAGCAGTGGGACTTGAAGTCAGCAGATGTTCATGTGAGCGCTAGGTCTGCTACTTCATGGCATTACGACTCTGGGTAAGACTGGTAGAGTCCAGTTTCTTTGCAGACAGTGGATTGTTTGATATTTACCTTGAGAGCATCTCTCCCCTAGCACCAAGTACAGGGCTGTGTATGTACTTAATAAGTGGTTATTAGCTTGAAAGTAAATACTCCTTTGCTGCCTCTGTTTCCTCCCTTATAAAATGGAGATAGTAATATTTGCAGTACTGATGTGAACCTTAAAAACTATGATGGAAATGGTGGTGATTCTTTATAGGTAACACTTTTTTTTTTAAGTTAAACTTTAAATTATGTCTGAAGTAACTATAATCAGCTGCTAAAGTAAAGAAATAGGCAAGAGAATTAATTATATTTGATACTCAGGTGTTGGTTTTATGATATACATTTGTGATATGTATTAATCTAAGAATGCCATGGAATGAATATACAATCAATTGGTTGTGTTGTATATAGTATCATAGTGTAGAGAGATTGATA
>CM053773.1:198321404-198358984 GCA_028658325.1 Potorous gilbertii
GGAATGAGATAATGCTGTTTCCCTATCACCCCACTAACCATTGGGCTTCAAACTTTTGCTTGGCATCCAGGAATCTTGGTTATAGAATTCACTGCCTCCTCAAAGTGTGCTGGTGACCCTAGCTTCTCTGAGACTTTGCCATCAGAGCATGAGCTCTCGCAGGTCCTGTCAAGCTGGAAAAATTTGCACCCAATGATGAACTATGTGTCTGCTGTCCAAGGAACAATCTAGAGAAATGCTTAGAGGCATCAGGTTGACCCAAGAGAGATCAATGTTTTGACCACAGCAATTTACAAAGACTATTCCCCACATTGGAGAGGGTTTACTATCTATCAGGGCAGAAGGAGTACCCACAGAGACAAATCCAGGGATACAAGACCAAGAATAAGTATAATTTTGTATGTATGTATATGCGTGTATATTTGTCTTTTCCCTCTTCTAGACAGAAAGTTCCATGACAAGAGGGCCACATCTTATCCAAACTTTGCACCTCCCTCTGCACTTTGCACAGGAGGTCCCTAATAGAGGTGCTTTGAATTGAATTCACAGGATGCAGGGCTGGAAGGTGGCTGAGTCCCATCCCTTCATTTTCAGATGAGATGAATCAAGCAGAGACAGGTTAAATGACTTGCCCACAGCTACATAGCAAGAAAGCATCTGAGGGGAGTTTTGAACTCAGGTTTTCCTAATGCTAAGTCTGGAATTTTATCCACTGAGCTATACTGGCTCTCAACTGATTTGAATTGAGTGGCATGCGTGGAGTCAGCGGTAGTGAGGACTCAAACCTAGATCTCCAGTTCCCAGTTTATAGCAAGAGCTTTCACTGGCTCTTGAATCAAGAGCTGGATTCAAATCCCGCCTCTCTTGCTTACTACTTGTAAGTCAAATTACTTAATGTCTTAGGGAATCTCAGTTTCTTCATCTGTAAAATGAGGATCTGACTAGATGGTCCCCAAGGACCCTTCCAAATGTACTTCTATGACCCTATGATAGATGGCTGCACCGAATGAGTATCCATGGATGTGAACTTAGCACCTACCTAAGGTTGTTGTGAGGCTCAAATGAGGTAACCTATGTTGTTTTTGTTGTTGTCCTTCATTCTGGAAGAGGACCATGACATCAGGGGGGTGATGCCATAACATGCAAGTGAATTGAATTTAAATAAGACATCAGCCTCACTTTCTCCTTAGGAGCCATCTGGGTCCAGTGGCAAGATGTAGATCAGGATGACTGGAGATGGCCCTGGATGCAGTGGGACACCTTGACCTTTTTAAGCGAACATCTTTAACATGTCTCAGTTTGACTGAGGCAACACCCAATGATTAAGGCTAGGTAAGAAATGAGGCAGAGAGTGGCCTCTTTTACCTAGTCAAAAAATTCAATCTGAGAGGGGACGATTGAGGGTTTCTGGTCAAAACAGAACAGAAATTGCTATTTACACGTCCTTTGCAAACCTTAAAGACATCCCAGGTTCTAAGGATCCTCCCAGCTCTGACATCCCGAGTTCTAAGTGCTCCCCCAACTTTATGTCCAGTACTGACAGCCTCCATCCTAAGGTCCTTTTTTAGCTATGATAATGATGATCTTTGTTCTTTGTTCTAAAGACCTTCCTAGTTTTGACATTCCATGTTCTAAGGGCTCTCCCAATTCTAACATGCCATGTTCTGAAGGTCCTTCCAGTTCTGATATTCTATGTTTTAGGAGTCCTTCCATTGTCTAGAGAACCACAAACCTAAAAGAGCTGAGATTTAACTCTATAAAAATTAGCTTCCCCCCATTAGATTGGGAACTCCTTGAGGGTAAAGACTATCTTCTTTTCTTTTTTCCTAGTAGTATTCCC
The DNA here is from genome assembly GCA_028658325.1 of Potorous gilbertii. Taxonomy (NCBI): domain Eukaryota; kingdom Metazoa; phylum Chordata; class Mammalia; order Diprotodontia; family Potoroidae; genus Potorous; species Potorous gilbertii. The sequence goes on from CM053773.1 coordinate 198,323,245, forward strand.
TGCACATAGTACAATGCTGGCACATAGTTAAGTGCTAATAAATGTTTATTGACTCACTGGTTAATACTTTACTCTGAAAGGATGAGAGTATTCTGGGGATGAGGAGAATGTCTTGGCATTCAAGGCCTATAACACCCCAGCATCACCCTCTCTCTCCAGGCCTTATTTCATAGCATTTTCCTCCATTCACCAGAAGCTCTCATCAAACTGGAAGAGTGTCTCTCTCCTGCCACCCCTGCCCGAGTACACACTCTGTTCTCTCCTGTCTCTGTACTTTTGCTCACCTTGATCTCAGTGCCTCAAATACCTTCCATTTGATACGGAAATTCAATTTAGCAAAGTTATTATGCCTCTGGTGTTCAAGGTAGGATGGTACGTATTGTGGTACAAAGACAAACAAAGATGATTCCTGTCCTCAAGTTTACATTCTTCCCTCTTTACTGACCAGATTCCTATCTAACATTTACCACCCCCACCCACCCCACCTACTCGAATGCCATCTCCTCCACAGAGATCTTCCATGAGCCTACCTACATGTAATGACCTCACCTGGCACTTTGTTGTTTTTTAATGAATTTGTTATGTATTATTATGTATTATAGTATACTTATTTGGCTCCCTCTCCTCCCCACAGGAGATTGTGAGATTTCCTGAAGCAAGGGACAGTATCTGATCTAAATTTTGTATCTTTCTCAGTGTCCATCCAACTGAGTGCTGTACTAAGTGTATATAATTGGTGCTCCCTAAGTGCGTGCTGAATTTAATTGGATTGAAAAGAAAAGGACCCAGTTCTGAAGTATGATATAATGGAAAGAGCCCTAGGCTGAGAGTCAGGAAATCTGGGTTCTAGTCCCTGTTTCACTATTAATGTCTTGTGTAATCTTGGGTAAATCATATGCCCTCATTGAGTTTCAGTTTCCTCCTTTGTAAAATGAATGGATTGGCTCAGATGATTTCTAAGGATTTTCGCCTCCCAGCTCTGACATCCTGAGTTCTAAGTGCTCCCCCAACTTTATGTCCAGTACTGACAGCCTCCATCCTAAGGTCCTTTTTTAGCTATGATAATGATGATCTTTGTTCTTTGTTCTAAAGACCTTCCTAGTTTTGACATTCCATGTTCTAAGGGCTCTCCCAATTCTAACATGCCATGTTCTAAAGGTCCTTCCAGTTCTGATATTCTGTGTTCTAGGAGTCCTTCCCTTGTCTAGAGAACTACGAGATCTGTGAGTGTCACAGGTGACTCTTCCTGTGATCTCTTCATGCCACATCTTGGATAGCCCCAAACCTCCTGGAAACAAAAACATAGCAAACAACAGAATGAGGGTCAGGGATTCCCCCATCCCAGTCAGTTCCCTACAAGGTCAGATTCCTGGAACAAGCACTGCTGATTAAAACAGAGGCTTGACTCAGTTTCACCACTTAATTTGCTAGGGGTGGGACCTTGGGCAAGCCAATCTTTTTTTGAGCCTTAATTTCCCCTCCTGAAAAAATAATCCTTATAATACTCTCTATCTTCCAGGGTCATTGTGAGGACCAGATGAGAAAATGGAAGTGAAAATAATGTGGATTCAAAGGTGCCCTAAGGGTTGCTTTCCCAGGCTCTCTGAGGGGGTTTGATGTTCATTCTATAGCCCATCCTGTAACCCAAAGGTATCCTAATGCCCTCTTCCCTTTCTCTTGAAATACCATGCAACTTATACCAAAAGAATTGCTTTGTCCCCCTTTTCTTATGTTCTCTATCCTGCTATTCATCTTCCTCATCCTGTGTCACGACTTTTCCTTATCCTGTAAGAGTCACCTTCCTCACCTTGTTTGTACTTATCCTGTCCCTAGATCTCCAACCCCCATTAAAACCTAAATATTACATCATCAGCCTACAGGTTATATAGCTTTTGCCTATATAAGTCTGGTTCTTTTCCTATATCAGTGCTTTTGTTTAACTCCTTGCTAAATCTCAGGCCCGCTGCTTTTGCATCAATAAAGCTCTCAGGGAAGATCTAAGTGATTCTTTCAAATCTGAACCAGCTCTCCCAACTCTGATCCCTCCCCAAAAATGCTTCCCAAAGTGATGAAACCCTATGATTATTCATCTCTCTATAAGATTCTGGCTATTCTACTTTGTAATAATAAAGTCACCTCCCCGAGAAGAGCTTTATCATAGTTAACATTTCTACAACACTCTAAGATTCAACGTTTTCCTCACAACCAATTTGTAAAGTAGCCAGTGCTAGCTTTTCTTATTATCCCAAATTTTACAGTTGCAGAAATTGAGGCTCCAAGAAACTCAGATTCTAATGGAGGAGAGAATATCTAAATAACTAGGTAAATATAAGATATATGTAGAGATAGTAGATGGAAAGGAATCTTAGAGAGGAAGATAGTAACATTTGGGGGATGGAGAAAGGCCTTTGGTAGAAGGTAGGACTTGAGCTGAAACTTGAAGGAAACAAGGGAAACTGAGGCAAAGTGGAGGCAAGAGCGCATGTTAGGCATGGGGTACAGCCAGAGCAGAGGCATGGCGATGGGAAGTCGAGGGAGCATTGTGGGAGAAGGCATGCAGCAGGCAGCTATATTTGATCCTGGACATAATGAGCAGCCATGGGAGTTTATTGAGTAAGGGAGAGAAATGAGTAAACTTGTGCTTTTGAAAAATCACTTTGGCAAGTGAGTGGAGGACAGATTAGAATGAGGAGACAAGGAGGCCAATGAGAAGGCTAGTCTAATAGTTCAGATGAGAGGTAATGAGGACTTGGGCTAAGGTAATAGCTATGTCAGTATCAGGGAGAGATACAGGAGACATTGCAAAGAAAGAAACGACATGAATTAGAAATAGATTGGATATGTGGGATGAGTGAAAGTGACAAGAGCCTGTGTGGCTGAATGGTGGGAGCCCACTGTGCTGTAGAAGGGAAGTTCACAAAAAGGGAGTCTTCTTTTGGGGAAAAGATAATGAGCTGCCTATGTCAAGTTTGAGAAGCCCATGGGTGATCCTTGTAACAAAGATTATAATAGTCATTGGTGAGCTGGAACGACTGCTCAACAGAGAGCTTAGGGCTGTATATACACATTTGGGATTCACCTACATGAAGATGATCTTTGAACCCATGGAGGTTGATGAGTCATCGAGGGAGTCTGGAGGGAGGAGAGAAGAGAGCCCAGGTGACTCATCACCTCTGGGTGGCACCATCAGCTCTGCCTCTCAGGTACCCTTCCTGCCCAGACACCCTCCACAAGAGCCCTTGAAGCAGAGCTCAGAGTGATCCTGCTTATCTTGGGACAGTTTAGATGTTGTTCACTTTGGGATGCCCTAAGGGGTCTGTGCATGTGCGTGTACATAGGGAGGCAATTTCAGAAGCAATGACCTATTTATCTTGTGTGTACATCCCATCAGTTGATGGACCTATAAAGGAACATCAGGAGAGGTCAGTCGTAGGGAGGTTTCCAGGCTTCAGGTCATAGTAAATGATTCTATTTTCTTGTAAAAACTAAAAAACAGACCAGAACGCCAAAGCAAAGAAAAAATTCCACTTTATTTTCAGACACTGATCCAAAGTCCAGGGAGGTTTATCTTTCATGAACTCTATCCCACAGAACATTGTCCTGTGACAAGAGACTGAGGAATTTGGAGGGGAAAGGGGCCAGGAGTGATGAATGCATGGCACCTTAGCCTTCCCCTTGCTAAGTCATTTCAGAGAGGCTGAGTCTATGTGTTGCGCAGAATTAAAAAATGCGAGGGATAGAATAGAAGGTCTTAATCATTTTTTTTGTGTACTGGACCTTCTTAGCAGTCAGTCTAGGGAAGTCCACAGACCTCTCCTCATGTTTTTAAATGCATAAGATAAAATACCTGGTATTAAAAAGGAAATAATTATGTGGAGAGGGAGTTATCAAAATATAAAAAACAAACTCAAACAAACAAGTTCTATGGAAGAGCTTCTGTAGAAGAACTCTTAGAACATAGAATGTCAGGGCTGGGAGGATCCTTAGAATACAGGATGCCAGGGCTGGGGGAGGGAGCTTAGAACGTAGACTTGGGAAGGCCCTTAGAACACAGGGCTAGGGGGAGAGCCCTTGGGACCCAGAATATCAGAGCAGGGATCACTGGGCAGAGAACCACCCAAAGAGAACCAGCAACAAGTACCTGGGCTATTGTCAACCTGGAACCAGAAACCACTGAGGGCTAGAGGGCCTGAGGGATGGTGCCTTCCTACCAGGAACATCCTCATGCACCCACATTATCAGTCCTTCTCTTGGGACATTTTTGACCGCAAAGCACATACCCCTTCTCTGTTAATAGGAATATCCAGAAAAGTTATACAACACCAGAGTCCAATAGTCCTAAAGAACTCTGGGAAAACAAATCCTCAAGTATTTGCTCTAAACAGTAAATGCCTGGGATAACTGCCCACTTTTTCTCCAAAGCTCTTCCTTATTCAAAGCTTTTTCAATTCTTCTCATTCCATCAGGGAGCTCATTAGGCGCTGAGGGTCTTTAACACCTGTTAATCTGCCTTTTAACATGCTCCAAGGAGCAGAGAAGGAGAGGGGGGAGCACTAGAAATGGTGGGGATGATCAGGGAGGAGGGAACAGTCAATATTTCAATCAGCAAACCTTAAAACCCAGAATTAAGAGGGCTCTGTCTCCAGCTAGTATTAATTGTCAATTGAGCAGAGCAGACAATCCATGTAAGCCATGGGAGACTGTCTGTTGTACTGTTCCCTTGTCTCTTCAGGACTATTAAATTTAGCAAACTAATCAATCAACATACACTTATTAAGCACCTACTACATGCTAGGTACTAAATATACAAAGATAAAAAATGAAACCAACTGTTCCTTCAAGGAGATAAAATATATCTGCAAAATAAATTCAAGGTCATTTAAGAAGAGGGAAGGAGTGGGGTAGGGGTTAGGGGCCTCCAGGGAGATGAGGCTAGAACTGGCGTTTGAGGGACACTAGAGATAGAGATAAGGAAGGACTGCATCATAGGCAGGGTGCACAGCCAGTGCAAAAGTTTGGAGATGGGACATGGAGATTCATGGATGAGACCATACAAGTAGTGCAGTTTTTTTAGATTGTAGAATTAGTGAAAGAGAGAAATGTGAAATCAGTCTGAAAAAATATGACAGAATCAAATTGTAGAGGGCTTTAAATGACAAACATTGCTATTCTAAAGTCTTGTCCTAAGGTCCCTCATTAGTTTTTGATATTCTTCGTTCTAAGGGCCTTCCCAGTTCTGACATCCTGGTCTCTAGGGACTCTCCCAGCTCTTTCATCCTGTGTTCTAAGGGCCCTCTCATCTCTGAAATCCTGGGTTTTCAGTGCCCTCTAGCTCTAACATTCTGGTTCTAAGGGCCCTCCCAGCTCTGACATCCTGTGCTCTAAGGGTCCTCCCAGTTCTGATATCCTGGGTTCTAAGGGCCCTTCCAGCTCTGACATTCTGGGTTTTAAGGGGCCTCCCAATCTTACTTTTCCATGTGTTAAGGTTCTCCAGGTTCTAACATTCTATGCCTAATATTCCAAAGTACCTCCCACCTCTGACCTCCTCAGGTTCTAAAGGGGATAATATTCTTCTTCAGCACTCTTCATCTCTGTCCTTTTTCCTCTCCTCTCTTAATGGATGTGGGTAAAAGTTACTGAGAGGGAAGAAGTGACAAGTGGAAAAGACACAGTCTTGGTAGTTAGAGGACCTGAGTTCATATCCTGCCTTCAAATCTCTTGCTTCTTGTGCGGAACCTTGGACAAGTCAATTCACATCTCAGTTTGCTGAAAAAGGAAGAGGTTGGACCCAGTCACTGGCCTGTGAGGCCCCTTCCCTGAGATCCAGAAACCCTTCCCTTTCTCCCTTCCCTGTAGGTATACAGCTCCCTCTCGGGAACATCCAGGCCGAGGACATTAGGACGTCGGGAGGGAGAAAGAGAGGGAGAGATGGTAGGACGGAGGGATGGAGGGAGGCCCTTTACAAGAGCCTTTGGTGGGGAATTGTCGGTCCTCTTTAAGCTGGGTGTTGCTATGGAAACCCTCTCCGGCTGAACTTTACGCGGAGAAAGGGTGACCTTTCCCGGGCAACAATCCCCTGCTATTTTCCTTTGCAGAGCCTCCTTCTCCTCCCCTGAAGGCCTCCCCTCCCTTCTCCTCCCTGAGCTGTTTGGGGGATTTTAAAGGCATCTGTCTAAACAATGCATTGTGGGTTTCTCCGCAGGTTCGCAGCACTGGCGCTGAATTTCAATTTGAATGGGGGGGGAGGGAGGGAGTGCCAAGGATACAATGGGCTAGACGGGACTATGGGAAGCTTTGGAGTGGAGAGGCAGCATCCAGCCTCCCGGGAGTTTGAATTAGCAGCAGTGTGTGACTTTAGGCTAGTCACTATGCTTCTCAGGGCCTTCCTTCCTCATCTGGGTAACGGGGGAGGTGGAGAACTAGGTGGATGGCTTCTAACAGCCAATTCTCACTTAACCTCTTGGCCTCAGTTTCCTCATCCGTAAAATCAGGATAATAACAGCAACTACTTTACCAGGCTGTTGTGAGGATTATTTGAGATAATATATTCTGAGTGCCTTGTTTTGCAAACCTTAAAGCACTCTAGAAATGTTAGTGATTATTAATACGGGGATCTCTGACTTCATGGGTTTCTTTAGACCAGGGATTCTTATCCTGGGGTCTGTGAACTAGGATTTTTTAAAAACATATTTTGATAATGATTTGATATCTTTGGTTTCCTTTGTAATCCCATGTATTTTATTTGATGCATTTAAAACCAGGATTCTGAGAAAACATGATTCATAGTTTTCAGCCGACTGACTTCCAAAGGGCTTCAGGACACAAAGTGAAGGATTCCCTGCTCTAGTCTTCTAGCGATGACTTTGCACCATCCTTCCCCAGCCATGTCAGATGGTAGCATCAACCCCTTCCCTCTCCAACCATAGGGACAACCCCCAAGCTCCTACTTAACCCCTGGTCCTAAATATAGCTTCTTCTCAGTACTACGTGGTAGTTATGGGGGAAGGGGTATCTAGATCAATTTGAGGGGCTGAAGGTGTCTTCAGCAGGGGTAGAGCTCTGGACTTGGAATAAGGAAGAGTTAGATTTAAAGCTTGCCTCAGATAATTACTAGCTGTATGACCCTGGGCAAGTTACCCTATCTCTGAGCATCAATTTCCTGATCAAGATAATGTAAATTATAACAGCACCTTGGTTGTAAAGAGGATCAAATCACCTAAGAAATGAATGAATCAAAAGCCCTTTATTAAGCTGCAGACCATGTGCTAGTGTTGGGGATATAAGAGAAAACCAAATCTGTCTCCTGCCACCAAGGAACTCAGTTCTCCCTTATAAGTTTACTATTCTAAGTTCTTGTTCTGAGCCCCCCAACCTCTGACTTTCCATTTTCAAAGGTCCCTGTAGTAATCTAAGATAAATGTTGCTGCGTTCAGTCCTGTCTGACTCTTCATGATCGCATTTGAGGTTTTCTTGACAAAGATACTGGAATTCATGAACGTGAGTCTTTTTAATTCCAGGTCCAGCACTCTATCCACTGAGTCACCTAGCTGTCCCACTTTTAAAGCCTATCTCAGGGCAAATTACATATCTTCTCCAAGCCTCGATTTCATGTTCTGCGAAATGGGGATGGTAATCCTCACATAGTCTACCCTACTGGACTTTGGGGAGGAAATTGTTTTGCAAACTTCAAAGCACTGTCAAAATTATTATAGAAAGGGAAGTTACTTTTAAAAGATCTGTAATTATGCTGGTGTGTGTGTGTCCCCTCCTACTGAGAGAAATTGTGCCCCCTTTCTAACTTAATAGATGGTCTTCAAAATGGGGTCCACCCTGCCCCCCCAAAGGCCATCCCCAATCCAAACAAAAATCAAAATTCCCTGAGTAGGCTGGAACACGTTACTAAGAATGAATAAGAGGAGAAAATGTAGGCTAGTAGGAGACCCACCCTGGACTCATATTGGCTATGTAACCTTGGGCATACACCAGGAAATCTTTTTAGTTGCAGAGTTGAAACCAAGCATTATTTGGAGAAGGTTCTACACAAGGAATTTCCTATACTCATGAAATCTCAGGTCCATTTCCCTTAAAAATTAAGAACTGCACAAGAGAAGCTAGGGAAAGGATGGTGTCAGAGAGATATGTGACCAGACAAGAAAGTGGGATAGTCAAATGAGGAGACTGAGGAATAATAGGTGGAATAACAAATGTGCTCCATGGAGATACATACAATGTCAAAAGAACTAGAGGGAGACCCCACCCCCAGATAGGAAAGTGGGCCCCTTATGGAAGATAGATATCTTTACAGGAAGATAGGGGCAAGAGTCAACCTAGAGGATGAGAGAATATGGATAGGCTGCTATCTGCATCATTAGAGGGAAGCACCCCATCATGGAGATCGCATGGCCATCAACATATCACAATAAAGGATCCCTTCTCCAGCAGCCAGTCTGCAAAGACGACTTCCCAAGCTTGCCCAGGCTGGTTGGTCCTCAGACAGTAACCCAGATACAGCTTATCATATGCTCATTTCATTCTGATCATGACTGAATAAAGACTTGTTGACCTTTTGACAGGCTGAGGTCCAGGGAGGGGTTCGAGGAGTGGGTTTTCAGAGACTGTGAATTCTGACCTCACTCGGTACTACACTTGGCCTCCACCTCAGCGGGATGATCTGTCTTTCTCATGGTTATTTCCACCTCAGGTTGGTATAAAAGGCTGAAGTTCACCCTCAAGGCTAGGATACAGACTGTATTTATCACCTGAGTTGCAGTTGTTCTCCCCCTTGGACTGAGGGATGGAGGCCCCAGACTTTCCACTCACATCTAGTTAATGAGCCACTGAGTGAAGCAGAAGGGTCAGCCCCAACTGTCCTGATGAGCTCCATATATACAGCCTGGAGGTTATCCTTGACCGAGTCTTGGCCTTCAACTTTCAGAATTAGTAAATGATGGTATTCCAGTCCCCCTCCAACACCTCTCACATCTTTTTCTTCTTCTTTATTCTACTTCTTAGCTACCAACTTCATATCATGTTACTTTCACTCTGTTTTTCATCCTTACCGCCTCCCCCATGAAATTTGGATTTTTCCCTGCAAAATTATCCTCTGGGTTCTGATGGGCAATTTCCCACCATCACCTCCACCCCCATCCCCATTCCTATTCCCATCCCCATCATTTCTAGGTCTCTTTTATTTGTTATTTCTCCCACTACAAAAGTTAAGCTTGTTGAGGGTAGGAACTATCTTCCCTGCTTATATTTGTACTATGTGCCTGGCAAACAGTAAGCACTTAATAAATGCTTCATCTTTTTGTTTGTCTGACTCTCCATCCATCCATCTACCTACCACCTTAGTACAGGCCCTTATCACTACCCACTTGTAGTACAACAGTTTCCTTACTTAGAGGCAGTGCAATATCATGGAATGAATTCTGGATTGGAATACAAAGATGTGAGGTCAACTCTTGACTTTGCGACTCACTCAATTATGTGACCTTGGTAAACCATCAGTTGGGAAACTGGACCTTGTTATCTTTTGCTGTGAGATGAGGAAACTCAGCAAGGTGGAACTCTAGCTACTTTTAGATTCTCAAAAACAGTATTAATTTTACATATGAGGAAACTGAGGTTCAGAAAAGGGAAGTGATTTGACCAAGGTCACACAGATTCTACTCCCCAGATCCTGACTCCAAGGTCGGGGCTCCACATATCTTGGTTTTTCTGCTGTCTTTTCCTTATTCTCATGTGCCCTGTCCTTGCTTGGATAGAATGCTGTCCTTGGTGATATTAAGAATGAGCAAAAGGGGCTGTTCCTTCTGGACCTTGAGGGCTTGGGGTTGAGAGGCACAGCTTCCAGGAATAAAGAGGGAGGATGGGTCCCACTGTATTCTGCCCTAGTCTGACCCCCACAGGAGTATGGGGTTGTTTCGGGAGCCATGTTTTAGGAAGGACATTGGGAAATGTCTAGAGAACAGTGACCAAGATATGAATCACCTTGATCGGTCAAAGGAACCGGGAATGTTCAATCTGGACTCAGGGAGAAGTTCAAGTATTTGAATGGTTATCCCATGGAGGACAAATTCTTGGGCAGAATTAGAGCTGAATTTATGTTGGAGGTCAGAGAAAACTTCTCATCAGTGAGAGCTGGCTAAAAATGAAATGGCAGCCTCAGACAGCCATCTCCCCTCATTGGAAATGCTCAAGAGAAGGCTTGTTGGGATCGATCACTTGTTGGGAATGTTGGACAGACTAATCCTTCAGGTCTGGGTTGGACTAAACAACAACTGAGGAAGCTTTTGAATCCTAACATTCTGGGACTCTGCGTCTTCCAGACACTGACTAGAGGTCTGGAGAAAGTGCAGTCAGAGTATGATCCCCAGGCTCCTGAAATGAAGGATCTGAACCCCGCCTTCCCCAAGAACCCTAGAATCTTAGGGATGGAAAGAACATCTGGTCCAATCCTTACTGAAATTGAATGCACCCCACTCCCTTTCCTGGGAAAGGTAAAGAGCTCTGGACTCAGAGTCAAAGGGCTTGGGTTCAAATCTTGTTATTTGCTAGCTGTTTGTTCTTGGGCAAGTGACTTTATTCTGGGCCTCCGTTTCCCCATTTGTAAAATGAAGGAGTTGTACTACCTACATGGAACCCCTTCCCACAAGACTCTGAAATTTTCAGTTCCGAAATTCTGTTCTAAGGTTTCTTTAAGTTGTAGCATTCCTGTATTCTAAAAGGACCTCCCAGATCTGACATCCTATGTTCTGAGTAGCCTCCCAGCTCTGACACTTTGTGTTCTAAGGCTCCTCCAAACCCTGGCATTCTATGCTCTAGAGTCCCTCTCAGTTCTGACACTCCGTTCTAAGGCTCCTCCAAGCTCTGCCATTCTGTTCTAAGGTCCCTCTCATCTTTGATACTCTGTGTTCTAAGTTCCTTCTCAGCTCTGCCATTCTGTATTCTAAGGTCCCTCTCAGTTCTGAAACTGTGTTCTAAGGATCCTCCCAACCTTGTTATTCTGTGCTCTAAGGGATCTCACAGCTCTTACAAACTATGTTCTAAGGATCCTTTCAGATCTGAATCTTTTTGCTAAGTGGTCACCCAACCAGCTACCTCCTTACCATGACAGCCAGAAAGGATTTCAAAGCTGAGAAAGCTATGCTACCTTGGACGAGTCCCTTTCCCTTATTAAGCCTCAGTTTTACAAGCAACCAAAATGGAGATAATACTGATTACTCTCTCTGCCTCACAGTATGGAGGTGTTGATGGGATTTTGCAAGCTAGAAAATGCTATAGAAATGACATCCATTATTTTTACTATAACACTAACGAACAACTCCTCGGGGGATGCAAAGGGTCTTCTTCCTTGCTGCCTGTGGTAATTCATTCTTTGTAGGGGTGATGATTACTTTGGTCTGGGCTCACTCCCGACATACTCTTTCTGAAGAACTAACAAGCCCCCGAGTGGGTCAGGCTTCTTCTTCTCCCTTCAGCCCCACCCACCCTTCTCCCTCTGTGATAGAAGGTCAGTCCCATCTGCCAACAGAAAGGGACTGGTGTCAGCTTTGGACCTACTGATCAGATTTCTAGGATCTGCCTGACTGACTCCCTGTGGAATCCCTTTTTCATGAGCCTGCAAGAGTTAAAGGGATTAATGAAGGGCATGGTAGTCAGATGGTAAGAGGGAGCCTAATGCAGCTTGGGGTGGTAGAGAGAAGGCTGGGCTTGGAGTCAAGAAGACTTGTGAGACTCTAAGGAGATCACAGCTGTGTGTGCTTGTGCATGAGTATCTACATATTTATACATGTGCACATGTGTTCATGTGTATGTGTATGTATATGTATACATGTGCACGCATGCACCGTGTTTGTGTGTGGGTAGTGTTTATGTATACTTGGGTGTATATGTATGTGCATCTATGCATGTGTGCGTGTGTGTGTATGTGTTCATTGTCTGTATATGTGCATGTGTGTATGTGAATGTGTCTGCATGGTTGCACATATATGTGCATGTACATGTGTGTGTATAATAGAGGAAGAATCACTAAAAGCTGGTAACTGATTCAATATGGGAGGAGGGAGAGAATAGGGGGGAAGAAGAGAGTTGAAGATTCCGTTTAACATTAAGGTACCTACTATGTACAAGGCACAGAAATAGGGAAGTAAGAAACAGGGGTGTCTGGGGAGGACATGGCTTTAAAAGGAGTGTCAATGATTTTGTTTGGACACGTCGTTTTAGACATGTTGGATGTGTGAGGCCTGTGGGACGTCTATGTGGAGATGTACGGCAGGCCATGTGGGACCGACGCACAAGAGTGAGTTGAGGGCTTAATGTGTATATTTGTGGGCAAACTCATTAGAGACGGTAATGGAACCAACGAGAGCTGAGGAGATCACAGAGAGGCAGAGAAGATGGAGACCACAGCCCCACATCACAACCATGCCCAACCTTACCTTTCTTAAAAGTACCAGAGAGAAGACTTTTCCAGACTTAACGTCCAGCCGTCTATCTATTATTTTGCTTTAGACCAAGCTTTGATTTTTTTTAAAGTGCTTTCTCACATGCAAGGATTATTCTCTCCATTTGACAGAGGATGAAACTGAGACCCAGGGAAGTGAAAATTGTCCAAGATCATGTAGCAAATTAAGTGGCAGGGTCAGAGTTCTAAACCTGATGTCTCCTACCTTGTTTTGATGCTCATTTGCCTTAAGATTTCTTCAAGAAGGAATTTAGGAAGTAATTGGGGGAGTCACATTATCCGGGGGCCAGATGGCACATGAATTTTGGGGGGTTCCGAAGATTGGGGAAGGGCCCTTGGAGGCCATGTGGAGGTCAAGGATGTAACAAGAGGGGCATTGTCACGTCCAAGGGCACATGGATAATGAAACCAGAGTAGAGATTAAAACCCAGATTCTCTGGCTGCCATGGCTCCACTGCGCCGAGCTGCTGTGGAAATGGGGGGAGTGTGGGGGTGGGGAGGGAACTGACAGAGAAGGGTCAGGGCCCACTCTGACAGGGACGGGGGAGGCATCAAACGCTGCTTGATATTCTGGCGGGGGGAGGAGGGGAAGCCAGTGGCCTGACTTTTTGGATTGATGGGGACCTGCCTCCAGGGTGAAGAAAGATGGGAGCGTGTCCCCCGAGGCAGAGTCCCCTGTGTCCTGGTGGTAGATGGCAGCAGCCGGGAGGCTGGCCTCCATAGGTTAAGGACTCCCAACGTCCCGGGGAAGGTCTGGCTTAGGCACTAATTACCTGTCACACAGCTCTTGTCCCGTCCCCAGCTCCAGGATCAGAGCAACCTCGGAGCAGCTTTCAAAGATCTCCTTCAGTTTGATCTGAGGACGAAAAAAGAGAGAGAACCAGAGAGAGAGAGAAAGCAATCAGAGTTCCCGGCGAGGTCTGCTGACTCTCTCTCTTTCTTCTCTCTCACCTCCTTCCTTTTATTTTCTCTTGCTTCTCTCTCTGCCTCCTTTCTTCTCTTTTCCTTTTCTTTCCTTTTCTGTCCTTTCTCTTCCCCTTTTTCTCTCTCCCTCTTTCCCTCATCTATCTCTTCTCCCCACATCTACCCTCCCTCGCTTCTCTTCTCTTTCTCTCCCATCTCTCCTCTCTCCCCTCCCCATCTTCTATCTTCCCTATCTCCCTTCTCTTCCTGAATCTTTTCTCCCTCTCTCTTTTCTTTCTGTCTCTCCTTCCTTCACACCCTGCCTCTCCCCTCCTTGCTCTCTCCCTTTCCCCCTCTCCCTTCTCTCCTCTCTTTGTCTCCCACCTCTCCTCTCTCCCCTCCCCATCTTCTATCTTTACCATCTCCCTTGTCTTCTGGAATCTCTTCTCCCTCTCTCTTTTCTTCCTCTCTCTCTTCCTTTCATCTCCCATCTCCCCATCTCTCTTCCCCCCAATATTCATGTTTCCCCATCTCCCTCTCTCTCCCTGAATTTCTTCTCTCTCTTCTCTTCTCTCCCCTCCCCTTCTCAGGGTCCTCTCTCTTCCTTCTTCCATCTCCTTTCTATCACTGTTTTTAAACGCCCTGTGTCTGTCTTGCTAAGAGTGAGAAGCTCAAACAAAGCTGATAGCTTGCCCTGGTTTCCCTATTGCATCAATTACACAGCTGAGAGAACAGAATTGAATCCTAGACCTCTGAGAGCTGCCCTTAGAAACTACCTCCTCCCTCCTTCTTTTAACAGATGAGGAAACTGAGGCCCATAGAGGGGAAAGTGACTGGCCCAAAATCAACCACCAGGGAAACCACAGAGCTGGGACTAGAAGTCAGGGCTCCTGACTTCCAGATCCTATCTACTTCTAACTTCCAGCTAGTAGGGCAGGAGACCCCCTGTGCCTGGCGTCAATCAATATAGTCCCTTAACAAATTTATTCTTTTATAAGATACTGAAAAAGCATTTTATTTGAGAGGGGAGGAGGGAGACAGACTCCCTCCAATGTACAGCTGTCAGAGAAATGTCAGACACTGTCCACGTCTTAACCGGCCTAGGAGACAACCTGTCTTCTGTCAACCACCTTGCCCTCGTGGCCTGACTTTCTGTCTTTAATTACACACCCTGGGCATGATGTTTGCTGCATACTACTCAGTGCTGGCCATGAAGACCAGAACCATGATAGTTCTTAAAATACTGTGTTCTGATGCCCCTTCCTGCTCTGAGATGCTATTTTCAAAGGTCTCTGAGCTTTGACATTCTATGTTCTATGTTTTAAGGACCTTCCCAGCTCTGACATCCTGTGTTCTAGAGGCCCTCCCAGCTCTGACATCCTGTGTGCTAAGGGCCCTCCCAACCCTGACATCCTGTGTGCTAAGGACCCTCCCAGCTCTGACATTCCATGTTCTAAAGGTCCTTCCATTTCTGACAGTAAAGTACCTTAGGACTAGAAATCACACTGATTTTCAACAGCATGTGAATGTTAATTTGTCAGTAGTAGCAGCAGCATCTCACCCTTATAGAGATGTTAAAGATTCTTCAAAAAGTAACATGGTGTAGTGAGTAGAGAGCTGACTCTGGAATCAGAAAGACCTAGGTTCCAGTCCTGCCTCTGACAAATGTCATGGAACCCTGGGCAAGCCACTTTACTCCCAGTGTCCCAGGCAGTTCCCTAAAACCCTACATTGCAGAGTGGATAAGTGCCCCCCTGCCCTGGTCCAGGGAGTTTGCTGACTGAGAGTTTGCTATATAAATGAAATGACAAATTAGGTCCAAATAAAGCTTTTTCAAAGTGCTCTCCTCACAACAAGCATGTTAAATAGTATAAGAATGTAGACTCCTATTTTACAGAAGAAGAAAATGAAACGGGGAGAGTTTCAGTGATTTGTCTGAGGTCTCAGGAGCAGGAAAGGGCTTCAGAAGTCATTTAGTTGGAGCACCTTGTTACAGAGAAGAAAAGTACCTTGGCCATGGTCACTCACAGAGTAAGCAGCAGATGTGGAATTTGAACTCAGATCCTTTGACCCTAAACCCTGTACCCCTCTATTTCCACTGCCTGATGCTCACATAGGCTCACAAATACTGCCAACCAAGATTCATACCCAGATTTCTCCTGTCTCCAAGTCCAGGGTTCTCTCCAATGTACCATGATAGCTCTTTAATATTTATAAATTCAATATCTTTGTCTATTGATCAATATGTCAATACAGGGCTGAAGGAGTTCAGCCTACAGCTATATGGACATTCTCACTGTCCATGAAACTAGAAGATATAAAGATACTGAGTTACATGGAAAGACGAAGTGGTGGTACCATTGTTTTGGGGCACCCAAAGGCAGCAAGAAATATGATTTTGTCAGACTCTTGGTAATACTTTCAGTGACTGTGAGAAGTCAAGGCAAGGGACCCACTGTGAAAACAATTATAATATATGCTGACCCCTGCTTCGAAAAATGAATGAGTAGAGCAGAGACATTTTCCCAAGGATTTAATCACCAAATCATCTCTGTAGAGTGGAAAGGTCTCAGAGACCATGTAGTTCACCCTCCGCATTCTATAGATGAGGGAAGTGAGACCTAATTTGATGATTTCTTCAAAGTAACACAGGTAATAAACTTAAAAGCCAAGATTTGAATCCAGGCCCTCTGACTCCAGAACTAGGGATGAGATTCTCCAAACCAAATCCATCTATACCTTGATGTTCAGGAATGTCAGGGGAAATGTGGGCTCAAGGAAGGATGGGAAAAATCATATTGGGAAAAATGAATTGAGATCAAGAAATAATAGAGGACACAGCTTGTAAATTTAGTCAGATTCTTGTATTTTGAGTACTTTCTTCTTTTTGATTTTAAATATTTCTTTATTCTAAACTTAACATGCCAAAATAAAATAAGCATTTCACATACACAGGGTCATGACAGGTGCTGGTCATGATGAGCCCTAAGTAACATCAAAAAAGATGAAATTGACTATATTTTAAAAGATGTTAAATCATTGGTTACTGACGGAGATATTTTTGAACCAGCTGCCTCTTTGCAGTCAAATCTCTGACTTATTGGACCAAAAGTCAAAATCCACGCTACATTAAAAGAAAGGATAAAGAAAAGAAGATGGGACTAGGTGCAATTACAGGAGTCCAACCTGACCTATTTAAATAAGCTGTTGACTGAAAAAGTGGTAATGGATAATTGCCAAAACATCGACCGTTGCCAAAACATCGACCGTGTGTATCAACGTTTCTTGGGAGTTTAGCTAGTCTGAAAGAGCTGCCACACAGCAAAGGAGACAAAAGAGCCCCAGAAACCATCCCAGCCAGCAAACGCCCAAGGGTGACAATTGGTTTAATTTATTTAGAAATTTTTTAAAACTTATTTTATTTTTAATTTATGAAATAAAACAAGCATTTTCACAACAAAGTCGAATTTTAAAAAACAATTGCACATGAACTGGCAAATTTATTATGTACAACTAGCTATTCTTTTTAAATACATAATAGTTATCATGTAACTTTCTTTTTTTTCCCTTTTTTAAATTCCCTCCCCCATCCTCCATCCTATAAAGATAAATCATGAACAGCTGCTTTGCCACTGCACCCTAAGGACCATGGCACTTTTCCTTCTGACATTCCAGCTGAAATTTTCTATTTGGTTGTCTTCCCCATTAGAATTGAATTCCTTGAGAGCAAACACTGTCCACTTTTCTGTTTGTGACCCCAGTGCTTTGCATGCGGTAAGTGCTTAATAAATACTCCATTCATTCATTCATTCATCATGGTTGATGAACAGAGATCTAAAAACCATGGGGACTTCAGGGACCAGGTTAGTCCAACCCCTTCATTTTACACTGGCCTGGGGAGGTTTAAGAGATTTGCCAAAAGTGACATGATACAGGAGGAATTCAAATCCACATCCTCTTATCCCAAAGCTTGTATATTGTTATCCCTGTTTTTTTCCCCCTCATTGTACCATACTGCCTCCTTAATTAATAAATAATTAAAATAATAATACTGTTTTGCAAAACAATGAAAACATTGGAAGGGGAAAAAGTCTTCAGAAAGTTTGATGTGGGACCCAGCCATGACATGTAGTCATTCCCAAAAGACTTTTAGATGGAGCTGGAAGGGAACAACAGACAGGAACAAAATTACAGTGAGTTTGCCAACATTTTAAAGGCACTCTCTTCCCATCAACAGGGATAGTACAACTACATCATCTGAATTCTAATAACTGCTGAACATGAATGAGCAGACAAAAAAGAAGTCTGGGCTGGAGATGACATACTTTTAATTAAAGGGACTGATTTTTCAAGAAGTACCAGAGATGGGCACATTCCAAAGAACAGACCATAGATGGTATTATTATATACATTTTCTTAAAAGGTGACTGAAGAGACAGCAACAACTGCCATCTGTTTTCACTGTAAAAATCTTTTGGAGAAGGATCCATGCATGTATCGAGGGTAATCTTTATGAAAACATAAGAAGGGAACAGGAAGACTCATAGAGACAATTTTTCTGCAGTAGATTGCATCTCACAGTTGACAGACGACTGTTCTAGATCAGAAGTTCTTAATCTGGGATTCATGAACTGCCTACTTTAATATTATTGGTTTCCTTCCTAATAATAATGGTTGTAAATATCATTTATAAATTGCTTTAAGGTTGGCAAAGCACTTTACATGTGTCAACTCATTTCATACTCATGACTACCCTATAAGGAAGAAACTTATTATCTCCATTTTACAAATGAAGCTGAGGCACAAAGGTGTGATATGACTTTCCCAAGGTCATACAACTGTAACAATAACTAACATTTATTAAGCACCAACTATGTACAGGCACTGTGATAAGAACTTTGCAAATATCTCATCTGATCTTCACAACAATTTTGGGAGGTAGGAGCTATTACTAGCCTCCTTTTGTAGATGAGGAAACTGAGGCATAAAGAGAGGAGGTGACCTGCCCAATGTTACACAGTTAGTAAGATTAGGGGATAAATTTGAACTCAGGTCTTCATGACTCCAGGCCCTGTGCTGACTCCATCGAGTCATCTCTCTGCCCACTGGTAAATGTCCAAGCTCTATCCACTATGCTTTGTATTCTCACGCATTTTATTTTATGTATTTTAAAAATGTGATTCTGAGAAGAAGGGGGTCCATAGACTTCATTAGGCTGACTGTCAGAGGGTCCAGGGTGCAAAGAAAATTAAGAATACTTGCCATAGATGGTTTACAGGTGACATTATCTCAATTGCACCAGGCCAAGAATACTAAAGGGCCTCCTCAGTGAACTCCACAAGCATGCTAACAATCTGTATACAGGAAAAACCAAATGGATGAAGAATGCATAGTAGTACAATGGTTTGTTCTGTTACACATAAAACACATACCTTGGAAAGTCATAGATCATGGTCGATGAACTGAACCTAGAATTGAATAGGAAGAGATTGGGCTATATTGCCTTGGGGAATTTTCACATTGCTGTCAATGATTCTAAGTTCTTTGACATAAGAACTTATCTTTTTAAAAAATTATTTTATTACATTTTTTTTGCTATTCTTAATTTGACAAACTCAAGCATTATTTCCATATACAAAGAACAGAAAAAAGAGACACCTAGCACCTCCATTACATAAAACAGGCGTTTGTTTTCAAGATTATGTAATAAATGCCATATGTAATTTCCAATGTTATCTGCTTGTCAGTGTCTCTAACCTTCCTCTCTTATTTTCTGTTCATTAAAAAAATGCTACAATGACTCTCTTTTCTTTTGGTATTACCACCTTCACTATACCCTCTCTCCCTCTTAAATTCTATCCTCCCAATTTAAAAAAATTCTTTTGAAAGAAATAAGTATATCCAGGAGAAATAAATCAACGCATTGGCCATGTTCAAAATATATATCTTAATCTGCACCTAGAGTCCCTTACTTCTTTGTCAGTCGATGGGGAACGCACGTTATCATCAGTTCTTTCGAATCATGCTTGGTCATTTCATCGATCTTTCAAAAGTAAAAGCCATCTGTCAAAGAGCATCTCTCCCCTGGTGATGCTGCAGAGGTGAATCATGGACCACCACAACTTCAGAGGACTAATCATTGTGGGTGACCCACAAGGCAATAGACAGATGCATGGAGGGGAGGACAAGGAGATAACAGCATAGTGCCAATAACGACTTGTATACAAGAAACAAGGTAGGACTCATCAAGGAAGTTGGGCAAGTCATGTAGCAAGAGAGAAGGGCAACAGATGGATGGATAGCCCCAATTGGGCAGTGGTGCCCTGATGCCTACAAGATATTTTTAAAATCCCAGAGGAAGCCCTCTAGCACATTGTATAATCGCTAGTATTTATATAGTGCTCTAGTGTTTCCAACATGCATCACAAATATTCATTCATTTGATCCTGTGAAGCAGGAGCTGTAATTACCCCATTTTGCAAATGAGGAGGCAAAGGTAGTGAGTGACTTGCCCAGGATCGTTAAAGATAATAAGTGTATAAGGCAAAATTTGAACTCGGTTATCTGACACTAAGTTCAGTGCTCTTTCCTCTGAAGGGAGTGTTTATAGACAGAAATAGAGAAGAATCAGGTAGCACGGGAATATGGGGCTTAGCTGTGATTTCCCCTGGCAGAGAGAAATCCTACTTGAACAAGATCATAGATAGACCCAAGAAAGAGAAGAGGAAGGATAAGGACCAGACCTATTGTGACACTGGTATAAGCACCAACAACGTGGGGAGACTCCCTCTTTCAGTGCAGGTCAACACCATTGCTTAGGGTTCTCTGAGTTTCAATGACTTGTCCAGGGTGACACAGCCAGGATGTCTCACAGACAGGATTTGAACCCAGATCTTGATTTGGAGACCAGTTCTGTTTCCACAACCCCAAACTGGGGTAGCTAAGTGGCGCCGTAGTGAACAGTGCTGGGTCTGGAGTCAGAAAGACTACTTTTCCTGAGTTCAAACTGGCTTCAGACACTTACTAGCTGTGTGACCCTGAGCAAGTCACTTCACCTTGTTTACCTTAGTTTCCTCACCTGTAAAATGAGGTGGAGAAGGAAATGGCAAACCACTCCATTAAGAAAATCCCAAATGGGGTCATGAAGGGTTGGCCAAGACTGAACAAAAACGAAGGTTTGCCACATGCCTTAAGTACATGATCTCATCTGATAGATTTAAGAAAGTGAGGTCCCTTGCTGCTCTGACTCTGGGAGATAGCAGAGCTTTCTGGTACACTCCCCCTGTTCAGCGACCCTCAGCCAAGCCAGACAGAACTATAGGCTAGTTCTGAACACACCCTACATATACCTGCCTCCAAGTGTCCTCACTCCTGTTGCTGTGGAGTGATTTGAAATGACCCTCTTTTCCCAGAACCCCTTGTCACAATGCTCCCACAATCCTTCAAAGCCCAGGAGAAAGAAACCTCTTCCAGGAAGCCCCTTTTGATTACTTCTGCTCCCTCCCCTTTCCCTCAAGTCAGAAAACACAAGGAGGGGAAGCTTATGACATAAGGGTAGAAAGAGAGGGTGCAGTCACATTTGGAAAGGCTTGAATGTCTCCCTCCTCTGAGTAATTAATTCTTTCAGGGACCACCCTCCTTAGTCTCCCTTCAGCTTTGGGGAATTTGATTTCTATCCCTACCCTTTAATGGAAACTGCCCTCTCCAAGGTCTCCAATGATCACTCAGTCCCCAAATCCTTTTCTCAGCCCCTGCAGCATTTGGCATTGCCCAGAGACAGAGCACACAGGAGAGACAGCATCACTAAAAGACTTGGGTTCGAATTCTGTGTTGGTCAAATCTAATGGCCATAGTAAGCCATTCCTCCATCACTTACATGGAGATAAAAATACACTCTCAGCTACCACCTCTATGCAAATGGATCCTGAGTCTACAATTTCAGTCTTGCTCGCTTTTCAAAGCTTCAGACCTGCATATCTGACTTCCACCTGGAGGTGCTCCTCACTCTTAAGAGGATTACAGATCTTCAGCTGAGAGGAACTTCCAAGGCAAACCCCCTCCTTTTACAGGAGATCGAGGGAAGTAAAGTGATTTGCCCAAGGTCATTCAGGGAGAAAGCATCTGATTCTGGGATTCGAACCCAGGTCCTTTGACTCCAAAGCCATACTTTTGCCACCATATCACAGTATGTCCCACCTCGGCATGTTCCAAACTGGACTTGGTTTCTTTCCCTCTAAACCCATGTCTCTGTCTCACCTGGTTTCCATCCCTCAGGGTTATTCTGTGTGCTTCCTTTTCCCTGACTTTTCATACTCAATTGGTCTCCTCTGTTCTGCTTCCATAGTATCTCTCATACCCTTCCTCTTCTTTCTAGTTCCACTCCCCTTATTGTCACTATCAACCACTTTCCCTTCATCTCATTCTACTTTCCACTACCACACTAATCTTTCCTCTGTAGATCTGCTCAGGTTACTCCTCTGCTTACACATCTTCCATACCTCCCCCTTGTCTATTTAGTAAAGTTCAAATCCTCAATCTCAATTCAAGGTTCTTCAAAATCTGGCTCCACTCTGTCAACCATTATCTCATATGCCTCCCCTCCAAAAAGGACACCTCTGTACTGCCTATATAAACCCTATACTTTCCTGCCTTTACTCATACTATTCCCCGATGCCTAAATTGTCATACACACCCCCTCAACTCCTCTTGTCAAATTCATCCCCCTTAGAGGAGAGAATTGGCCTCAATCACCTCTAAGGACATGGCTAGCTCCTAATCTATGATCCTCTCATGAGGCCAACCCATATACTGCCTCCTCCAGGAAGACTTGCCTGATTGGACAAGAAGATCTCTCAGGTTCCTTCCACTTTTCTCCCAGACCTTACACAATGTCTTCCTTTTAACTCCTAGGCATTTATAATTTACTGTATATTATATATAGGGGTGCAAGGGTTTTATTCCCCTACTTCACTGTAAACTCCATGAGGGGAGGAATAGTGACTCTCTAAACACAGAAGCAGCACTGAGCACAATACTCTGTATACAGTAGGTGCTTAGTCAGTATTTGTAGAATTGAACCAAATTCTGCCTCCACTTTCAGAACATGGCTATTGGTGCCCATACCTTAGCCCCACCAATCCCCTCTGTTAGCGAGCAGGCATCTGAAGACAAAAACCAGATCTTATTCTCTTACTCAGATATTCAATAGGATTTGATTCAACAAGCATTTATTAAGTGTCTACTGTGTGCCACGTACAGAGACTACAAAGACAAACCAAAACCTTCTCTGGCCTCACAGAGTTTACATTTTATTGGAGGGGATGGCATGCGCACAGATGCACACACACATATGCATATATATGTATGTATATGTATATATATGCATATATATGTATATAAATATATATATTTATGATAAAGGCAAAGTAATTTGGGGAAAGAGAGAGTCCTAAAAAGAGGAAAAACTAGAAAAGGCCCTTTGTGCATGGTCGGCTTTGGGCTGAACCTTGAAAAGATATAAAGATTGCAAGAGGAGGAAGATCATCACAGCCTGGGATCAGGAGCTGGAACAGCCCATATTGCCAGTTTGATTGGCCCAAGGAGAGTATGAGTCATCGTTTTGGAGAGAAAGTTCAGAGCCAGACTGTGGAGGCTTTGAATGCTATAAAAAGGAATCTGTATTTTATCATAGAAGCCTTAGGGAATCACTAAAGCTTCTTGAGTGACATGGTCAGACCTGTTCTTTAGGAGGATCACTCAGCAGCTGGGTAGAAGATGGGTTGGAAAGGCGGGGAGGGGGCTGGTGGAGCCCTTAATTAGGAGCCTCTATAAACAGCCTAATGATGAAGGCCTGAACCAGGATGGCAGCCTTGTACTTGTGGTCTAGTGGATAGATCGCTGAGTATGGAGTCAGGAATAACTGAGTTCAAATCTGTATGACCCTGAGCAAGTCACTTAACCTGTTTCCCTCAGTTTCCTCATCTGTAAAATGGGGATAATTTATAGCACCTACCTCCCAGGGTGGTTGGGGGATTAAGTAAGACAATAACTGTTTAACACAGTACCTGGAATATAGTAAGTGTTATTTAAATGCTAAGTAATAGTAGTAGTAGTAGTAGTAGTAGTAGTAGTAGCAGTGGTGGTAGGAGGAGGAGGAGGAAGAGAAGTAAGGGGGAAAACATGGACACTGTAACTGTGATATTAAACTATATTAAATATTTAATTTAATTAAATATTAAACCATCTTAAATATATTAAACATTTTAATTCAATGACAACAAAAGTTCCTCAACTGAACCCCTAACCCTAACCCTCACTCAGACACGACAGAAAGGATTTCTCTACTGAGTGGGAGGATGATCTGAGTACTGAAATACTTCTAGCTCTGAGATAATAGGATTCCCTGGGTCCAAGATATCAAAGACTTAACTTTGACTTACTAAATCAGTTACCATTCAATTAATTAAGTCCCTACTATGTGCTATGTACTGGAGGCACAGTCATTCTGTAATTCTGATATTACAATTTACCAAGACATCATGATTTTAAGACTGAGATATTGCTGTTTCGTCGTTCTAGGACAGGGGTGGGGAACCTCCGGGCCTTAAGGGCACAGCCTTGAGGCTTCAGGTTCCTTCTCTCCCTGAAAAAGGAGATCCTATGATTCTAATATCCAAAGTGACCAAAGATTCCAAACCTGACAATTCTATATTTGTAAGACTCCAAATGACTAAGATCCTATAATTCTAATACCAGAATTTTGTGATTTCAAAATTCTGCAAGATGGAGACCTTATGATTTTTTGAGACTCCAAGTTCCTGAGATACTGTTTTTCTAAATCTACAATTTATCAAGATGTTATTATTTCAAGACGGCAAGGTATGGAGAGTTCATGATTTTTAGGCGTCTGAGAGACTGAGATGCTCTAATTCGATTCCCACAATTTGCCGAAATTCATTGATTCTAAGCCTGGGAGTTAACGAGATTCGGTGATGTCTGTTTCCCACACCCATTGCCAACTGCAACTCGGTGTGGGCACTTTGTCCTGAGACGACGAGCCAGGGATTAGCGGGGCCTCCTCACAATGCGTCCCAGCCACTCTCTATATTGATATATTTATGGAAAACGGAGCCTTTCCCAGGCGTTAGGGCTTTTGTGACACACTGGATTTCACGCAACTCTCATCACTCCCCTGGTAGCCGGGGTGAGGCGCGCGGGGACCCCAGCGCACAAAAGCCGGCCTCGGAGCCCCTCGCGTCATTATCCTAATACGCGGGAGCCTCATCACTTCCCTATTAACTTCAAAGGTCGGCAATCCTATTATGGCCCAGCGCCAAGGCTGGGTCCACTGACAGCCAGCCCTCACGGCGGACCGAGAAAGAATGAAATAAAACAGGCCCTTCATTGCGAGAATCGGTGGGCGAGAGAGAGGGAGGGACAGAGACACAGAGAGACAGAGAGAGATAAAAAAAGAGAGAGTGAGATGGAGAGACAGAGAGAGACAGAGAGAGATAAAAAAAGAGAGAGTGAGATGGAGAGACAGAGAGAGACAGAGAAAGAGAAAGAGGAGAGAGACAGAGACACAGAGAGACAGAGAGAGATAAAAAAGAGAGAGTGAGATGGAGAGAGAGACAGAGAAAGAGAAAGAGGAGACAGAGACACAGAGAGACAGAGAGAGATAAAAAAAGAGTGAGATGGAGAGACAGAGAGAGAGAAAAAGAAAGAGGAGAGAGACAGAGACACAGAAAGACAGTGAGAGATAAAAAAAGAAAGAGTGAGATGGAGAGACAGAGACTGAGAAAGAGAAAGAGGAGAGAGACAGAGACACAGAGAGACAGAGATAAAGAGAGAGAGAGAGTGAGATGGAGAGACAGAGAGAGACAGAGAAAGAAACAGGAGACAGAGAGAGATAAAAAGAGAGAGAGGGAGATGGAGAGGCAGAGAGAGACAAATAAAGAGAAAGACAAACAGGAGAGAGACAGAGGCACAGAGAGACAGAGAGAGATAAAAAGAGAGAGGGAGATGGAGAGGCAGAGAGAGACAGAGACACAGAGAGACAGAGATACATAAAAATAGAGAGTGAGATGGAGAGACAGAGAAAGACAGAGAAAGAGAAAGAGGAGAGAGACAGACACAGAGAGAGATAAAAAGAGAGAGAGATGGAGAGGCAGAGAGAGACAAATAAAGAGAAAGAGGAGAGAGACAGACACAGAGAGAGAGAGAGAGAGAGAGAGATAAAAAGAGAGAGAGTGAGATGGAGAGGCAGAGAGAGACAAATAAAGAGAAAGAGGAGAGAGACAGAGAGAGATAAAAAAAGAGAGAGTGAGATGGACAGAGACAGATAAAGAGAAAGAGGAGACAGAGACACAGAGAGACAGAGAGAGATAAAAAGAGAGAGAGTGAGATGGACAGAGAGAGACAAATAAAGAGAAAGAGGAGAGAGACAGAGACACAGAGAGACAGAGAGAGATAAAAAGAGAGTGAGATGGACAGAGAAAGACAGATAAAGAGAAAGAGGAGACAGAGACACAGAGAGACAGAGATAGATAAAAAAAGAGAGAGTGAGATGGACAGAGACAAATAAAGAGAAAGAGGAGAGAGACAGAGACACAGAGAGGCAGAGATAGATAAAAAGAGAGAGCGTGAGATGGACAGACAGAGAGACAAAGAGAAAGAGGAGAGAGACAGAGATACAGAGAGACAGAGAGGGACAGATAAAAAGAAAGAGAGAGACAGATGGAGAGACAGACAGGTGAAGAGAAAGACACAGAGACAGAATCAGATAAAGAATGAGACAGAGACAGAGAAAAACAGACAGAAAGAGATAAAGAAAGAGACAGAGACAGGGACAGAGAGACAGAGAAAGAGAAAGACAGAGAGACAGAGAGATAGAGACAGAGAGGAGTGAAAGGGAGAGAGACAGACAGAGACAGAGAAGACGAGAGAGATAGAGACGAGAGAGAGAGAGGATAAAAGGGACAGAGATACACACAAAGACATATAACTGCACACATGTATTTCCAAAAAAGAATAATTTTTAAAATCCTATTTTAAAAGCCAGACGTGGCCATCTGTGTATTTTCTGTTTCTGAATGCCCAGAGGCCCCTTGATTCACTTGATAAACGTGGAAAGAACCTTGGATTTGGAGTCGAAGAACCTCAGGCAAGTTTTGTCTCCTTTCTGAGCCTCAGTTTCCCCCCTAAATGAGGCAGTTGTATTAAATGATCTCTAAGGCTCCCTCTAGGTTTGACATTCTATGCTCTAAGAACACCACCAGCTCTCAACTGAATGATCCTGTGACCATTTCAGTTGCTTCAAAAAACAGCAACAAAAAATTTCCGTAGCCTTTGACTCTGAAATCCAACAGCGAGGCACTTACCCTAAGGACAACAAAGTATTTATAGCAGCATTTTTTTTTTTTTAGAGCAAAGAACTGGAAACAAAGTAGATGCCCCTCTGCTGGGGAATGGCTGAGCCAGCTGTAGGATACAAACAAGAAGAAATATTTCTGCTCTGTAAGAAACAATACAAACACAGAGAAGTGTAGGAAAACTTAGGTAAACTGAGGCATGTAAAATCAGCAGAAATAGAGAAATGATATATACAATGATATAACGGAAAGAGTAGCAATAATAGAAAATAGAAACTGACATTTATTTTGAATTATAATGACCAAGCACAGCCCTAAAGTAGAGATATAAGAATGTAGCTCCCTATTTTGAAATGGTGTCACACTGTGTATTTGAAATATTAAATAAACTGTAGGACTGTATTGGTGTATTGAATAATTTTGCTAAACAACTTTTTCTTTATCTTTATTTTTTTTAAATTGTGTTATAAGGGACGGCTCTTTAGGGGACGGAGGGGGAAGTGATATATTGTAAAAACAAAGAGAGCAATACAAATTAGCTAGCTCCTCCTCCCTCCACATGAACCAATGATAATAGCAACCTTAGCTTCTGGAGCCTCGAGCACTTGTAGTGTACTTTCTTCTGGCCAGGGCAGGGGTTATTATCTCTATTTTTCCGATGAGGAAACTGAGGCACAGAGAAGGGAATGAGCGGCACAGGGTCATAGAATTTTTACGCGGCAGAGTCAGGATTTGAACAAGGGTCTCCTGACTCTGGTGTCCTTTCTACTATAACATAGCTTCACTGTTAGTAATGGCCCTGATCTCCTGAATTCAGGGCTCGAAATTTGCCAGCAGTTCAGGGACTGCAGACTTCAGCTAGTCAACTGGATGACATAGGCCCTGAGCGCATGAAAAGTGCTCAGTAAATGTCTTGGGATATTTTTGTTGGTCATGGAGAAGGGCACACTCCTTCACCTTGCGTTCCATTGGTCAACAAAACAATCAAACTGCACCCAGCCCTATCCTCCCCAAACAAAACAAAGTTGTATCTGGGACCCTGGTCACTTAGTTATACGGATTTCTGGCTTCCGAAATAACTGGCCTCATATTCCAGTGCAGATCTCATGAAAATATGCTTACGGACATCTCTGCCTGGCAGGTGCACAGAGCACTGAACCTGGAGTCAGGAAATCCAAATCCCACCGTAGACCCCTGCTAGCTCTATGACTGACAAATCCCTTAACCTCTGCCTGCTTTAGTTTCCACTTCTGTAAAATGGGGATAACCATAGCCCCTGTTTCTAAGGATTACTATGGAGATTCAATGAGATAATTCACATAAAGTGTTTTTTAAACCTTGAAGCACCAAATGAATGATAATATTTATTATCCTTATTAACAGCAGAATGGTGACAATGCCCATCCTGGGCTGGCGTCAGGAGGTTTGGGTTGGAGATGTTGCTCTAACTTCTACTAGTGTGACCTTAACCTCTCTGAGTCTCTGTGTTACCAGCCATAAAATGGAAATATATCTGAATTATTACATCCATTCCAGGGCTCTTAGGAGAAACGTACTAGATAATGTTCTACCAGCCTAAAGTATTGGATAAATGCTATTGTCGTTACTCTGATTATATCCTAAGGACAATGGGGAGTCAGTAACGTTTCTTGAGCAGGGATGACAGGATCAAGATTGTAATTTGGGAAGATTATTTTGGTAGCTGTGTTGAGGCTGGATTAGAGAAATGGGAGGGAAGCAGGGAAATCAATTGGGGACAACTGAGTAGTCCTGGTGAGAGGTGATGAGACTGTGAACATGAGAGGTGGACAGAAGGGGATACATGGGACTTGGCATGGGGTTCAACATCGGGAGGGAGGAAGAAGAGTCCAGGGTGATAGAGGTAGTGAACATGAGTGGGATGGTGAGGTCTTTGACAGAAATAGGGACATCTGATGTTGGGCTAGGGATTTAGGGTGAAGAGAATGATTGCCATTTTGGACATGTTGAGTTTGAAATGTCTCTGGGATGTTCAATTGGTGCTGTCCAAGGGAACACTGCTGATGGGACACTGGAGGTCAGGAGAGACAAGAGCTAGCCAGAAGGATCCGGAAACCATCTGCATAAAATTAATTGACTTTCTGGAAGCTGAGGGGATCACCTAGAGAAAGAGAGGGGAGAAGAGGCTGCAGGAGAGAGTCTTGGTGGCCAGGAGGCTGATGACTCAGAAGAGAAGACAGAGAAGAAATAGTTAGATAGGGAGGAACAGATCTAGGAGAGAGGCCATGGAAACCAAAGGGGGAGAAAGCATCCAGGGGAAAGGGTGGAGGTCAACATAGTAAAAAACTGCCAAGAGATACGATGATCATTGCACTTAGGAGTCAGAACACCAATGGAAGCCTTGGAGAGAGAAGCTCCCATTGAGTGGTGAGATCAAAAACATAATTACAAAGGGCTGAGAAGTGAGGGAGTAAGGAGGACATGGAGGCTGTGTGAGCGGAGGACGCTGACTAGGAGTCTGACTGGGAAAAGGAGAACAGATTTAGAAAAAGAGCTTGAGGGAATGGCAGGTTCACATCCAAATAATCAGACATCCCTTCCATATCACGACTTTCCCCATTGAAGTTTTGATGTATCACCATTTGGCATAAGAAATTAAATGAGAATTTGGGGGGACTTTTCAAGAAGCTGCAGATGACAGCTGAAGACCAACAGACAACACAGAAAACATTTAGAAATTCAGAAATGCATAAAATATATGTATAGTATTGTGTAGCATCAACGTATTTTCTCTTTTAATGCCACAATAATTCAGACTTCTTCTCTGGTAGGAAGAGAAAGCTAAAATTTTTTTTGCAGATTTTCCAGATTGTGGGGGTGCCATGCCCCTAACCCCCACGATGTGGAAGGGCTAAGTGCTTTAATGTTTGCAGGACACTTTATATATAATCCAAGTACATATATGTATCCTATCCATATCTATCTCTCTCTATCTATCTAATATTGATTGATCTTCATCACAGCCCTGGAAGGGCTGGTGATATTCTTACCCCCATTTTACTGATGTGGAAAGTGAGGCTTTGAGAGGACTTGCTCAGGGTTACAAAGACAGTATCGATGTACTACATAGGTAGCACCTAAGGCAAGACTCGAACTCATTTCCCTAACTCAAAGTCTAGGCTCTTTATTCATTTACCTAGCTCTTTTCACATGAAAGATAAAGAATCATAGAATTTTAGACTTACATTTCAGAGGTTTTCTCGTCCAACCTGGACACATTTGTGGGTGATAGGAAAGGAGATAATAGATCAGATGAGTCTGGATTTGAGGGAGGGGGCCAAGCCAAGAGGCTAGGGCCAAGCTCTTGGAGGAGATGGGAGGGGCTGAGCCCCAAGGCACAAGGGGAGGGGTTGCGTTGCCAAGGAGATGGGCCACCTCTCAATACTTAGAGCCAAGGAGAGAATAAGGGCTGATGAAGAGGAGTTCTAAAGTGTAGAGTAGGGAGGAAAGACACAACAGATGTTCTCCGTTTTCTTAAAGCAGGAAGCAAGCTCTTCTGTTAAGAGGGAGGGGGCAGGAGTAAGGAGAGGATTAGGGAGAGAAGGGATGGTTCTGAATGACCACAGAGGGGACTGTGAGAGGAAATCAACTGGGGGTAAAGAAAAGATCGTCTTGCAGCAGTGAGGTCCCAGTGGAGGTTAGAGAACATAAATTTATATAGACCCCATTTGGCACAGGGCTTTGAACTCCCAATGTGCTACAGTGGAAAGAGCATTACTTTTAGAATCAAAATACCTGGGTTTGAACCCCATCTCTGGAATTTAACTGTGTGATATTGGATGAGGCTTAACTTCTCTGTGTTTTAGTTTCCTCATCTGTGAAATGAGGAGATCAGACTAGGTGATTTCCAAGGGTCCTTCCAGCTCTTGACCTGTGATCCAAAGACCACCTTGACAGCTAACATATCTTGGACCTCATCACTACTTGGGACTTGAGACCTCAAGGTCATGAGCTCAGAAATCACCCCTTCTGCCTATTCTTATACACTCTTCCATACTGTTTCACTTATTCACCTTTTGTACTTTTTTTTGGCAACATCCAGTCCCTTAATTGTCTTTTATTTTCCCAGCCTGTCAACCCCTTTTTTCCCTATCCTGTCCTGACCTCCTGGTAAGACATTTGTTCATAACATTCTCTTCTCCATTTGTTAAGTATTAATAGTGTAAATCATGAAACTAGGCTGCCTGGGCCCACCACATATGGATACTATCTCACTTCAAACATATCTTCACTCAAAAATCCCCTCGTTGCAATTTTAAAAATTCTTTTTGGGGCTTTTTTTTTCACACAGTTGCTATTAGAGAGGTGAGGTGTCATGGGGTCTTTTTCTTTTTTTTCGAGGCCATGGGCATGTTATCTTATTGAATCCTTACAACCAGTCTGTGAGGTAGGTGCTAGTATTATGCCCATTTTACAGATGAAGAAACTGAGGTAGGGAGATATTAAGTGACTTGCCCAGGGTCACATGGCTAGTATCCGAGATCTTCCTGACTTCAGAGCCAGTGCTCTATCCACTGCGCCACCTACCTGCTTCCCATGGTATTGTGAAAAATGGACTTTCAGTCAGGAAAACTTGGGTCTGAATCTCATCTAAGATACTTACTACCTATGTAACTCTGGGCAAGCCTTAGAGTCCTAGCTTCAATTTCTGTTAGTCTCAGTTTCCTTGTCTGTGAAATGGGGACAATAAGAGAAGTTACCTCACATATAAAAGTTGTCATGAGAATCAAACAAGATAATATATAGGTGGTATAGTGGCTCAAAGGACTGGACTTAGAATCAGGAAGAACTCAGTTCAACCACTGTGTGACCCTGGACAAATCACTTCACCTCCCTTGGTTTCAGTTTCCTTATCTGTAAAATGGGAAATAGTAATTGCTCCAAATGATCAAAGAAGATAATATGTGTAAAAGTGCTTTGCAAACCTCCCCAATCCACTTCCCTCTCTCAGGAATCTTTAATCTCTTCCTCTAACTAGTGTTTTTTCCCTCAGCCTATAACCATGTTCAGGTCTCTATAAGCCTTAAAAAAACCACCTTTCTTTGACCTTGCCACTTTCTCAAAGTATTACCTCGTTGCTCTCCTCTGCATTACTGCCACTTCTAACATGAGTCTTTCATGCTTTCTCACCCTCACTCCATCGGTCCTTGGCCCCTCAGAGTCTGGCTCCATCCCTACCATGGCATCAGAAGAGCTCTCTCCAAAGGCACTAATGATGTCTTTATCCCTCAGTGCAATGGCCTTCCTTCTGTCCCCATATCCCTTGATCTTTCTGTGGCAACTGGTACTTTGTCTCATCTCTTTCTTTTTGGATAGCTCCTCTTTCCTTGGGATGAATAAATGAATGGATGGATGGATGGATGAATGAATGAATGAATAAACTATTGATTAGGGACTTACCCCACTTAGTCCCACGGTTTAACAAACCCTGAGGCTGCAAATACAGACAAGCAAGACAGTTCCTGCCTGCAAAGACCTTACATTCTAATGCGGGAAGGCAATAAAGAAAGGGGACTTGGAAAGGAGCTGAGCATGTTCAAATTGGCCTGGCTTGCAAATGTCTGGGAAGAGGCTTGGTTCCAATCAAGGGGAGATGAAAGCTTACCTACCAGTCAGAAGCCAGAGTCCCAGAAACAAGGGGCTGGATCTGGTGAGAAGATATGAGGAAGATGCCCCAATTGCAGGCAGCATGGATGAGACATGGTGTTCGCAGACACTCCTATTCCTTCTCTGCCTCTTACTGGCTCATTTGACTCCCATCCCTCAAGGTTCTATCTTTTGTTCTCTCTGTCTGTCTCTCTGTCTCTGTATCTCTCTGCCTCTCTATCTCTTTGTCTATCTTTCTTCCCCACCATATATCTTTCTGTCTCTAGCTCTCTGTCACTATCTTTCTGTCTCTGTCTCTCTGTGTGTGTATGTCTCTGTCTTTCTGTCTCTCTGTTTCTGTCTCTCTCTTTCTCTGTATCTCTCTGCCTCTCTAACTCTTTATCTATCTCTCTCTTCCCCCAGATATCTTTCTGTCTCTGTCTCTCTGTTGCTGTCTTTCTGTCTCTCTGTTTCTGTCTCTGTCTCTCTCTCTGTATCTCTCTATCTTTGTCTATCTCTTCCCCCTCTTTATATATCTCTGTCTCTATCTCTCTGTCTGTCTTTCTATCTCTGTGTATGTGTCTCTGTCTCTGTTTCTCTCCACTCTTGCTGATCTCACCCTCATCTCTGTGTAGAAGATTCCCAGACTCATATTTTCATCCCCTCCCCTATAACCTCTTCCAAGAGCCCTACTACCTGATGTCCATCTTCCCACTGTAAATCTCCCCTTAATGGATGCCCAAGTACCACCTCATATTCAATATGCACAAATCTGAAATCATCATCTTCTGCCCCAAACCTGTTCTTTTCCCTGACTTCTCTACTGGCATACTGACACAACAGGAGAAACTTGGGGTTTAGGATCAGAGGATCTGGGTTTGAATCTCAGTTCTACATATTCCTTTTGTGACCTTGGGCAAGTCACTTAAACTCCCTATGCCTCAATTTCTTTATCTATAAAAAGAGGGAGTTGACATAGATAGCCTTCCAGTTCAAAGTCTATGATCCTATCATCCTCTCAGTCAGCCCAGTCTGTAACCTTGGTATCATCTTTGGACTCTTCTCTCTCCTTCACTCTGCATCAAATTAGCTCCGGAGTTCTTTTAATTCCAAATTCCCAAAGACACTACATTGTAGAGAAGGTGTTGACCTGCATGGATAGAGAGACTTCCTTCATTTGGGAATCACTTGTATCAGCAAAATCACAGCTACAACCCTTATGCCTATTGATTCAATTAAAAGAATACACCTATTAAATTCTTATACTTGACATAAAAAGGGCATTTGGGTCAATCAGTGAATGGAGCTATTAGACTTGGAGTCAGGAAGTCCTGGGTTCATATTTAGTTTCAGACACTTCCTAGCTGTATGACCCTGGACAAGTTACTTAACCCTATTTGCCTCAGCTTCCTCAGCTGTAAAAGGAGTTGGAGAACAGAGTGGTGAACCACTCCAGTATCTTTGCCAAGAAAATGCCAAATAGGGTCACAAAGAGTTGAACACGACTGAAAAACAGCAAAGAGAAACAAGATAAAAACAAAACCATTTTTGACCTTAAGGAACTTACACTGCTGGAGACTGGGGTGGACATTCTACCTCAGCAAAGTCATCTCTCTACTTATAACTTCACCACTCTGATTTGAGCCCTTATTTCTATGGGTTGGGACTATTGGTTTTGCTTTTTCCTGGCTCTCTTCTCCCCAACTCCCAAGAACTTAAAAGTCCAGCCAAAGTGATCTTACTGTTCCTCATGCACAATATTGATCTCCCACCTCTGTGCATTTGTCCTGCCCCCATCTCTATTCCCATGCCAGGAGTTCATACTTTGTGTAGGCAATGGGGAGCCAATGGAAGGTTTCTGAGATATGTGATCATACCCAAGCTTTGGGAAAATGGAGTGAGTGTTGGGTGGAGTTTGAGTCTGACAGAAGCCAGTGATTCTAAGAGACAAAGTTAAGGAACTCCTCACCCTAGCATTTAAGGTCCTTTATGATCTAATTCCAATATTCTTGTCCAGCCTTATTTCATACCAAGCTCCTTCACATGTTCTCACCACTAGCCTTCTAGACATTCCTGGATCAAAATCTCTTCCCTCACCCTTGACCCCAGACATAGTTACTTTCCAGTTGTTGGCAGTTGTCCTTGCCTGTCTCTTACATCTATCTATCCCCTCTTCTCTGCTTCCTAGTACTTACCATTCTCCCAAGTCAGGATCTCATCCCTCTCATCTAGACTATCAAAACTCTCTTCATTGCTCTTTCCAATTCTATTCTCTCCCCTCTCCAATACATCTTTCATATAATTACCTAAGGTTCAGGTCTGACCATGTCACTCTCTTTTTAAAAAATCTTCAGGGACAGCTGGGTGGTACAGTGTATAACTGGCCCTGGAATCGGGAGGACCTGAGTTCACATATGACCTCAGACACCACTTACTAGTTGTGTGACCCTGGGCAAGTCACTTAACCCCAGTTGCTTAAAAAAATCCACAATCTTCAACAGCTTCCTATTGCTTTTAGGATCAAATACAATGTCTTCTCTTTATCATTTAGAGCCCTCATAGTCTGGCTCTGTGCCACCTTCTACGAATGATTTCACATTAATACCTTACACAGGCTCCAGGTTCTAACTAAACTGGCCAATTCCTCCCTACTGGACTTTCATCATCTGCCTCTGTGTCCCTCACATCTGAATGCTCTCCCTTCTGGTTCCCCACCTCTTGCAATCCCTGATTTCTGTCGTTATTCAGTTCATGAAATAAGAAACTTTTTTTGGCACTACCTCCCCCCACCCCCACTGGCTAATGTCTTCTCCAAGGTTACCTTTGAAGTTACCTTAGGTTTTGCATGGGTTCTGTCTCTATGCCTAGAATAGAAGCTCCCTGAGGGCAGGGATTC
Source organism: Potorous gilbertii (assembly GCA_028658325.1). NCBI lineage: Eukaryota > Metazoa > Chordata > Mammalia > Diprotodontia > Potoroidae > Potorous > Potorous gilbertii. The sequence goes on from CM053773.1 coordinate 198,358,505, forward strand.
ATCCCCCTTTCATCCAAGTACCCAGTACTATGTCTGGCAGGTAGCAAGTGCTTAATAATAATTTTAAAATGTGGATTGATGGATTAGTAAACCCACTGAAAAAAAGATCTGCATCATATTTAGTTCTGCATTACTCAGCTCCCATCAGAGGGACTTACAAACAGCTGGAGTCTAATAAATGTTTAATGAATAAATCCTGCTCTGCCCACAACAATTAGGAGGGACTTTGGAGTTGTTACATTAGTAATGATAATTTCCATTTCCATTTAGCTCTTTAAGGACCAACATAGTTGTTTTCCTGGCAATAATCCTGGTAAGGAGGCAGGAAATAAAGTACTATCCCCATTTTACAGGCGAGGACTCTGAAGTTTAGTTAGTCAGTCGGTCAACAAGCATTTATTAAGTGCCTACTATGCACCCGGGGCAGCTAAGTGGAGCAAAGGACAAAACACTAGGCCTGGGGTCAGGAAGCTCATCTTT
>CM053773.1:198359084-198390474 GCA_028658325.1 Potorous gilbertii
ACAGTCTAATGGGAAAACAGTAGGTCCCTCACTATATACAAGCAGAATATAGTCAGGAAAGTTTGGAGATAATCAAGAGAGCAGTGACTCTGCCAAGGTCATAATGCCAGCAAGGATAGGGAGGCAGGATTCAAACCCAGGACAAGCAGTCTTCTGTCCACATTGAGCTGTCACCTTCAACACACAGGAAAGAAAGGATTGGGGTAGAAGGTGAGAGGGAGGGACCTGAGCACCAATGTGGGATCTATAGGCACATGAGGGCCTTTGGCAAATGTTTCTCCGAAGTTTGGTTTGGGATTTTTATTTTGGGGAGCATAAAATGAAGGTGCTAAAGTACTCAGCCTTGGGTATGGAGCTGGGGGGTAGGAAGGGTTCAGTCACTTACAATTTTCTGCAGAATTCTGATCACAAACTGTTTTGCCATCAAAAATATCCCCAGTCCAACAGATGGGGCACCTCCTCCCCCTCCCCCAGCCCAAATCCGAAATACAAGACTGATGATCAACCCATCGGTTCAGCCTTTACTTGTGTCTCCGGTCTTGTGCAAACCCCATAGAAAAAATCACAAATTTGGCCAAGGGAAGAAACTCTGAGCTGGGAGGTAGAGACCCACGTTTCAGTTTCAATTCTCTCTGTAATTCCCTGAGTGACCTTGGGTAAGTCACTTGACATACCTAGTTGTTTGAATATTTTCTCCTCCATAAGGATGTCCACACTTTGAGGGCACATCCCCCTGTGCCTGAAACATAGTAAGTACTTAGTAAATGTTTGTTAACTTCCTTCTCTCTAGGCCTCAGTTTCCACATCTGTTAAAGGAAGTGATCTGCATTTCCAGTTTTGAAGGTTTCTTCCAGCTCAGACATTCAAAATTTGCATATTCTTTCCGCTTTCCTTAGTGGGAAATGCCTCCCAGAAGCCACAGAGATGCCCTTCAGGCAGTGCCAGGAACTTGCTTCCGAAGGTCACTTGAGAAGCAATGCCTGAGGGCAATGGCAGGTGTGGCTTCTGCCAGGCTGGAAGTCTTTCTCACCTAAGAGGAAACCGAATAGGGGCCAGGATCTAAAAGAGGAGCAGAGGGGCAGACAATGGCAACCCATTTTCTGTAAAGGGTAGGTAAAGGCAGAGGGAAGGATGGGCGAGAATAGAGCAGGACCAGCTCCTACCTGCCAGGCTCAGGGCCCGCTGTAGAGCTGTTCCTGGGCCGCTTCTCCGTGGGGGCGGGGGCTCAGACCCAGGCATCCTACTTCAGTTTGGGGTGGGGAGCTAGGGCTCCCGCTCCTGGAAGGGGTCTGTCCCGGAGTCACGAACAGAAAATCCAGGGCTCTATCCCTGCCTCAGTGTCCCAACTCCGGTTACCCAGCCCCAGGCTGGGAGGGCGGGGGAGCCATCGCGGGCAAGGTCGGATGCTGGACAGCAGGGCTCCGTAGAGAGTTTAAAAAAACCAAACCTACTGGAGCGGAAGGCAGCGCTGTTCCATTGGGTATACGGCAAGACACCCCTGGATAACAGCCTACCAGTGGATAGCAGGGCACCTCTGCATGGCAGGACCCTCCCAGGTGGCAGGGTACCCCTGGGTGACAGGGTGCCTTTCACGGCTGGGCACCGCAGGCGGAGACTGGAACTGCTCGCCCCGCTTACTTATTCCTCCCGGGGGCTCTGGCGCAGCCCCCAGACTTCCTCCCCCATCGCCCAGCGGGTCCAGAGCGCAGAGCAGCCCGTGAGGAGCTTGGCCTCGGGGGCCGCGCCTGACGCCCGCCCGGCTTTTCCTCTCCGGCTGGTTACTCCCCGCTGCCGGCCCTGGCTCGGCCGGCAGCCACTGACCCGAGTGAGAAACTCCAGACTCGTCGCCCGCCCCTCCTTCTCCGCCGGCCTGCTCGCTCCACCTAGTGGCCGCCGCCCTCGCCTTTCCAGAAGTCACTCGACGAGTGGCGGGATTTTCTAGGCTGGGGGTGCCCTCCGAGACCCCCCCAAGGTTAGATCCTTCGTTTGAAGGAGGGGAAACTGCGTAAAAGATAAAGAATCATCCGAGGTTACCCAGCGAGTCAGAGGCAGAGACTGGACTAGAACCCACGTCTGTTGACTCTTAGCCCAAGACTGCATCTCAACTTATTTTATTTACTAATGTCTAAACTATAAGCAGGTTATAGAATCCTCTTTGGAGAGGGAAGGTGCCTTAGCAGCAATCTAGTGCAGCCTCCTCATTTTATCAATGAAGAAAATGAAACCCAGAGAAATCAAAGGACTTATCCAAGGTCATCGACTAGGAAGTTGTCACATTTGAACCAGAGTCCTTTGATTCCCAAATCCAAGATTCTTTCCAAAATCCTGCTACCAGTTTAGAAGTTAATAATAGGAGTTGGTGGTTGGAGATCACCTAACCTAAGGCCTTCATGTTACAGATGAAGCTAAGGTACAGAGTAAGACCTTGATTAAGATCACACAAGTGACACAGGTCCTCTGAGTCTGAATCTAGGCTCTTTCCATTAGACTACTTTATCTATTTGATTCAGATTTATTTGAACTGATTTCGGCAAACATTTATTAAATGCTTACTGTGAGGTCCAGTGTTCAGCCTTGGGGGATACAAAGATGGATAGGATTCGGGTTCCTTTCTTAAGAAATTCATAATCCAAATGAGTTGGGAGAAGGTGCGGTAGAATAAGGAAGGGGAAATGAATGAATGGGGAAAAACCATTTATTTAGCACTTTGATAGGTAAATACTATGCTGTTTGTTGGAGGATATAAATAGAAAGTCAAAAACCCCTCTAGAAATTTGCATCCTAGTGGGGGAAGCACTACACAAAGGGGAGCTGTGGCCAAAGAGGTGCACTTTCCCTATATGCATGATAAGTAGGGGTATAGTGAAGTAGATTGATACCCCCCATCCATAGACAATGGCTAAATTGATTTGGTCCTAGTTTGTGGTTCCAGAGTGGAGGTAGGGAGGAAGAAAGAAAAGGTACTTTTTAGAGGGTTGGTGAGCAGTCTGTAAAGGAAGGAGTAAAATGAAACTGTGCTGGGCTTTTCTGAAATAGTGCTGTGAGAGAAAGTCACCAATTCTGGCAGTGGGACCCCAGGACAGAAGTTCCTCCAGAGCATGGTCTCTGGTATGGTTCTGTGCTGGAAGTGGCCAGAGAGGGAGGAATGTGGGCAGAGGTAGGCATGTAAGTATGCATATTTTAATTATCTTCTAAGTGCAGTAAAATTCTCTTCAGATAGCCCATCATGGAGTAGAAGTGACTGGGCTCCTAAAAGTTCTTGAATAGAACAAAAGCTCTAACAAGTCAAGGTTATTAACCAGACTTATTAAGTACTTACTATGAATGAGGCACTGTGCTAAGGGCTCAGGGACTAAAGAAAAAGCAAAGACAGTCCCTTTGGTCAAGGCATTTACATTCTAATGGGGGAGAGGATGAATTGAATGGCGAGAGACTTGAGGCACAGATTCAGTAAAGGACTGTCAGACTTGCTCAAAAGCAACAGCAGATTGAGCCCTGGGTCCCTGTTCTCCCTCTGACACATCCCTGGAAGAGTGATCCTGGTCAAGTCACTTAGTCTTTTAGTGCCCTGGGCAACTATGTAAGTTGTAGATCATTGTGGCTAAAGGAAATTCCTCACTGAGAGCTCCTTCAAAGATGAAATCACATAAAAATAAACTGATTGTCATCCAAAGACTTGCTTGGCTCAACCCCAGCTCAGCTAGGGGTGAGGGTGCATTCTTCAGACACAGTCCTGACTATGTTCACAGTCTGAGTTCATGTTCTCTGTTGGGAGCAGGATTCACATCGATGAAAGTGTGGGAACAACAGAGAAGCCTACCTCCTAGAGAAGTGAGCTCCCCAGCCCCAAGAATCCCTGGGCTAGATGCATTGCCATCTGCCATTTGGAGGCTATAGAGGGGCTTCCTGAATTGGGTCTTAGGAGAAATTAACTAGCTGACTGTTCAGGTGCCTTTCTCCCTCTGAGGGTGTAAGAGGGCTCACTTCAAAGGTATTAGAGCTGGGAGGCATTGCAGGGGTCATCTAATCCAACGCCTTAACAGATGAGGAATAGGCAGCTCACAGAGGTCATGTCTACTGCTTTCTTTTGCCCCTGCTAGACTATAAGTTTCAAAGGGTAGGAACTAGCTCTTTAGAGAGTCTGATACAACTAGAAAGACTCAACAGCAACTATAACCACCTCCCCCAGGGATTGAACAGGGGAGACTGCCAGAATTTCAGACTAAAGCCCTAAATTCCAAGCCATGCTCTGCTGCCTTGCTGTGTGACCTTGACTAAGTCATTTAACCTCTATACATTCATTCCTCTCAACATCTCTCTCATCCATCCTTTCCTCATCTAGTCACCCCATCTAGTTTATGCCTTGGTCATCTCTCACCTGGACTCTTGTAATAACCTTCTAATAACTGACCTCCCTGCCTCAAGTCTCTCCTTTTTCCCATCCATCCTCCACTCAGCTGTCATAGTAATTTTCCTAAAGCACAAGTCTGACCCTGATCCTCTCTTATCCGGTAAGCTCTGATGGTTCCTAGGCATGTCTAGGATGAAGTATGAACTCCCTTGTTTCACATTCAAAGCTCTTCACAGATGGGCCCAGATTACCCCTCCAGCCACACTTGGAATCCATTCCTTCCTCCCTTCTCCTTCTTAGAATCCCTCATTTCCCTGGAGACTCAGCTTAAGAGCCACCTTCTACATGAAGCTTTGTCTGCCTCCCCCTCCCCTCCAGCCGCTAGTGCCTTTCTCCCTAATGACTTTTAAAGGCAGTTAGGTAGTCCAGTGCTGATCCAGGGCACAAGGCCTGGAATCAGGAAGACCTGAATTCAAATCCAGACTATGACACGTCCTGGCTGTATGACCTTGGGCAAATCATTTAACCTGTTTGCCTCAGTTTCCTCATCTGTAAAATGAGCTGGAAAGGACCAACCCCTCTAGTATCTTTGCCAAGAAAACCTCAAACTGGGTTCAGGAAGAGTCTGAAATGACTGACCAATGACTTTATATCTACTTTGTATATATCTAAATATAGACCTGTCTCTCTTGACAGAATGTGAGCTCCTTTAGGGCAGGGACCAACCATTACATTAATGTCATTGTGTCTCTAGAGCCTAGCCTAGTACCTGTAACATTGCTTGTTGAATAATGCTGTATTGCCCCTCCCATAGTTCTGTAAGGGGGTCTTACAAACATTATTATCACAATTTTACTGACTGAAATACCATGAACAAATTAGAATGCATCTAGAGCAAAGGTTCTTTTTTTTTTAATGTTTTTTTTAATGAACAAAAATCTACTTTCCTTCCTATTGAAAAATAAAGAGAAAGGGGCAGCTAGGTTGCTCAGTGGATAAATGAAATCAAGAGATCTGCATTCAAATCTGCCCCTGGTTACTTGACACTTAATAGCTGTGTGACCCTAGACAAGTCACTTAACCCTGATTGCCTCAAAAGAAAGAGAAACAAAACTCTTTTTAACAAATAAGCATAATCAAGCAAAAAAATTCCCACATTGGTCATAAACAAAAAATATGTCTCAGTCTGTAGTCTGAGTTGATCATCTCTTTGTCAGGAAGTAGGCAGCCTGCTTGATCATGGATCAAACGGGATAGCACATGTAAAACAATTTATAAACTTGAAAGCACTACATGTATGCTGGTTATGATGGCGGGTCCTCTGCAATCCTGGGTGCTCATTGCTGAGATGAGAGTTATAAAGGTTTTCAGAGCTGCTTATCTTTGCAATGTTGTTATTATAGAATAAATGGTTATCCTGACTCTGCCAGGCAGGGATTCTTCACCTCTGATCTATGGACTTGTGAAAAAAATATATTTTAATAGCTATATTCAAGATAAATGGTTTCTCTTGTACTTCTATGTATATTATTTTATATATTTGAAAATAAGATTCCAAGAAGGACTCCATGAGATTCATCAAAAGTGTCTGGGACAGACAAAAAGGATAAGAACAATTTCCATCCTGGCCTAACCCCTACCTTGTCTAGAAAAGGTACCCAGGATGACAGGAGGCTGGATACCAGGCCATAGGAATATCACTGGGGTGGTAAGCAACTGACATAGGAAGAAAATATGGCTCAGATGGAGGACTTGAACACAGTTCTGCTTCAAAATCAGCTCAGGTGCAACTTGCTACGTCAGCCCCCTTTCTTAATCTTTCCAGCTACTGGTGCCTCCCACCACATCATCATCATCATCATCATCAACAACAACATTTATTAAAGAACCTCTATGTGATGTCATTTCAGACCTCTTCAAGAATGAAGGACAACCCACACAACCAGCTATGTGCTAGTCCCTGTGCTAAGTGCTCAAGATACAAAGAAAGACAAAAAATGTCCTGGCCCTAAAGGTAAAACTTACATTCTAATGGGATCACAGGATCCAACAGCTATGCAGGGTAAATAGGAAGCAATATATCTGCATATATGTTGTGTATAGGATCATTGACTCATAATTTAGAACCAGAAGTCACTTTAGAGTTGTGAGTTGAATGCCCTTATTTTTCTGATTAAGGAATAGCCGCTTAGAGCAATTAGATCATTTCATCAAGGTCACACAGCTGATTTGAACTAGGGTCCTCTTGCTCAGAAATCAATATTCTTTCCATTGTACCACATGCTGGTTTTTAAAAAAATTCTATTTTATTTTTTCAATTAGCAAAAATCTGCCTTCTCTCCTTCCCACCCTGGTCCCCCATCCAACCCTCACCCCAGTAAGAATGAAAGAAAAACAGCCCCCTTTTAACAAGCATGCATGATCAAGCAGAATAAATTTGAGCATGTCCAAAAAAAATTTCTGTCTCATTCTGAACTCTGAGTTCTTCACTGATCTCTTAGGAAGTGGGTGGCACTGGGCATGTTTCATCACTGGTTCATGTACTGTGTACACCTGGAAAATGTTAGTTCCTTGAGAGCAGGGGCTGTTTTCTTTTGTATTCTTGGTGCCTAGTTCAGTGCCTGGCACACAAATTAATTAACAAAATTTGAAAAGTTTGTTGAATGATGGATGGAGGGAATAGATGGATGGATGGATGGATGAATGGTGCCTCAGAGGTTAGCCTCTCTGCAACTCCAGCAAGCCTCTTGTAGACTCATGAAATCAGGGCTTTGGGGAAGGTTTGAAATAAGTCTGGCCTGAGAACATCTTGGACAGAGAGGACACTGCAGCCAGGCTCGTCCCTCCCCTTCTGTCCAACCTTCCTGTCTTCTCTGCCTGAGCTCTCTAGAGAAGTCGGAATGGCGATGTAATGACATCCGCAGAGTGAGCCAGCTGGCTCCTAAGGAGACCAGCGGAGAACAGTTGTTTTCTGAAAGATTAAAGTGATTACAATGCATCTGATGCTGGGGCCCTTGGCCTGGCCCTGAAGTCTTCTCTGGGGGGAATAGGCCTCCGCCAGATTTGTCAGAAAACATGCTTCAAACAGGCCAGGCAAAACCCAGATGGAGACTCCAGTGGGAAAACTGTGAGGAAAAATGAAGGAGGGGGCTTCTTAGATCAGCCCCTCCCACCCATCACATCCCCCTGGGGCTGTATTCTGCTGAGAGGACCGAGTAAGATTGGAACTATGCCAGGCCTGATGGGAAATGGAATCCCCTAAGAGAGTTCTCTGTCCTTGGGAGAGGGGGTGATGAGAGGAGGGCACATGTAACCTACAGGGAAGGTACTTCCAGGCTTATACTTAGGAAACCTTTGTCTGATTTGGGGAATATTGATCCCCATCATATGAAAATTAGTCTGATGCAGAATGGGGGTGGAATACAGAGAAACTGAGAAAAGGAGAAAGTTCAGTGTTTGGAATGGAGACTGGGGACTCAGTGATGAAAATGAGAGTTCAGGGAAAATGGGAACTTGGTGGTGGATGGGGGTTCAGTGAGGATGGAGAAGGGTCTGAAAGGGTATAGAGGTTCAGTGAGGAGGAAAGGGTCTCTGTAAGTATGCTGGGAGCTCAGGGAGAGGGAAGGGGTTCAGTAAGGAAGCTGGGATCCTTGGAGGATAGGGGCTGAGTGAAGGCGATGAGATTGAGTGAGGGGAATAGAACTTAAGTGAGGAGGCTGGGGGCTGAGTGAGGGATGTGGGGGTTCAGTTAGGAAGCTAGGGAGTCAACAGAGAATAGTGGCTAAGACTAGGAGATCAGTGGAAGCTGGGGACTGAGTGAAGAACATGAGATTGAATGAAGGTGGTAGAAGTGAGGGATGTGGGGGTTCAGTTAGAAAACTAGGGGAACAGAGGAGGTTAGGGGCTGACTGAGGGAGTTGGGACTGAATGTGGGAGATGGGAGGCCCGTGGGGGATGAGGGCTCAGTGAAGAAAATAAGGTTCCATTAAGGGGAATGGGAACTCTGTGAAAGGATGGTTCAAAAATCCTGTAATTTTGTGATTAACAAAAAACCCTGGAGAATGAGAAATAGAATGTATAGAGCTATGGCAGTGTGTGATTGGGACCCTCTTGCCACCAGGGTCCATGTCTCTCTCCTGGACACAGGTGTCTGTCTGCCCGGTTCTTCCTTTCCTCTTCTCCCAAGCTAAGTAGCAGCCACAAAGTCCTGCCAGGGGGTTGGGAGGCAAGTGTGGGTCCTCTCCCCCAGGAAGGGAAGGCAGAGAGGGAAGGTTGGGTTGGGGCCAAATTGAAATTGATCGAAGAAACAAAGCTGGGCCCCAGGCAGACGCTAACAGGGCTCGAGGGGGACCAGAGAGAGCGACTCACTCGAGCGTAGGACAGGGCCAGGATGTGGAAAATCATTTAATCTGAAGCTTTGGTTGGGTGTCCCAAAAGAGAAACCCTCAGCTGCAAAGTCTCTTTAAAATGCCTGCTGGCCAGATGCCAAGAGGTAGAGGAGGCGAAGCCAGGACTTGGGGAGGGCCCTGAAGGCAGAGACTGTCAGGGATACTGAAAGTTATACTCATTAACACCTGGCTGATGGGGGCCTCCCTATCCTCTGGCTTCTCTTCTTCCTTGGACATCAGGGCTCGAACCCTTCTCCTGGAATTTCTCTAGGTGCCTGGGGCCTTCTCACCCCGAGGTGTCCCTCTACTGCGCCATCCCCTTTCTCCCACAGGTGAAGTCCTTCAGAGTGCCTGACTCCATTTTGAGGCATGTTTGATTTCATTTCTCTCTTGGCTGGGCTCCTGACTCTCCAACCCCTATCCCCCTTCAATTCCCCTTTTTGTGCTGTCTTCCCCTAGTAGACTACAGATCCTTGAAGGCAGGGACAATTTTCCTTATTTTGCTTGTATTCCCAGTGCTTAACATAGTGCCCGGAACACAGTAAGTGCTTAATAAATGCTTGTTTCTCACCTACCTGGCCTTCTTTCCCAGTCTCTGGCTTCTTTTCCCTCCTTAGTTAGCCTCTGGTACCTTGGGCCTTCTCACCCTTCCCAGCCTCTAGACTCCAACTTTGCAACCGTAAAAATCATGTAGTCCAACCTGAACCTGATCAAGAACCCTCTTGACATTGAACTGGGTAAGGGGCCACCCCAGCCTTTGCTTGAAATTGTCCGGCACCAGGGAAGCCACTCCCTGCTGAGGCAGGGGGCCCACACCACTTGTGGACAGCTAGAATGGTGAGGAAGTCTTCTTTCAATCAACCTTGCTTCTTTGCGACTTCCCAGTTCTGTCCTCTGAAACCAAAAAGAACAAGTTTCTATCTAAAACCTCCTTGAAATATATAAGGACAAGGAACCTGATCAATGCAGCAACCAGCCATGATTCCAAAGAATAAAAGATGCTCCTAGGAGAGAGGTGGTGGACTCAGAGTATAGAACGAAACATACATTTCTGGTCATGGCCAATGTGGAGATTTGTTTTTCTTGATTCTGTATATTCGTTAGAAAGGTTTTTATTTTTCTATTTCTTTTTTTTGTTTAGTCTAGTTGAGGGAGAGGTGGAAGGGAGAGCAAATAATTTTTTAAATAATTTTTTAGATTAAAAAAGAAAAAAGAAAAAGCATAAATACTTAAGGATAGCTATCATTCCCTTCTCCTCTACCCCCTGCCATCTTTAGTCTTCCCTTCTCTGGGCTGGACATTCCTAATTACTTGGACAGATGCTCAGATGGTATGATTTTCATCTGTTTGCCCCTCTCTAGACAGCTTTCCAGCTTAGCAGTGCCCTTCCTAAAATGGGACACCCAAACTGGCCACAACATGCCAGATGAGGACAGAGCAGGGCATCGGGACAGCAGGATTTTCACCTCCCTCCTTTATTTCAGACAACACTGTACCTCTCCTAAATATAACCCAAGATTATATTGGCTTTTTTAACTGCCAAGTCATGCTGTTGACAGACTGAGCTGGATAGTTCATTGAAATTCCCTTTCCCATTCAAGAAAAGACCTGGACATTCTCCCATTTGGTACTCCCATTTGTTAAGTCACCATCTAATGGTTTCTTCCTTGCTGCCCACAAACATGCCCAAACCTTTTCATCTTTAAAAAATGCTCCCTAGACCCTAGCATCTCCTCAAGCGATTATCCTCTAGAGCCTTCCTATTACTTCTTAGACTGAATGGAGGTTCCTGTGGTTGGCCTTTAAAGCTCTTTACAACCTGACCCTTTCCTGGATTTCTAGTCTTAACCATCACTCTCCTCTCACACTGCTCTACTTGCCATTTTTCACACACAATTCTGCATCTCCAGCCTCTGGGTCTTTGCTCTGGCTGTGCCTCATGCCTGGAATGTTCACTTCTATCTCTTACAGTAGACTCCTTGGTTTCCCACAAATACTACCTTCTGCAGGTTTTTCCAGTCTCCCCAGGAGTTAGAGTCTTTTCCCCTCAGGTTACCTTGCGTCTACTCTGTACACAGGCACAGCTGAATACACTGTACCTGGACCCCAACGTCGATCCTCTTTGAAAATGAAGGCCAAACACAATGTGTGCTGTGTCTGCCGAGTCATTCATATGTCATCTCCTCCATTGGAAAGTAAACTTTTTGAAGGCAGGGGTTGGTTTTGCTTTTTCTTTGTGTCCATAGGGCTTAGCTGAGTGCCTAGAACATAGTAGGAGTTTGATAAATGCTTGCGGAATGATTGTCTCCCCTAACTCCTCTCACTTGTCCCTCTCCCCTTTGCCATCTGGCTTCTGACCTCATCCTTCACCTGAAGCTGCCCTCTCTTAATTGCCAGTCTAATGGCCAAAGGCACCACCATCCTCAAGTTGGAAACCTCATTGTTTGATTTCATTGTTTATTCTCCCTTACCCCATGTATCGAGCCAGTTGTTTCTACCATCCCAACATTTCATGATATCATCATCATCGTTGTCATCATAACACATACAGCACTTTAAGACTTGTCAAGTCTTTCACAAATATCCTTTTATCTTCACAACAACCCTAAGTAGTAAGTGCTATATTGGTATCCTCATTTTAGAAATGATGAAACCAAGGTAGCTGGTGGTACAGCGATTTACACTTTAGGCCTGCAGTCAGGAAGACCTGTGTTCAAATCTGCCCTCTGACATTAACTTAGTGACCTGGTAAAGTCACTTAACCTCTGTTTGCCTCAGTTTCCTTCACTGTAAAATGGGGAACCATCATCATTTTGACTCTACCATTCTCACAAAGGACATATCAATTAATTACTCGATAGTTTTGCTCATTATCTCTGACCAAATAACCCTCCCCAGGCACCATTCCCCTATATCTTTTGCCTTCTCTTGTTAGAATGGGGGACATTTAGGTGACACACTGAATAGAGCCCTGGACCTGGAGTTAGGAAGACATGAATTTAAATCCCACCTCAGACACTTACTAGTCACATGACCTTGGACAAGTTGCTTAACTTCAGTCTGCTTCAGTTTCCTCAATTGTAATATGGGAGTCATAATAGTGCCTACCTCCCAGAGTTGTGAGAACCAAATGAGGCAATATTTTGTAAAGCACTTTGCACAGTGCCTGGCACATAATAGGTATTTCATAAATGCTTATTTCCTTCTTCCTTCCTTCCTAAAATATAAATTCCTTAAGGGTAGGGACTGTCTGCATTTTTCTACTTGTACCCCCAGCACTTAGCCTAATGCGCAGCATATAGCAAATCCTTCATAAATGCTTTTCTATTCATTCATTCCATCCTATTCATCCCAGACTAGGAAACTTTTAGGTATGTAGGGGTACTGACTTTGAATGGGGGTGGTCTCTCACCCTTGATTTCTGATTGCCTGAGGGCATAACAAGCATGTTTGTCTATTTCTACAGTGATGGTGTTAGCGAGTCTGTGTCTATGCGGGTCTGGTAGCTGTACTTCCAGGCCAAGCATCCCTGTTTCCTGGAGCTGAGCCTCTTATGCCATGACCTCGAGGCCCATCCAGCCTGGGTACCCTCCTCTGAACACTTTCTAGCTTATTATAATCTCAAGCTATAGTCCCCAGAACTGAACAGGTTCTGACTAGGGCGGAGAACAGGAGGATTGCTACCTCCCCACACATGGACTCCAGCCTCTCCCGAAGCCTGTGGATGCAGATGTGAATAAGCCCTCAGCCCCAGCCCAGCCTTCACCCCTACCCCTCAGCAGCGTGCCATCTCCTTTCCCTGGGGGCCTCAAGGTGGCGCTCCTTCCCTCCCTATCAACCACACAATAGAGGCCCTCCCTACCAGCCAGCCAGCCAGCCTGTACCCTTGACTCAGCTCTGATCCAGTCAGCCCAGATCCCCCTGCCCTCAGCCCGGCCTGGAGTCTTGATGCCACGGAGGAGTCAGAGCTCCATGACAGCCACTGGGCCATGGGTGATGGACAAGTTCCAGAAAATGGGAGGGAGCTATTGGAGAGCAGGGAACCAGGGACCAGCAATGCCTTGTGTGCAAGCCCAGAACTGGGTCATCCAAGGGGGAGGTGGCTGAGGACTGAAAGCCTTTGCCTACTTTGCTCTCCTCCATACTAGGCTCCATGTGACAGCCCTGCTTTGCCTAGCTGTGTCTACCCACAGCTTATTATCCCTGCTGCTGGTAATGAGCTCCTTGTTGACTTCAGGTATTCCAACAAGGCCATTTTCCAGGGAGGCTACAGAGGGAATACCTGAGTTTGGCCAGAGGTATGACCAGGTATTAGCGCTGCCCAGTGGAAACACTTTGGATTTGGAATCTGAGGACCTCGGTTTGAAAGTTAGCTTTGCTATTTACTGCCTGTGTGAACTGAGCAAATGATTTCACTTCTCTGGGCCTCAGAGGCTTCATCTGTTAAATGATTAAGTTGGATGAGTTGACCTCAAAGCTCCCTCTCGGCTCTAAATCTATCACTGTGATCTCTCTGAGACCCCTTTTGCCTTTGAGGTCCTTTCTTCCTACAACTCTGCCCCCACCCTAAATGCCTGTCTCTGTCCAATGAGCAGATAAGACATGAAGCCAGAAATCTGGGGTTCATGTCTGAGTTCTGATACTTGTTCGCTCTAGTGACAGTTAACCTCATGGAGCCTCATTGCTCCTTATCTGAAAAATGGGGATAAAAATTCTTGTACTATGCTATCTATCTCATAGGCTGGTATGAAGATTTGTAAGGAAAGCATTTTACAAATCTTAAAGTATTTGGGAAATTGGAGTCACTCTTAAATATTTTTATGCCCACTCCATCCAGGCAGTGACCAGCCTGACCTATTGTTTGTCCTTCATTCTCCAAGAGGACCATGACTTCATGGAATAATGCCATGGAATGCAAGTGAATTAGACTTAAGTGAAGTAGGGCTGTGCAAAGTCACCAGCCTCACTTTCTCCTCTGGAGCCATCTTGGTCCATTGGCCAGAGGATGACTGGAGATGGCCCCTAACCAGACTGGGACCAGGGAACCAGTCCACCTCTCATTTCACTGGTTAGATGTAGTATTTCTGACATTTTCCCTATTGCCTGCCAATGGGTTATAATAACCCACACAGTTTCCTGCTTTGGGTTCTGAAGTCCAGGGAGACTTCGAGTCTATGAGGGTAGGCACTGGTGGGCTGTGGGATCTCACAGAATGATAGATGAGGGAATCATAAGATCTCAGTGGTGGAAGAAAAGCCAGGGCATCCAACCTGAAAAGGAATCCCATCTACCTTATTGACTAGTGATCATCCAGTCTCTAAAGAGGTAGGGAGCTCATTACCTCCTGAGGGAGCCCATTCTACTTTGGGACAACTCCAACAGTTAGTATAGCTTTCCTTCATTCAAGTAAATTGCAGGTTTCTTGAGGGCAAGGACTAGCTTTTGCTTCTTTTTGTATCCCCAGTACTTAATGCAGAATCTGACACATAGTAGGTACTTAATAAATGTTTACTGGTTGAAGAAAAATTCTACCTTTCTACAACTCAGTTCTACTCAACAAGCACTTATTAAACACCTACTGTATACCATACATTGTGCTAGGTGGCAGAGATACTAAGACAAACATAAAACAATTCCTGCTTTCAAGAAGCTTCCATTCTAATATACTTCTTTCCATTCCATCCACCTTCCACCTATTGCTCTGACTTCCCCTTTCTGAGTTCAATCAGAGGGTTCTCCAAAAGAACCTTCCAGTTGCCTTCTCTTATCTTTAAATTAAATTAAATTTATTTATTAATTAAACCTGATCAATTAATTACCTTCTTTCCAGGCATCTATAAAAATCCTCAAGTCTCCTCCATCTTTAAAAAACTTGCCTTTGACCCTACTTTCTTTTCAAGTTATCACCCTATATCTCAGCTAAGTGGTTCAGTGGTTAGAGCAAAGGACTCAAAGTTAGCAAGACGAGTTCAAATCTTGCCTCAGAATCTCATTAGCTGTGTGACCCTGGCAAGTTATCTCTCCTCTCTGTGACTCCATTTCTTTCTCTAGAAAATGAAGATATTGGCTTAGATGAACTCTGAGGTTTCTTCCTTCCCTAGATCTATGATTTTCTGCTTCGTCATTCCTTCTGATTACGGTGAAACTGAACTTAGGGAAGGACCCTGTATATTTATTCCAAACCTGTGATTTGTGTAGTGGGTAGAATGCTGGACTTTGAGCCAGAAAACTTGTGTTCAAAGCTTGCCTTAGATACCTGCTAGCTGTGCAACCCTGGCCAAGTTGCTTAACCTCTCTGTGCCTCAGTTTGGACTTGATAAACTCTAGGACCCTTCCAGCTAGAAATCTATGCTCCTGTTATTCTCTATAAGTTAATCAATAAGCATTTATTAAGTACTTACTGTGACCTCAGCCCTGGGCTAAATGTGCCCAGAATGTGAAAGACACAAAGATAACAAAAAGGAAGAAAGGAAGGAAGGAAGGAAAGAATGAAAGAAAGAAAGAAAGTCTCTACCACAAAGGAGCTTACTGTTCTAAAGAGGGGGATAACTCTCCTCCCTTTCTCTGCTAAACTTCTAGAATAGGGATTTACCAACTAGGGTATACAAACCCCCAGGCTAAAGGGAATATTTGGTAAATAACTATGTTCTCCTATTGAAATGAATCTTTATTTTATCATTGTCTTTCAGTTGTTTTTCAGTCATGTCTGATCCTTTGTGACTCCATTTGGGGTTTTCTTGGCAAAGACACCAGAATGGTTTGCCATTTCTTTCTCCAGTTCATTTTACAAGTAAGAAAACTGAGGCAAACAGGGTTAAGTGATTTGCCCAGGGTCACACAGTTTAGAAATGTCCGGGGTCACATTTGAACTCAGGTCTTCCTGAGTCCAGACCTGATGATGCTCTATCCACTCTGCCACTGCCCTTATTTTATTCTTAAATGTACATACTCTTACGTGTGTATACTTGGTCAGTTCTCAGATTTATTTCCTTTCATATCAAGTAAATAGGACATGAAGGTTTCTTGGAAGCCAAGAGGTACAGAGATTGAAAAAGGTTGGGAACTGCCCATCTTAGAAAGTGTAATCTCCATTACCTGCTTGCACTTCTCTATCCCTCACTCCTTAACCCCTGGAAATCTGACTTCTGACCCCAGGATTCCATGGAAACTACTCTCTCAAAAGTCCCCAGTGATCTTGTAGTTCAGGGGTGGGGAACTTGTGTCCTTGAGGACACATGTGGCCCTCTAGGTCCTCAAGTGCAGCCCTCTGATTGAATCCAAACTTCATAGAACAAATCCTTTTATTAAGTGCACCAGGACCTGGCTTATTCTCCTTCCTCAACCTCCTTGGTCTCTTGGCAGCTTTTGAGCCTGTAGACCAATAGGCCAATAGACCAACCCCACCTTACAGGATCCTCTGTCCTTCCTTGACTTTCATAACCTTGTTTTGGCCTATTGCCTTCGTTGCTCCACCATCTTCCTCCTCCTAGACTGCTAGGATAGGTTTTCAGAAAGGCTCCATCATGGGCCATCTGCTCATCTCTCTATGCTGGTATTTTCCTCTGGGATCATATCTGTTGATCACAGGAGCATAGATCTAGAGTTGGAAGGAATCTCAAAGGCCATCCAGTCTACCCTCACATTTTACAAATGAAGAAACTGAGGTCCAGAGAAGCTAAAGGACCTAGTCAAGGTCACACAGGGCTTCAGTGTCAGAGGTAAGATTTGAATCTATGTTCTCTGACTCCAAATCCAGTGTGCTTTCCACTAGACCCCTGCCAAAATTCTTAACTTTGTCTCATGTGTTCAATGCTTACTTCAACCAGAAATATTGGATAGCAGTCTGTTAGAATTTATGTTTCCTGAAGGCAGAGATTGCTCTATATTTGTCTTCATATCTCTGGCACCTAACACATTGTATGGTATATAGTAGGTATTTAAATTTATATTTATACATGCATATGTATATATATATACATGTGTGTATGTATATTTGTATGTGCATGTGTGTATATATACATGCATATATACATTATGTGTGTGTGAGAGAGATGGGAGAGAGAGAGAGAGAAGAGAGGCTTGTTCCACCAATTAATCAATAAATATTTATTTAGGACCTACTACTATGTGTCAGGAACCTCCAAAACATCCCTCACCCCTACCTATCCCATTGTTTCAGGTTTTTCATCCCCCTTTGTAAGAGCCTCCTCTCACATGTCTCTTTGCTTCCAGTCTCCTTCAGTTCATCCTTCAAACAGCTGACAAATTCATCTTCCTATGAATTTCCTTCACATCCTTCTTATCACATCTTTCGTCTCCTCAAGAACCTTAAGTAATTCTCTATTGCCTCTAAGGTACGCTCCTCAGCTTGGCAAGAAAGACACTCAACAACTTTAACTGTCATGACATCATACTAGATTTAAACCTGGATTTTGCATGAAAGATCCTGGGTTCAAGTCACAGGCTCTACTGTTTTCTACTTGTACGGGAAAGTCACTTAACATCTATGAGTCTTAGTTTCCTCATCTGTAAAACTGGGGCGTTGCTCTCAAACCTTGAAGTTCCCTTGCAGTTCTTGTGATCTTATGAACCTATCTCTCACATCTATTTCACTTTATTTCATTTCCTATCTGGTCAATCTGGACTCCCAAACTTAACATTCAATTTTCCACCTCTTAGTATTTGTGCAAGGTATTCCCTATGCCTGGAATGCGCTCACTCCCTATTTCCAGTTCTCAGAATCTTATTCTTTCTTCAAGTTTTCACCTTCTCTTTGGAGCCTTTCTTGGTCTTTCATCCTTTTATTGTTAACTGTTATTTTCATTTTTTTTACACTAGTCATTTCTCTTTAACACTACCTTCTGTCCCTTGTAACAAAGAAAAGCATCTAAGCAAAGTCCATGGACACAGCTGTTTTCTGTCTGACCGCATACATTGCCTTCACCATCTGTAGGCCACATCTCTCCTGAGAGGAGAGAGGTGGGCTTCATTACCATTTCTGTGGGGCCAAGATTGTTCATTACAATTCAACAGAGGGTTCTGAGGGTTATCATTGACAGCATGCTAGCCAAGGGTTGGGAAATCAACTAGATTGGTTCACATGCCACTGGAGGAGGTCAGTGCTGGAGGCAAGGCAACTGTGTACTCATCAGAGAGCCCATTTTTGAGATATTTGAAGGAGGGGAAGATGCCAAAGGGATGGAAGGAAAATCTCAGATTTTACTGATTCCAAAAAAAAAGGTGACCAAAAAAATATTGACAGTCATACTGACCAATATGACTATTCCTCCACCTATACAAAATCTTTATAGGGGTCACCCTATGTGCAAACTGAAATTATCCTCCATGAGGACATTGGTAAGAAACCAGCAGGCTTTAATGAATGATATTAAACAACGGATAGGAGTCTTTGCTACCTCAAAATTGGCTGGAAAGCACAGAAAATATACAATCTCTTTGCTCTTATTGATCACTAAGGAAGAAAAAGTGTTCCATTTGGTAGAACAAGATGCTACTTTATAAGGTTCTTTTACAATATGGTCATAAGTCAGGATCATTCAAGGTTCATCAGAACATAAACTCATCTAATAGTCCTCAAATACACTAAAAGTTAAGGGAGGCATAAAACAGGGAGATGAGTGCTCACCAAAAGTATTTGTCACTTCAATGGAGATTCAGGTCACAGTTCAGGTCAAGGAAGGATTTCCTATGGATGATGTGGTTCTCCAGAGCTATTTGCAGCATTGCAGAACTTTGAGGCAGAAAACTATAATTATTCAAAAGAGTTTGGCCTGTCCATCCACACAGGAAAGACCAAGTGGATGAAAAATATCTGTTGTTCAGATTTCAGCATGCATTATGGATACTCTATAGGAGTTTGAATGTATAGGTGTGGACATATATATATATATATATACATACAAACACATATCTATGTGCATATATACTTATACACATATATGACAAATTATACATAGAATAATATATCACATGTTCTGAATACTTACATATATACCTATATAAATATACATTTGTATGTGTGTATATATGTCCACATATGTAAAGGGGTGTATGAGTGTGTGACAGACACAATGGAAGAGTCTGGATTGTCTTTGGGAAACTGTACCTTTTACTGATCCCAAGTTTTCTATAATAGCAAAGACCCATTTTTTCAATCCATTTTGCCAATTTTTCTAGGTAGAAGAGTGATTTAGAACATCACTGCCTCCAAAGAATTAAAAACAAGAATATAGGATGTCATCCAAGAACCAGAAGGCAGAAAAAAAATGGACTGGTTATGTGGCAAGAATGAAGAATGACAGATAATTCTGTGAATGACAGAGTATTCCACTGGCAGCCTCTTGATGTTGGGAGAAAATGAGGAAGGCCTCCAAAATATTGAATGCCCCGCCATGGTAAACATGAATGAGAGTGATCCAGGATAGGCAGACTTGGATGAACTGAGATATATATTATTGGGAAGAATTCCCTAATTAATGAGATCCCAGATCCATTTGAGAAAGTGAATCAATGTGGACTGTTCTCCTGGCTCTGCTTTATTTACTCTGCATCAGTTCATACAAGTCTTCCCATATTTCTCTGAATTCTTCATTTTTATTAGTCTTTTTGGTACAATGATATTGCACTATATTTGTGCACCACTCTTTCTCCAGTCATCTTCCAAGTAATGATGTGTTTTCAGTTTCTTGCTACTACAGAGTGGTATGACTATTTTGTTATCTATGGGACCTTTCTGCTGTCACTCTCATTGCCTTTCCTGATCTTTTCAACTGAAAGCAGATGTTTCTCCTTCCCCAGATTTTCATAGAGAACTTGTCTGTATCTCTCCTTTGTTATAGATCTTCTTTAATTCAACAATTCAATTGAATGAACATATATTAACTATCTTGTGGCTAAGGAGCTCTCCAAGGTGCTGAGTTCAAAGACAGAACAAGTCCTGCCTTCAAGGACCTTAAATTCTAATTAGGGGATACAACACATAAGTAAAATAAATGCAAAATAATTTCAAGAGGGAGAGAGTGCAAACAATGGCAGGGGGAGTCAGGAAGGGGGAATCAGGGAAGATTTTTTGTAGGAAATGGCATCTTAGTTAAGCCTTGAAGGAAGCTAGAGATTCTACAAGTGGAAGCATGCTCCAGGCATTGTACTTTTATCTGTGTGTATGACATCCCTCTCTAGGTCCTGCTCCTTGGAGGAATAGGAACTGTATCCTCTTTATCTTTTTGTATGACTATCACCTTGCACAGTAGGCACTTTAAATTTGAAGATGGCCATCATATTCTCCTTTAACCTTCTCTTCTACAGGCTAAACATTCCCAATTCCTTCAACTTATCCCCTTAAGGAATGGTTTCCAGCCTCTTAATTATTTTGTCAACTCTCCTCTGGACAAGCTCCAACTTGTTCATATGTTTGCTAAAATGTGGTGCCCAGGATGGAATATCAAATTCCACATGGGGTCAGAGAGAAGGGTAACATGTAGTGATGCTGCTGTTCTGTCCTTCATTCTGGACACTTTGCCTTCATTAATGCAAGCCAAGATCATATTAGCTTTTTTTTTTACTTCCATGTCAACCAATGAGCAACAACCAATTTGTCGACTAGTACTTATTAAGGACCTACTATGTGCCAGGGAGTGGCCATACCAAGACAAAAATGAGACAATCTCTGCCCTGAAGGAGCTTACATTCTATGGAGAGAAAATATGAACACATAATAGTAGATACAAAGAAAATACAAGATAATGTCAGGAGGAAGGTATCCTAGGTGGGGAGGGGAATCAGAAAAGGATTTCTATAGGAGCTAAACTTCCAAGGAAGCTAAGGATTCTAAGATGAGAAAAGAGTGTATTTCAGGCAAAGGGGATGGGCTGTGCAAAGCTACAGAGGAGGGAGTGTGTGAGCAACTGCAAGTGAGTCAGTTTGGGTGGATTGTAAAGAGGTGAAGGGAAATAATAAGAAATAAGTCCAGGAAGGTAGTCAAGCTTAAAATGCCAAGTAGAAGAATTCATATTTGTTCCTGGAGACAATAGAGAGCCATCAGAGCTTCTTAAACAAGAGAATCACAGGGTCAGATTCATACTGGAATATCACTTTGGCAGCTCTAGGGAAAATGGATTGGAGTGGGGAGAGACTGGATGCAGAAAGACCTAAAAGAAGGAATAGTCCAGTGGGGAAGTGATAACAGCTGGAAGTGGGGTAGTGGTTTCTCAGAAGAGATAAAGGGATGGATTTGAGATTTGTGGAAATAGAATGGAAATACCTGTCAATGGATTGAACATGAAGATGGGAAGGTGAAGGAGAAAATCGGGGATGGTTGGTTGTAAACCACTCATGGCTAGGAGGGTGATGGTTCCTTTGACATGCTGTTGCTTCCATTGGGCTTGTGGTCCACTGATTCCTCCAGATTTTTTTCCCACATGATCTCTCATCTAGTAATGACTTACTCATCCTGGACTTGTAACACTGACTTTTTTTTTAAACCATGAACAATATGATTTATGTTAATCCCTTTGAAATTGTATCTTAGATTGTGTCCATTTTTCTAGGTCTGCTCATCGATTTTAGTGATCAGTTCTATTTCCTGTTTTTAATAAAGGAGTCCTCTAAAACCCCTGCCCCTCAGTTTCTTCCTTAGTAAAAGGGAATAAACATTTGTATAGTGCCTACTATATGGGAGGTTCTTTGCAAATATTATCAGATTTGATCTTCGTAACAATTCTGAGAGGTAGATATTGTTATTACCTCCATTATATAGTTAAGGAAAGTGAGGAAAAATCAGAAGTTAAATGATTTGTCAAGTAAGTAAGTATCTAAGACTGAAATGTCTGTCTGACCCTAGCACTTTCTGTGCTCCATTGCTCCAGCTAGCATAGATAAAATGTTTATAATCATAGATGTCTTGTAGATAACGGTCATGACTCCTGACCTCAGGCTATTTTGGGGGCTCAAATCAGATCCTGTGTGAAAAGGGATAGACTGTACATTGTGGTCCCTTCTGATCAAATCTAACCTGTATCTCCTGGAGTAATACCTGTGTCAAGAGAGTCAGGCAACCTCCTTTGAATGGCCAGACTGTCTAATGGATGGTCCTCAAGTGTTGATAAGGAGATTAGAACTAGGAAATTTCATTTAATTGATCTTTATCAAGGACCTACTACTGCCTGTCTAGAGTCTAGCAAAACTGTCCAACTTGAACCTCTCACCTCCCACCTTCATACTTTTGCATAGACTGATCCCTATGTCTGGAATGAAATTCCAGGAAAGAAAGCCTTGATCCACCTCTTACATGAGACTAATACTGTTTTCCCCAGTTGTTAATTAATGTTCCCACCCTGAAATTACCTTGTATCTATTTTATGGTTACTAATATATGTATGGACACATTGATTCTTCCCCATAGATTGGAAGCTTCCTGAGGGCAGGGACCATTTCATTTTTGTCTTTCATATCTAGTCAAGGGTTCTTTACCTTGTTTGTGTCATGGATCCCTTTGATGGGCTGGTGAAGCCTATGAACCTCTTCTCAGAATAATGTTTTCATTAAGTGCACAAGATAAAATACAGACGATTACCAAGGAAACCAATTATATTGAAATAGACATATCAAAGTAGGTTTTTTTTTTAAGTTCATAGGTGCTACATTAAGAACTCTTATGTCTAATATCTAGTGCCTAACACGGAGTCTGGCACATAGGCACTTTAAAAATGCTTGTTGAATTAGATTCCCTACTGTGTGCTGAAAGTGACTGTTAGAGAATAGATTTTTATAAATGAGGCCCAGAGAACTCTGCTGACTCATCTGAAGTTGCATAACTATATTTCTCAGAATGAAGAACACTAATATGCTACCTGCTAACCCAGTGCTGTTCCCACTACACAGCCTGGTCCTGCCTGATTGCATCAATAAGACAGGATCCCTTGTTCTTTTGTTTTCAAGCTTTGTCCATGGCACTGAGGTTTTGGTCAAGTCATGTTCAGTTTCTCAACAAAAGAGAAGCAAAGAAATAAATTTCCACTCCAGCCCTCAGTTTCTCTTAGAAGTCACCCCCATAGTTGGTGTCACCTTTATTTGGAAATCCAGTTCACTGTGTTGATAACTTCCTTTGCTACTTGGACTTCTTTTGAAATACAAGTCTCTCACTTTTCACCTTTCTACTGGATGAACTCTTATGATGAGGGATGCCTGCTCAGATGTGGCTAGGTTGGGCTTCATGCCCTTCTCTGTTTCTGTGGGTCTCAGTTTTCTTATAAAAATGGGTATAATAGCACCTGAAGGAATCCCCTCTTTAAATCAGCATGAGATTCAAATGAAATAATGTATATACAGTATTTGGCAACTCTTTCGACTCTAATCCATTCTTCAATCAGTACCAAGGTGATCTTCCTAAAGTACAGATCATGCCCCCTGCTGCTCTATAAACTCCAGGGGCTCTCTATCACTTTTGGGATCAAATAAAAAATAATCTGTTTGGCATTAAAAGTTCTATATAACCTGGTTCCCTCCTACCTTTCCAGTCTTGTGCCTTATTCACTCTTTTTTCTGGGGGAGGGGGGGCAGGCAATCTGGTTTAAGTGTTACTTACCCTGGGTCACACAGCTGGTAAGCATCTGAAACTGTATTTGAACTCAGATCTCCCTCACTCCTGGGCTGAGTACTCTATCCACAGCACCAGCTGGCTGCCCAACACCTTACAAAAGACACTCTGCCCCATCTTTGAGCATTTATACCGACTGATGATGGCTTGCCTGGAATTCCTTTGCTCGTCATCTCCACCAAGTCTCAGCTAAAATTTCACCTTCTCTAAGCAACCTTTCTTGGTCCCTTTGAATGCTAAGCTTCTTTCCTGTAGATTATTTCTGATTAATCCTGTATACATTTTGTTCAGTAGCAGTTAACATTTACATAGTGCTTTATTTTTTGCAGATATTCTACTATTCTACCCTGAGGAGGGATTGTTATCTTCATTTTACATTTGAGGAAACTGAGGCAGCCAGAAGTTGAGTGACTTGCCCAAGGGAATACAGCTTAAAATGGACATTATTTCTCCCTGGGCCCCTAGGCCAAGAGATCTCTGTTAGGTTACTGGGCAGAATAGCTTGCCTAGTAACAGTTTCCTTCTGTTGTTAAGCCCCTGTCAAAATGTTATTCCCCTTTGGTTTAATATCTGATAAATTGTTAACAGTCACTTCTTGTTTAGTCCATTTGCATGGTAACCACCTGTGCCCCCCCATGTTAGCCCCCCATTACCAGGTAACCACCTTCCGCTGAGCCCCCCCTTTCCTGATTGGTTACTTCTATTGGCACCTGTTTTCTGTTAGGAGTCCTGTGCCTAGTAACTCCCTGACAACCCCTTGTTTTGGGGTTCTTGCCTCGTAGCCAGCCCCCCCTTACTCTGTCAGAACCCTGTTTGTTGTGGAAACCGCAAGGCTGTACCCAGTAGCACTGAAATGCTTAAAATGCACTCACCCACCTCAGTTCGGGGCTGTCTCCTCTGGGTCTCTACATGAGGCAGCCGCCAGCCTGGCTAATAAATGACTCTCTCGAAATTCTCAATTAATTTTGCCTGTGACTTATTAATTCGGTCCATTTCAAGCTAAGTAGGTATCTGAGGTGGGATTCAAATCCAGTCCTTCCTGGCTCCCAGTCCAGTTCTCTCCACTATACCACCCAGTTGCCTTGTTTGTGGAGAGTTGTTCATATGCTGCCCCACTCTATGAGACAGCAAGCTCTTTGAGGGCAAGAACTGTTTTTGCTTGCTCTTTGTATCCCTGGAGTTGAGCACAGTATCTGGCACATGGCAGGTACTTAATAAAAGCCAGGCAGCTTGACTTGACTTAGACAAACCATGAAGTTCAATAGAAAGAGCAGCAACTAGATGGACCAGGGGTTAATGTGTTGGACTTTGAGTCATGAAGGCTGGAGTTCAAATTCTGCCTCAGCTAGCCACATAGTTTAATCTCTGTCTCAGTTTCCTCATCTGTAAGATGAGGGAGTTGGACCCAGCGGTGTCTAAGATTCCTTTCCTCTCTACACATACTCCCATGACAACTCTGAGGAGCATCTGAAATAATGTATGTAAAGGGCTTTGCAAAGTTTAATGTGTATGATGATTGCCCAGAGTCCTTGACTTTAATGGAGCTCCCAGTCTAGTTTGGAAACTAGAAATAGACAGAAGTAACTGATTCTCACTAATACATTGAAGAGGTACAGAGCACTCTGTGCAGTCTGGAGGATAGAGGTGGAGGTTGGGGAATCAGGGAAGGCTTCTAGGAGAAGGTGCCATTTGAGTTGGACCATAGAGAATGGATCTAGAGAATTGAAGAGCTGCAGCTGAAGGCATTTCTCAGGAGGGAGAGGACATTGCAGTCACTGGTAACAGCACTAGCAAAGACTCAAGGTGAGGCAGAGCAAACTCCCGTGCAGGGCACAATGAGTCATTCAGTTTGGTCAAGGACTAGAATATGTGGAGGGGAGTGATATTAGAAAAAGTTGGAGAGATAGCGTGGTGCCATATTGTGGATGGCCTTGAATGCCAAGCATGAGAGTTTGTTCTGTACTAGATAGATAATAGGGAGCCACAGAATGTTTTTGAGCTGAGGAGTAATGTGAATGGATTTATACATAAGGGAAATTGTTCTGGCAGCATAGGAAATGTGAAATAGAGGAGTGGAGATACGGATATTGTATTAGGAGGCTATCGTATAAATCCAGACAGGGCCTGTTCCAAGGAGGTGTCAGTGAGAATGAGATGATCGCAGAGAGGTTGTGGATGTGAGATTGACCTTCACAGGCTGACCTCAATCTTTCTTTCCAGTCTTATTGCCCCTCACTACACTTCCCACAGTTCACAATGCAGACAACTAGGCATGTCTCATCTCTTACTTCCATGTCTTTGCCCTGGCAGACTCCCAGGCCTGGAATGCCCTTCTTCCTGCTCTGCCTTTTTCACACAGCCTTTTCTGAGCTCCCCATCTATTATTGGACTCTTTCTCTACCTGGCATTTATTTCTATCAACTCTCAGTTGAGAAGCTGGTGGCATAATAGATAGAGCCTGAGCCTGCAGTCAGAAAGACCTGAGTTCAAGTCCAGTCCTACACTTTTATTGGCTGTGTGACCCTGGGCAAGTCATGTAAGTCAGCTTCATTTTACTCAGCTGTAAAATGGGGACCATACTAGCACATACCACCACCACCCCATAGTTGTTATGAAGATCACATGAGATGATGTTTGTAAAGTACTTAGTACAGTGCCTGGTGCGTTTAATTGTTCAGTCATTTTAGTCATGTCTGACTCTTCATGACCCCATTTGGGGTTTTCTCGTCAAAGATACTGGAGTGGTTTGCCATTTTACAGATGTAGAAACTGAGGCAAACAGGGTTAAGTGACTTGCCCAGGGTCACACTGCTAGTAAATGTCTGAAACCAGATTTGAACTCAAGAAGATGAGTCTTCCTGGTTCCCAGTCCAGCTCTATCTGTTGCATCACCTACCTGTCCCCCACCCAGTACACAGTGCCTCTTATTAAATACTAGTTTCCTTTGTCCTTTTAAAAATTTATTCTTCATATAAATACTTTATACTTATAATTATGAATGTAGATGTGTCTTCTTGGACAGAAAATAAGTTCCATGGGTAGAGATTTTTTCATTCTTTATCTTTGTATTCTCAATGTGTGGTGCAGTGTTTGACATGCAGTAGTTGCTTAATACATGCTTGTTGATTGCTGATTGATTGGAAAAATTGATAAGGGATGGTAGGTAACAATTTTTTATAGAGTGTTGATCTTGCATCAGGCACTATGCCAAGCACCCAGGTTACAAGTATAAGTGCTTGTATTTGTGTCTCCAAAGTGGAGGAGGTGCAGTGGAGAGGCACATGGTCAAGTCCAAAGAGTCGGAAACACAGTTGGGAGAGGAATGAAGCATGGCCAGCCTGAGTGCCTCTTCAAAATGGCATCACCAATGGGAGAAGCGATCCAGCATGGTGAAGGGAGGGGTCAAAGAGGCCCCCAAGGTTGTAACATAGGGGAGTACAAGATGGTGGTGTTGGGATTTCCCAATGGAGACAGCCTGTAGGCAGTAGGCCTGACACTCAGAAGTGACATGAGGTCTGAGGATATAGATCTGAGAGTCACCTGCATAAAGGGAAGAATTAAAGAGGGCAAAGCAGTTGAGATGGCCAAGGCAGAGAGGGATGTCTCTGAGGAGTACCCACTTTAAGATGTTGGGAAGGTGAGGAAACAGAGAAGGAATAGTCAAAGACAGAAAATCAAAACAAGTCAAGTATGGCATCTTCAAAGGCAAGAGAGGAGAGGTTATCCAGAAAGGGGTGGACAAGAAGGAATGGATCAGGGCCCCCCTAGAATTTGGTCTTGGCTCTGTCATTATCTCACTGTGTGATCTTGAGCCAAATCTTTCTCTCTCGGGCTCAGTTTCCCTAAACGTAAAACCAGGGAATTGGCATAGCTGATCTCTGAGGGGTCTTCCATCTATGACATTCCA
This sequence comes from Potorous gilbertii, assembly GCA_028658325.1. Taxonomy (NCBI): domain Eukaryota; kingdom Metazoa; phylum Chordata; class Mammalia; order Diprotodontia; family Potoroidae; genus Potorous; species Potorous gilbertii. Next base: position 198,386,345 of record CM053773.1, read on the forward strand.
TGACCTCCTAAGCCCTGTTCTGTAGTGACAGGAGAGGTCAGAGACACGTGGCAGGAACATTCCAGACACACTGGGCCTGACGGGTGTCTGCCTGGCAACTGGAGATGCTGAGGCCCCTCCAGGATGATTTGGTGACCCTGACCCGGATGTTGCCTTTTGTAAGTCAGGGGAGCAGCTGTGTGTGTGTGCGTGTATGTGTGTGTATGTGTGTGTGTGCGTGCGTGTGTGTGTGTGTGTGTGTGTGTGTGTGTGTGTGTGTGTGTAGGTGGGGATAAGCCCCAGTCTGTTGACATGGATGTGGCAGCTTGGGCCCACTCCCCGTGGGGGAGCTGACCGGGAAGATTAGAGGGTCAGCAGAGATCAATTGCGTTTGCCGGAAACCTATTCAACCCCCAGGGAGCTGGATGCTCCTTCCTGTCACATCCTATTTCCAAGATGATGGGGCGTGGCCGAGCTGAGGCCAAGGGATGGCAGATGTGGACACTAGGGGAATGAACTCATACATTCTAGGCCCCTGGCTCAGGTGTGGAGAGTCTCTGGACCCAGGGAAGCCTGGGGACCGGCCTCCTCTCTCCGTCTTCCTCAGAGTAAGAGCCTCTCAGGCCGTCGACCTCACTCTTGGAATGCTAGCCTTAGAGTCAGAGCCTTAGTTGGAATCTTGACTTACTCACTTTCTCTGTGATCTGAATCGTCATTTCATCTCTGGGGCTTGTGACCACCTCTATAAAATGAACGATCCATGTGATCCCTTAGCTCTGGCATTGTGTGTTCTAAGGGCCCTCCCAGTTCTGACATCCTGTGTTCTAAGCATGCTCCTAACTCTGACATTTGGAGTTCTAAGAGCCCTCCCAGTTCTGACATTGTATGTTCTAAGGGCCCTTCCAGTTCTGGTTCTCTCTCTGAATCCTATGACTCACACATTCCCAGACATCCCTTTAGCCTCAGCTGGGAAAACACCCTCTTTCTTTTTGAACTTTGAAATTCTCCTCTCTCTCTAAACCTGGCCCTCATACCCCTTGACCAATGTATAGGGTGAGAGCTGTCAGGGCTTCTGGGCCCCATTGCCTCCTCCAAACCCAGGCAGGCAAAGGGTGGCCAGGGCAGGATCTCAGGGTGGCCCTGTTCACAGCTGGCAGTCAACCTTGTGTCTCTCTCACTCAGTAAATGCCAGTGACTCACTCTTATCTAAGGCTCTTCATGATCTATCTACAACCTCCCTTCCCAGCCTTATTATCTGCCCTTTCTGGTCCATCCAAACTGGACTTCTTTCTGGTCTTCCCATGTAACATCTCTCATCTCCATGCCTTGCAATTGGCTGTGCCTCATGCCAGGAATGCTTTCTCCTCACTTTTGCTTCTTGGGTTCCCTTCTCTCCAAGATTCAGATCAAGGGCTACCTTCTACCTGCCTTACCTATTCCACCCCAACTACTAGTCCCCTATGCCCTCAAAGGTAAGTTTGTATCTGTTGTGTGTGAGTCTATACATATACATATATCTTGTCTTCCCCGTTAGGATGTAAGACCTAAGGGCAAGGATTGTTTGACTGCCTATATCCCCAGCATCAAGCCCAGTGTCTGACATACTGAAAGTGATGAATAAATGTTGTCAACTGGTTGGGCCTAGAGACTGAAGGCAGCAAAGAGTCATGCAAAGAGATGGGCAGAGAGCCTGGACTTGTGATCTCACTGGTCTAGGGAACTCTTGGATGAGGCAACCCCATCCCCTACTTTCTCAGACAGCTTTCTAGTACACAGAGAGGTTAAGTAATTTGCCCAGGATCACCTTGCCAATACATACCAAAGCTGGGATTTGAACTCAGGTCTTTCTGGATTGGAGATCTGCTCCCTCCTCACTATGCTGCATCATAGTTGCCTCCCTTTAGGTGAGGTATTCTCAACCTAGGATATGGGAGCTTGTTTTAAAAAATATTGTGATAACTACTTTCACTAGAATAGGTTTCCTTTGTAGTCCTATGTGTCCTATGTAGTCCTATATAAAAACCTAGGTTTTATTTTATGTGTTTAAAAACAGAATGCTGAGAAGGGGGTCCCTTCTTTAGGTTTCCCCAGACCACCAGAGGTGTCTAAGGCACAAAGAAGGTGAAAAATCCCTGCTCTAAGCTAGAAAGAGAATGAGATCTTTTAAAATCCAAGACCCACCCTCACCCTCGCCCCAGCTCTGACACTAGCTATCCATCCTTGAGTGACTGGCTTCATCACTTCATGCCTCAGTTTCTTCATCTGTAAAATGGAAGCAAACAGTCCTTACTACCCTCCCAGAAGGTGCTGTTGTGAGAAAAGAGCTTTGTAAATGATCAAGGGCTCAGCAGTGGGAACTGTTTGCTGCTGTTGTTTCATTACTACTATTTCCATGACCCAGAATGAGGGTGGAATTGAGTGGCACGTCTTCTCCAAAGCCAGGACCTTTGGCAGGCTGCAGCCTCAGCGTGGAATTGGGAAAGACACACCGTGGTAGAGATCCCAGTGACGTTATTCAAAGGAGATCAAGGTCTTTCGGTGACTTCTCTTCCTTCATCTCCCCCATCTCCCCCTTCCCCGCCCCATCCTCGTCCATCTTCTGGTGCTTTTGAACCTTCCTGAGATGGCGTTTGTGAGAGGGCAGGGAGGGGGCTCTTTAAGGCATTTGAGAAAGATGGGGAGGGATGGAGAGGGGGAAAGGGGAAGGCCTGTTACCCGGTGGGGTGGGGGGCCCCAGTGTACAATGGGGCTATGATTTTTTGTGGGGGGAGCACCAAGGGGAACTTCCTGAAAATGGGTTTTAGCAATTCAAAGGGGGCCTTTGGCCCTGGGAGTGGTGTCCGTCACGGCTATGGGGCCCAGGCTCAGGGGGGCCAGGGGCGGACAATGCCCCATTGTCTGAAGGAGGTGGGAAAGTAGAGGGTCTCAGAGGGCCGACGGCTCACCAGCGGTTCCGCTAGTCAAGCGCCCGTTCCACATGATTCCACTCTGGACAGGGCCCGTATAATCCCCTCCCGCCGCCTCACTGTGACAACCTGAAGGAGAATTCCAATCCTGAGTGACAGCAGACAGAGGACTGACAAGGGAGAAAGGCTGGAGGGGTGGGGAGGGGGGACGCACAGTGTGAGAGTCGGTCTGGCCAGTGGGGCTCACCCCCTCTCTCTTTGAGGCCCAGGGAGCTGGGAGAAGGCCGAGGCTTGGGCCGGGCTGGGCTCGCCCTTGGTATGAAGGAGAGGGGCTTCTCCCCCTGCCCTCTATTGCCCTAGAAATTTGGACCTTTCCTGTCCTCCCCTCCCCACCCCCATCAAAGGGTCTGGGGAGGTTGACAGAAAGGAGAGGTAGGTCCTGTCAAAGGGACTTGAGGCTGAGCATCAGGACACTTTCGAGGCTTCTCCCCCAAGATATGGGTTGAGAAAGGTGCTTTGGATACAGACATGAATCACCAAGTCATCAGGCATCAGATGTAGATGGGACCCTAGAACCCATGTTCCATGATTTATAATGGCTGTGTTGTGAGGGAACTTAGTTCATAGAACACAGAATGTAAGGGTTAGGAAGGCTAGGAACATGGGATGTCAGAGCTGAGAAGGCCCTTAAAACACAGAATATCAGAACTGGGAGGGCTTTAAAGATTATCTAGTATCATCCCTTAATTAGAAGGGAAAACTGAGGGCAAAAGAGAGGTCACTTGCCCCAGGTTATTCAGAGGGTAACTAGAAGAATTGGGACTAGATCTTAGCACCCCTGGCTTCCAGGCCACAGCTCTCTGCAGGGCTCTGATGGACTTTGCTGGGTGCATTGAGGAGAGGGCAAAACAACAGCCTGAAATTCTGGTCACCCTAACCCACAGCCTAACCCAACTTGACTGGCCCAAGTGACAATACAAGTGATGGATGGAACCCATCTTGGAGGTCATCAGAAAAGGAATTCTTGTATTCCCATTACTACAGAACAAAGAGATGGGGTAAGCAGTTTTGTCCTGGAGTACATCATCGCCTCCATCATCCATTTGAGTACAGAGTACATATACATACGTATATATACATACGGATATATATATATATCCGTATGTATATATATATATGTGTGTGTATATATATATATATATATATATATATATATATATATATATATATATATATATATATACA